>OX276459.1:0-340942 GCA_946251905.1 Cryptocephalus moraei
CACATGCACATGCACATACACATGCACATGCATATGCACATGCACATGCACATGCACATGCATATGCACATGCACATGCATATGCGCATGCACATGCACATGCACATGCACATGCACATACACATGCACATGCACATGCACATGCACATGCACATGCACATGCACATACACATGCACATGCACATGCACATGCACATGCACATGCACATTCATATGCACATAGACATGCACATGCACATGCCCATGCACATGCACATGCACATGCACATGCACATGCACATGCACATGCACATGCACATGCACATGCACATGCACATGCACATGCACATGCACATGCACATGCACATGCACATGCACATGCACATGCACATGCACATGCACATGCACAGGCACATGCACATGCACATGCACATGCACATGCACATGCACATGCACATGCACATGCACATGCACATACACATGCACATGCACATGCACATGCACATGCACATGCACATGCACATGCACATGCACATGCAAATGCGCATGCACATGCACATGCACATGCACATGCACATGCACATGCACATACACATGCACATGCACATGCACATGCACATGCACATGCACATGCACATGCACATGCACATGCACATGCACATGCACATGCACATGCACATGCACATGCACATGCACATGCACATGCACATGCACATGCACATGCACATGCACATGCACATGCACATGCACATGCACATGCACATGCACATGCACATGCACATGCATATGCACATGCACATGCACATGCACATGCACATACACATACACATGCACATGCACATGCACATGCACATGCACATGCACATGCACATGCACATGCACATGCACATGCACATGCACATACACATACACATTCACATGCACATGCACATGCACATGCACATGCACATGCACATGCACATGCAAATGCGCATGCACATGCACATGCACATGTACATGCACATGCACATGCACATACACATGCACATGCACATGCACATGCACATGCACATGCACATGCACATGCACATGCACATGCACATGCACATGCACATGCACATGCACATGCACATGCACATGCACATGCACATGCACATGCACATGCACATGCACATGCACATGCACATGCACATGCACATGCACATGCACATGCACATGCACATGCACATGCATATGCGCATATGCACATGCACATGCACATGCACATGCACATACACATACACATGCACATGCACATGCACATGCACATGCACATGCACATGCACATGCACATGCACATGCACATGCACATGCACATGCACATGCATATGCACATGCACATGCATATGCACCTGCACATGCACATGCACATGCATATGCGCATGCACATGCACATGAACATGCACATGCACATGCACATGCACATGCACATGCACATGCACATGCACATACACATGCACATGCACATGCACATGCATATGCACATGCACATGCACATGCACATGCACATGCACATGCACATGCACATGCACATGCACATGCACATGCACATGCATATGCACATACACATACACATGCACATGCACATGCACATGCACATGCACATGCACATGCACATGCACATGCACATGCACATGCACATGCACATGCACATGCACATACACATGCACATGCACATGCACATGCACATGCACATGCACATGCACATGCACATGCACAGGCACATGCACATGCACATGCACATGCACATGCACATGCACATGCACATGCACATGCACATGCACATGCACATGCACATGCACATGCACATGCACATGCACATGCACATGCACATGCACATGCACATACACATGCACATGCACATGCACATGCACATGCACATGCACATGCACATACACATGCACATGCACATGCACATGCACATGCACATACACATGCACATGCACATGCACATGCACATGCACATGCACATGCACATGCACATGCACATGCACATGCACATGCACATGCACATGCACATGCACATGCACATGCATATGCACATGCACATGCACATGCACATGCACATACACATACACATGCACATGCACATGCACATGCACATGCACATGCACATGCACATGCACATGCACATGCACATGCACATGCACATGCACATGCACATGCATATGCACATGCACATGCACATGCACCTGCACATGCACATGCACATGCATATGCGCATGCACATACACATGAACATGCACATGCACATGCACATGCACATGCACATGCACATGCACATACACATGCACATGCACATGCACATGCATATGCACATGCACATGCACATGCACATGCACATGCACATGCA
Organism: Cryptocephalus moraei; assembly: GCA_946251905.1. Lineage (NCBI taxonomy): Eukaryota > Metazoa > Arthropoda > Insecta > Coleoptera > Chrysomelidae > Cryptocephalus > Cryptocephalus moraei. The sequence continues at coordinate 2,351 of OX276459.1, forward strand.
CATGCACATGCACATGCACATGCATATGCACATACACATACACATGCACATGCACATGCACATGCACATGCACATGCACATGCACATGCACATGCACATGCACATGCACATGCACATACACATGCACATGCACATGCACATGCACATGCACATGCACATGCACATGCACAGGCACATACACATGCACATGCACATGCACATGCACATGCACATGCACATGCACATGCACATGCACATGCACATGCACATGCACATGCACATGCACATGCACATGCACATGCACATGCACATACACATGCACATGCACATGCACATGCACATGCACATGCACATGCACATACACATGCACATGCACATGCACATGCACATGCACATGCACATACACATGCACATGCACATGCCCATGCACATGCACATGCACTTGCACATGCATATGCACATGCACATGCACATGCACATGCACATGCATATGCACATGCACATGCACATGCACATGCATATGCACATGCACATGCATATGCGCATGCACATTCACATGCACATGCACATGCACATACACATGCACATGCACATGCACATGCACATGCACATGCACATACACATGCACATGCACATGCACATGCACATGCACATGCACATTCACATGCACATAGACATGCACATGCACATGCCCATGCACATGCACATGCACATGCACATGCACATGCACATGCACATGCACATGCACATGCACATGCACATGCACATGCACATGCACATGCACCTGCACCTGCACATGCACATGCACATGCACATGCACATGCACATGCACATGCACATGCACATGCACATGCACAGGCACATGCACATGCACATGCACATGCACATGCACATGCACATGCACATGTACATGCACATGCACATGCACATGCACATGCACATGCACATGCACATGCACATGCACATGCACATGCACATGCAAATGCACATGCACATGCACATGCACATGCACATGCACATGCACATGCACATGCACATGCACATGCACATGCACATGCACATGCACATACACATGCACATGCACATGCACATGCACATGCACATGCACATGCACATGCACATACACATGCACATGCACATGCACATGCACATGCACATGCACATGCACATGCACATGCACATGCACATGCACATGCGCATACACATGCACATGCACATGCACATGCACATGCACATGCACATGCACATGCACATGCACATACACATGCACATGCACATGCACATGCACATGCACATGCACATGCACATGCACATGCACATACACATGCACATGCACATGCACATGCACATGCACATGCACATGCACATGCACATGCACATACACATGCACATGCACATGCACATGCACATGCACATACACATGCACATGCACTTGCCCATGCGCATGCACATGCACATGCACATGCATATGCACATGCAGATGCACATGCACATGCACATGCATATGCACATGCACATGCACATGCACATGCACATGCATATGCGCATGCACATACACATGCACATGCACATGCACATGCACATGCACATACACATGCACATGCACATGCACATGCACATGCACATGCACATGCACATACACATGCACATGCACATGCACATGCACATGCACATGCACATACACATGCACATGCACATGCCCATGCACATGCACATGCACATGCACATGCACATGCACATGCACATGCACATGCACATGCACATGCACATACACATGCACATGCACATGCACATGCACATGCACATGCACATGCACATGCACATGCATATGCACATGCACATGCACGTGCACATGCACATGCACATGCACATGCATATGCACATGCACATGCAAATGCACATGCACATGCACATGCACATGCAAATGCGCATACACATGCACATGCACATGCACATGCACATGCACATGCACATACACATGCACATGCACATGCACATGCACATGCACATGCACATGCACATGCACATGCACATGCACTTGCACATGCACATGCACATGCACATACACATGCACATGCACATGCACATGCACATGCACATGCACATGCACATGCACATGCACATGCACATGCACATGCACATGCACATGCACATTCACATGCACATAGACATGCACATGCACATGCCCATGCACATGCACATGCACATGCACATGCACATGCACATGCACATGCACATGCACATGCACATGCACATGCACATGCACATGCACATGCACATGCACATGCACATGCACATGCACATGCACATGCACATGCACATGCACATGCACATGCACATGCACATGCACATGCACATGCACATGCACATGCACATGCACATGCACATGCACATGCACATGCACATGCACATGCACATGCACAGGCACATGCACATGCACATGCACATGCACATGCACATGCACATACACATGCACATGCACATGCACATGCACATGCACATGCACATGCACATGCACATGCACATGCACATGCACATGCACATGCACATGCACATGCACATGCACATGCACATGCACATGCACATGCACATGCACATGCACATGCACATACACATGCACATGCACATGCACATGCACATGCACATGCACATGCACATGCACATACACATGCACATGCACATGCACATGCACATGCACATGCACATGCACATGCACATGCACATGCACATGCACATACACATGCACATGCACATGCACATGCACATGCACATGCACATGCACATGCACAGGCACATGCACATACACATGCACATGCACATGCACATGCACATGCACATGCACATGCACATGCACATGCACATGCACATACACATGCACATGCACATGCACAGGCACATGCACATACACATGCACATGCACATGCACATGCACATGCACATGCACATGCACATGCACATGCACATGCACATACACATGCACATGCACATGCACATGCACATGCACATGCACATGCACATGCACATACACATGCACATGCACATGCACATGCACATGCACATGCACATACACATGCACATGCACTTGCCCATGCACATGCACATGCACATGCACATGCATATGCACATGCACATGCACATGCACATGCACATGCATATGCACATGCACATGCACATGCACATGCACATGCACATGCACATGCACATGCACATGCACATGCACATGCACATACACATGCACATGCACATGCACATGCACATGCACATGCACATACACATGCACATGCACATGCCCATGCACATGCACATGCACATGCACATGCACATGCACATGCACATGCACATGCACATACACATGCACATGCACATGCACATGCACATGCACATGCACATGCACATGCATATGCACATGCACATGCACATGCACATGCACATGCACATGCCCATGCACATGCACATGCACATGCACATGCACATGCACATGCACATGCACATGCACATGCACATGCATATGCGCATGCACATGCACATGCACATGCACATGCACATGCACATGCACATAAACATGCACATGCACATTCACATGCACATGCACATGCACATACACATGCACATGCACATGCCCATGCACATGCACATGCACATGCACATGCATATGCACATGCACATGCACATGCACATGCACATGCATATGCACATGCACATGCACATGCACATGCACATGCACATGCATATGCGCATGCGCATGCACATGCACATGCACATGCACATGCACATGCACATGCACATGCACATGCACATGCACATACACATGCACATGCACATGCACATGCACATGCACATGCACATGCACAGGCACATGCACATGCACATGCACATGCACATGCACATGCACATGCACATGCACATGCACATGCACATGCACATACACCTGCACATGCACATGCACATGCACATGCACATGCACATGCACATACACATGCACATGCACATGCACATGCACATGCCCATGCACATGCACATGCACATGCACATGCATATGCACATGCACATGCACATGCACATGCACATGCATATGCACATGCACATGCACATGCACATGCATATGCACATGCACATGCATATGCGCATGCACATGCACATGCACATGCACATGCACATGCACATGCACATGCAAATACACATGCACATGCACATGCACATGCACATGCACATGCACATGCACATACACATGCACATGCACATGCACATGCACATGCACATGCACATAGACATGCACATGCACATGCCCATGCACATGCACATGCACATGCACATGCACATGCACATGCACATGCACATGCACATGCACATGCACATGCACATGCACATACACATGCACATGCACATGCACATGCACATGTATGCATGTATGCGCGTATGCATATATGCATGTATGCATGTATGCATGTATGCATATATGCATGTATGCATGTATGCATGTATGCATGTATGCGTGAATGCATGTATGCAAGTATGGATGCATGCATGTATGTATGCATGTATGAATGTGTGCATATATACATGTATGCATGTATGCATTTATGAATGTGTGCATATATGCATGTATGCATGTATGCATTTATGCATGTATGCATGTATGCATGTATGTATGCATATATGCATTTATGCATGTATGCATGTATGCATGTATGTATGCATATATGCATGTATGTATGTAAGTATGTATTTATGTATGTATGCATGTATGCATGTATGTATGCATGTATGCATGTATGCATATATGCAAGTTACGAGAGAGTACTTGCCTGGATACACACTTATTCAGCTGAACCAGCATTCTCAATGCAATGTTATAAATACGACCAACTGAGGTGTATCTTTAGACTATTGTTGTTAACCTTGCAATAAACGTCTCACGTGTGTAGTAAATTTTCGTTTTTAAAAACCCTGCCTAAAGGCACGACATCGTAATTGGCGCAGTCAGTAGGATATTTCGGGAATTGAACGTATCGAACGGGCAATTTAATCGTTTCAACGACTAACCGGAAGAACCTCAAATCGGTAAAAACTGTAAATTCGAGTGAATATCGAATCGAAAGCTGCTTTCCTGTTCGAGTGAATATCGGGTAGTGAAAAGACAGTACCAGTTTACCTCAGAGACACGAGTCGAGTACTCCAGCAGAGAAACGAGGACTACACATCCTGGGAGAGGAACACCAATCGTCCGAACCTACAGGAACTAGGATAAGAAGATAGGACTAAGGACTAGGAACTAAGATTCAAGAAACGAAGATAATCGTCTTAGTGTAAGTGCTCTTTCCAATTTTTTCCCATTCTAACTTTCCCCATCGTGCTAGTAGTTATAAAATAATAATAATAATTAAGCTAAACTAGATTAAAGTTATCAAATTTGATGAGTGAACCCGATTTAGACGAATTAGTAGAGTTATTTGCCGAGAAGTTACAACCAACTCCATCTGAAACCGCCCCTAGTAATTTACATACCACAATGGCTACGACTCCGACCAATTATCAACTACTTAGACTTTACTTAGATTCGATCCCTCCTTATGAAGGAAATCCTCATACGTTAACGATTTTTCTCAGTAATTGTGAGAGCCTGATCAACGCATTTGCAAGTCCAACCGATGCCGGGTTGAATTCATTTTTATTACGAGCTATTGTAGGCAAATTGACGGGTAGAGCGCAAATATTAATTGGATCTCGTACAGAGCTTCAAACTTGGAAAGATATAAAAAGTGCTTTAATTTTGAGTTTTGGAGACCAACGAAATATTGATTGTTTAGTTCAAGATCTAATTAATTTACAACCAAACAAAAACGAAACCCCATACAATTTTGGCATGAGGTGTCAAGACTCTAGAAGTCTTATTATTTCCAAACTAAATTCGATTGAAGGTATCACAAAAGAGGAACATAAGTTGCGATTAAAAAATTACGACGATTTGGCTTTAAAAACTTTTATTAGAGGGTTGCCTTTGCCTATTCAAACTAATGTTCGACTAAGGTCACCAAAAGACTTAGAGACCGCCATGGGCTTAGTAATCGAAGAAGAAAATTTCCTATACTCTACCAGAAGTTCCAATAACCTAAATACGAACGTTTCATTTAAGCCTGGTTTACGAATTGCTCCTGCGACAAATCCAAGTTATGGGATGCGTCCAGCGTTTATTCCGAATTTCAGTAACGTTCGACCTATGTCACATCCCCCTCGTCCCGCATTTCAACCTAACTTTACACCGCGCACCCCATTTTCGAATTTTCAACATTTTAGGCCAAACACATTTCCGAATTCTCAACAATTTAGACCTAATTACCAGTCTAACCCTTCATATAACTGGCGTCCGAACAATAATTTCCCCACTCGCCTTCACCCATTTTTCCAAAATCAAAGAAATGTTCAAATGCAGAGAAATTTTCCTCAAATTCAACCTAACCGTCCCAATACCTTTCGCAACGATCAACCAGAACCAATGGACAGATCGTCTAGTAATTCGAGAATTCAATCGAAACCCAATTTTATTGCAACCGAACTTTTCAACCAAACGATCCATGACCCCTACCAACATCCAGAATTTTACGAATACCATAAATTTGATAATTCTCACAACTACGAGTATAATCAAGACTTATACCACACGGATGTCTACGATTCTTATCTCGCTGAAACTCAATATCCGACGGACTATCACGAACTTACACATGTCACGAACAACAATACAGATTACGACCTACCATCTCATTCCCAACCGACTCAGATGAACGAAACCGAAGAACGTCAGGATTTTCCGCAAGTTCAGAGTTCAACCAACCCGACGTAATATTAGTTAACGCGTTGAAAGCAAATTTACCTTATATCGAAATTAAAGAACTTAATGCTAAGTTCTTAATTGATACAGGTAGTTCAAAATCTCTCATTGACCCCGATTTAGCACATAAGTTTTATCAAAATTTTATTTTCCAAGAAAATTTCAACATACAAACCGCTCACGATATCTCTCATCATGACGAAGTAGCTAACATCCCCTTATTTGCCATATTTAACCTGCCAGAATTTCATAAATTTTATCTCTTTAAAGTTAGTAACAGATTCGAAGGGATCATAGGCGTAGATTTACTAAAACAATTAAAGGCAGAAATAAATGTCAGTAAGAACCAAATTATTACTCCGAATGCTATCATCCCTTTAATTTTCGACACGAATATCAAGGATAACCAGCTGCAAAATTATTCTATTACAATACCGAGTCGTTGCCAACAATTAGTTAAGCTACCAGTAAAGATAAAAAATGGATTGGGAATACTTAATTACCAAAACTTTGGAAATGGTCTCGAAATGCCTAAAGCTTTGGTAACAGTATCAAACAATTTTGCCTTTACAACTATCACTAACATTAAAGAAAATCCTGTTAAATTAGAAATTTGCGAACCTTTTGATATTGAAACTTTAAACTTAGTAGAGGTCAACTTCATGGAGAGGCTCGAAACCGACCCTGATTCAAATTTAACTGATTCTCAAGACATCAAGTTAAAACAAAATTTAAAGAACATCAGACTCGATCATTGTAACAGGGAAGAAAAAGAAATTCTTAGGAAGCTTTGTTACGATTACAGGGATATTTTTTATTGCGAAGGCGTTCCGCTAAGCTTCACCAATCAGGTGAAACATAAAATAAAATTAACTAACGACTCTCCAATTTACACAAAATCGTACAGATTTCCCGAAGTTCACAGGGAAGAAGTTAAGAAACAAATATCTCAAATGTTACGCGAAGGCATCATCGAACATTCGACGTCCCCATTTTCGTCTCCAATATGGGTTGTCCCTAAACGCGGAGGGAAGTGGCGTCTTGTAATTGATTACCGAAAATTAAGTGAACAAACCGTGGACGACAAATACCCTTTGCCCAATATAACAGAAATTTTAGACAGACTTGGCAGAGCGAATTATTTTTCAACTTTAGATTTAGCAAGCGGCTTTCACCAAATAGAAGTAGATCCCCAAGACGTAGATAAAACCGCCTTCAGCACCCCTCAAGGTCATTTTCAATTCAAAAGAATGCCTTTCGGCTTGAAAATTGCCCCCTCGACGTTCCAAAGAGTTATGGATAACGTGCTAAGAGGACTGACCGACGAGACTTGTATTGTTTACCTGGACGACATTTTAATTTACAGTACCTCCCTTCAAGAACATATAGAACGACTGAAAACCATATTCCACAGACTCAGACAATACAATTTAAAGGTACAACTGGACAAGTCAGAGTTTTTACAAAAAATTGTCATGTATTTAGGACACGTAATAACCCCTGACGGCGTTAGACCAAATCCAGAAAAAATTTCGGTTATCAAAAATTTTCCTATCCCAAAAACCCAAACTGAAATAAAGAGCTTCCTTGGACTATTAGGATACTATCGGCGTTTCATCCGAGACTTCGCGAAAATTACTAAACCAATGACAAAATGTTTAAAAAAGGGTTCCCAAGTAGTTCATGACCCCGACTTTCTAAATTGTTTCCAAATTTGTAAAGAAATTTTAACAAACGACCCCGTACTACAGTACCCAGATTTTACAAAACCTTTTACTCTAACGACCGACGCCAGCAACTTTGCAATAGGTGCAGTCCTATCACAAGGCAACGTACCTAACGACAAACCAGTGGCATACGCGTCTAGGACTTTAAACGACTCCGAGACCAAATATTCGACGATTGAAAAGGAACTCTTAGCTATCGTGTGGGCGTGTAAACATTTCCGACCCTATTTATATGGAAAGAAATTTTTCATATACACCGATCATAAACCGTTGTCGTGGTTGTTTAGTTTAAAGGAGCCAAATTCAAAATTGGTAAGGTGGCGATTAAGATTAGAGGAATTCGACTACAAGGTAATATACAAAAAGGGAAAATCAAACACGAACGCAGACTGTCTCTCGCGTATTAAAATTAACGCTTTAGAAACCGAATCAGTAGTTAACAATGCAGGTGACTCCGGTAATGATATTTTGGAATATTTGCGAGATTTGGCAGAAAATATCCCCGAGGAACCACCACCTCCTAAAATTAAAATTTTATCAAACACTCAAATCCAACCACCCTTACAAAACGACCATCGAGACACTCTAACGACCCCCGAACCTAACTGGACGACTAATCGGACTCGTTCAGAAATTTCAACACAACACTCGACCGCGACCGAAACTACAAATTCTGGCATACAAATTTTAGACGAGATCGTAAACAATAAAACCCATCAAATTCTAGTTTATCCAAACTTACTCCCTAAGATCGACATCGCCCACGAATCTTACGAACACCATAAAATAACCAAAATCAAAATCCCCGAAACTAACAACGAGAAGTTAATTTTCGACTTCCTAGTCGAGTTCACCGACACCAAGAATACGTTTTACCTTCACTTTAATAAAGAAAAATTGTATCAAGACTTTAACGCCGTGTACTTAAAACACTTTTCAGAACACGGACCCAAGTTAATTAAATGTACTAAACTCGTAAACACCGTTTCTGATAAAGAAGAACAAATCCTTTTACTTAAAAACTATCACGAAAGTAAAACCACTCATAGAGGTATCAATGAAACTTTAGAGCGATTGCGCCGAAACTATTATTGGAAAAACATGAAAGTCTCTGTAACAAACTATATTAACTCATGCACTATTTGCCAGAAAAATAAATATGCCAGACAAATTCCTTACGTTCCGCTAATGCTTACCGAAACTGCCACTAAACCTTTTCAGATCATTCACATGGACGTGTTTATTTACGATGCTAAAAGCTATTTGACCCTTACCGACGCGTTCACCAAATTCGCTCAAGCGATCTTCATACAAGGAAAAACGGCAATACACATTAGTAAAGCCTTAATAAAATATTTCACCTCTTTCGGCGTTCCACAATCAATAATAGTTGATCAAGGTCGAGAATTTCATAACGAAACCGTTAAACCCATCACGAATCGAACTCTATAGCAGAACGGTTGCATTCCACTTTAATCGAACATCTACGGATTTTACAAGAAATTTATCCAGACGAAAACGATCTAATGGACTACGCAATAATCGGATACAATAACTCTATTCACAGCTCGACAAATTTTACCCCCTTTGAATCACCTTTGGGCACACAGATTCTAGAAATCCTAACGAAATATTTATTCCCCATAGCTTTTACGCCGATTACGTTAAAGACCATCAAGAAAAGTTAAAACATGTTTATCAAACCGTACACGATAAACTAGTAGAGAAAAAGATTAAAGTCATAGAAAAAAGAAACGATCAAGGTGAAGTAAATCAAGAATTCAAAATCGGACAAACGGTATATAAAGCAAACCCTTACAAAAGGAATAAAAAGGACAAGCAATTTTTAGGTCCTTATCACATAACTAAATTGCTTGACAATAACCGCGTAGAAATTAGTAGAGAAATGTTAAAGCATAAAAAATTAAAGTTACACGTAGAGACCGTGCATATTAAAGAATTAAAGAAACCTCCTATTGCAGGTTCCTCTTCTGGACCATCGATGCAAAACGAGGATCACCCCAGTACCATAACCTAAACGACAACCCGGGAATCTTCCCCTTTAGATTAGGAACCGCTCAGGTTAAAACTGATTTTTGGACATTTGTGCATGTCATCGATATAACGAATATCACGAAAAACTTTTTAACTCTTAAACAACAATACGATACAATTAATAATTCTCTCTCTAAATCCTCGCCATATTTTAACTTAAAAGAAGAATTTCAAAACTCCTACCATTTAATTCAGATAATCGAAAGCAAGATAACCCTTCAATTAAATCAGTTAAACCCCTTGTGGAACTCAAGAGTAAAAAGGTCACTTTTCAACGAATTAGGTTCCGCCGTAAAATTCATAACAGGTAATTTAGACCAAAGCGACGCAGAAAGATATGACGAAACGATTTCTTCTCTCTCTAAGAATCAAAACAAGATTAAAACTTTAGTCGAACATCAAATCACTCTATTACGGACCTCTATTCAAAATTTTGAAAATGGCTCCAATCTATTAGCTCATAATCAATTAATATTGCGCTCTCGTATCGAGGACATTGAATCGATAATAAATAACATAAATGCGGAGAAGGTAGAAACGTTCCACTATTTTTCGTTAGAACGTGTCGCCTCACAATTTATGATAAGCTTCCAAATTATATATGATATATTGGAAAAAATTCAGACAGCCATTAGTTTGTAATGGAATATTTAAACAATTGAAATTCACAAGAATTGCAATAAGTAATAAACCGGAAGGTGAGCGACCTATAATACAATACACCTTCGACATTAAGTAAAACTGCTAAGTTGACAACTATTGTTAATATTTCAATTTACTGTATTATTTAGAATAGTCAGTATCGAATTGTTAATAAAGCGACTTGTATCAATAAGCGTGCCAATAAATGAGCCTCTATGGGACTTCTTTAGTTTCATTACTCACGAGCCACCCTTCAAGAGCTACCATGACCCGAGAACATCACATGGCGATCCTGCGAAAAGTCCCACATTTCTAACGGGATTGGAAGAAATAACATCAACATGGGATCTACTACATCAAAGGAAGAGGTAATACTAGCCCAGGCAGGGAACAGTGGCGGCGTTTCCGGAGCAGCAGAGAGTTTAACTAATTCGATTGGAGCAATACTGGGAATGACAGCGTTTATAATAGTGGTAATTATTACCGTCATTTACTGCGTCAGAAAACTAAGCAAAGCCGTGCGGAAGAAGATTCGTAAAGAAGTTAGGAGAAACTTCGAGCTGGAGGAATTCAGAAGGAGCCAGGAACAAGTATAGGGAGTACACAGCGATGGATCCAGTTAGTGTTAGTGAGTGAGAGTAAAGAAAGAAAATGTGTAGTGAAAGTGCGTCGTAGACAAGCCCATGGACACTTAACTTCGTTGTGAGTACCGCTAACTTTACTGTTTACCGGAAGTCTCTAAGGTAAAATTAAATGAACCTCTATAGATGCCTAAGTTAGAAGCATTTGTACATGTATATGAAGAAGTTAGAGTTTTACAACGTAGTTTAAAAAAAGACAATCAACGAAGACGTTGCAATGTTAATTTAACTAATCAGAATCTTAGATATATAGATAATATTGAATTAGAGTACGCTGAAATAAAACAAAAAATAAATCAGTTAGATACAGTAGACTTACCCAAGGCTAAGCAATATATAGAAGCCATCAATGCTATTATTAGTGATATAAGAGATATATTAAGAAGTAGGTTAGATAAGTCAGAAGATCCTAATGTTGAAGAAGCATTAATTTTAGATAAAATGAGTGATTTTGACCTTAAAACTGCGTCAGGCTTGTTGCCACATATGGACGACAGTGAGAACTCCGTTAATCAATTAATCGATGCCATTGAATTATACGATAGCTTTCTTAATGCAAGCGGAAAACAATTACTAACGAACTATGTATTAAAAGTCAGGCTCTCCCAAAACGCAAAGATTCGTCTCAAAAAAACTTACGATAATAACAATTCCTTAATTGAAGATATGAGAAAACATTTAATTAGTAAAAAATCAGCAGCAGCTCTTTCTACTCAATTACATACAGTAAAACAGAATAATAAGACAATAGAAGAATTTGGTAAATCTTTAGAAGAACTTATGTTAAACTTGACAATAGCGGAAGCTAATAACGATGCAGAAACGCGGGTATTAACAGCTACGAATGAAAAACTTGCAATAAATTCATTTGCGAATGGTCTAAGAGATAATAATCTTAGGACCATCATAAAAGCGCGTAATTACACAACATTAAGGGATGCAATCGTTGGTGCGAAAGAGGAAGAACTTTGTTTAAATTCCAGACAAAATTGTCAAACAAATCAAATTTATTCCATTAGAGGCAAATATCGTTACAATACCCAAAGAAACGGGTCATATTTTAGAGGAAATCAGTTTAATCGCGGCGCGAGGCACTCGCAAACATTTCAAAATTCATCTCGAGGAGCTTCGGCTAATCAAAATTTTAGATATAACGGACGTGGACGTGTACAAACATTTCACGGTCAATATCAAAATAACCGAAATCGATTTGGCAATCAATCTAATCGGAGTATCAACCGATCTTATGTCATGAGTATGGAAAATCAACCATCAAATTCAAATAACGAACCAACCCCAAGTAGTTCTACTAGTGGTAATTATGCTTATAACACCAGTCAGTTTTTTCGAGTCAGAAATTAACCAAAACGTAAGCGACAGCATGTTTAGTATGAATGGATTAAATTTCGTACGAATGAGAAATGGTACAAATGTGTTAAAATTATTAATTGATACTGGGGCATCCTTAAGTGTAATATTTTCATCATGCACTAGTGTCGAAAATCATATTAATACTGCAAATAAAACCAAAATTTTAGGTATTACTGGCTCAACATTTTCTTTAGGATCCACTAATATCACGCTTACGGTCGATCAGTTTAATATTGAACATGAATTTCAGGTAGTGAACGACTTTGAAAATAGTATAAATGGTGTGATAGGAGCCGATTTCTTTATTAAGTATGCAGCTATATTAGATTACAAAACGTTTGAAATTTCATTCGTGTATAACAATAAAAGCATAACTATCCCTCTTGAATCCGAACACAACATTTACACGGTTATTCCACCCAGATGCGAAATAGTCACATTTTTTCCTGTGAAATGCGAGAATGAATGTGTCGTATTACCGGAGGAGGTATCGGAAGGAGTTTTTACAGGTGGTCTTGTTACTAAACCACTGAATAATAAAATTCCTGTGAGATTATTGAACACCACCGAAAAAGAAGTTAGCTTGAAAAATTTTGTACCAAAATGCCAGAATGCAACTAATTTCCACATTTATAATTTTTCCAGTGTATCTTTGTCAGTCGATAGAATTGATGAATTATTAAAATTAATAGACGCGAAGGAATTAACATCGGAGGAATCTGTATCTTTGCAAAAGATTTGTGCTAAATTTGCGGATGTGTTCCATTTAAAGGACGATCCCTTTACAGTCTCCAACCTTTGTCCCCAAGAAATAGTATTAAAGCAAAACGCTACGCGATCTTTCGTTAAACCGTATAGGTTACCATTTTTTCAGAAAAATGAAATACATCAACAAGTGAATAAAATGTTAAATGACGGGGTTATCGAACATTCTAAAGCGGATTGGTCATCTCCACTGTTAATTGTTCCGAAAAAAGCAGACAGTACTGGCAATAAGAAGTATAGAGTAGTCATAGATTACAGAGAACTAAATAAACGTATTCAAGATGATCGTTTTCCCCTTCCAAACATCGAGGAAATTCTTGACTCCTTACAAGGAGCAATGTATTTTTCACATTTGGATTTATATCAGGGTTATTATCAGATTAGTTTAGATCAAAAATCTAGACCGTATACTTCTTTTATGACAGACCGTGGTCAATTTCAGATGACTAGGTTACCGATGGGTCTAAAAATAAGTCCAAGTGCATTTTCAAGGGCAATGACTGTGGCGATGTCTGGTTTAAATTATGATAAGTGTTTCATTTACTTAGACGACATAATAGTATTTGGAAATAACTTAGTAACACATAACCAAAATTTAGTAAAGGTATTAGTTCGCTTAAGAAAACTAAATTTGAAACTGAATCCACAAAAATGTGAGTTTTTAAGGAAACAATTATTATTTTTAGGTCACATAGTATCAGCTGAAGGAATTTTACCAGACCCTGAAAAGACAAGGGCTGTTCAAGAATATCCAATACCAACAGACGGTCAAGAAATAAAACGATTTGTAGCTTTTGCCAACTACTACCGAAAATTTATTAAAAATTTCGCGGAAATTACAATACCGTTAAACCATTTGGCAAAAAAAGGAGTTATTTTTAAATGGACAGATGAATGCCAAATAGCCTTTAATAAATTAAAAGAATCATTAGTGCAGCCACCCATTTTGGCGTATCCAGATTTTTCTGACCAAAATCGATTCATTTTGAAGACCGACTCTTCAAATTACGCAATCGGTGCGGTTTTAACGAACATTGATCATAAGCCAATAGCTTACGCGAGCCGGATATTATCAAAATCTGAGAAAAATTATCCGATTATTGAAAAGGAACTGTTAGCGATTGTGTGGGCAGTCAAAAAATTTAGACCATATTTATTTAATAAAACATTCGAAATTTATACAGACCATCGACCCTTAATTTACCTCTTTGGTATGGCAAACCCGTCCAGTCGACTAACTAAGTTCAGATTAACACTAGAAGAATACGATTTCACCATACACTATATAAAAGGAAAAGATAATGTTATTGCGGACGCTTTATCAAGAATAACATTAAGTTCGGATGAATTAAAGAAAACTACTGTAAATCATACATTTGTAATGACAAGAGCACAATCTCGTCAGCACAGCGAGCATTCTACAAACAATCACTGTGATCGTAAAATAAATGATGACAGGCTTGATCACCCTGGAATCATTGAGCTTATAAAACCTCCCGTAGGATGCGTAGAATTGAAAGTTATTCCTGAAGTAGAATACAACAAACAAATAAAGAAGAGTTGCAACTCATCACAAAATTCGACTAATAATAAAGTACAAAATATGTTTTATAGTGAAGAATTAAGTACTATTTTTATAAAACAGGATCTGCGATCAGCGATTTACTTAGGAAATGCGTTGATACACCTGAAAAATATATGTAATAAATTTAACATTCCGGAATTATTAATAATAAAAAATGAAAATAATAAGACGTTATTAAGAGAATTACGAGATATCTCAAAAGACATAAAAACGGCCGGTATTAAGATAAATATTGTTAAAGGTATACAAAAAATCGATGATAATGAGACACAACAATTAATTATAAACGACTTTCATTTGCTTCCAACAGGTGGACATGCTGGTATAAATCGAACTTACAACACCATTAAAAGATACTACTTTTGGCCAAAAATGCATAGAGACGTAGCAAATTTCATTAAAAGATGTGAACAATGTCAAACTTGTAAATATTCAAACCTTAAACCACAGCCTATGTCAGTTACAACTACCTCTAATTATGCATTTCAGAAAATTTTTCTTGACTTGGTAGGTCCATTAGAAACTGACGAAATGAACAATAAATATATCCTAACTTTACAATGCGACCTAAGTAAATATATAGAATGTTACCCGTTGCCAGATAAAGAAACAGCAACTGTTGCAAAAGCTTTCGTAGAAAACTTCATATTACGCTATGGAATACCTGAAGAAATTTTAACTGATAAGGGTACTGAATTTATGTCCAGTGTATTTAAAGAAATTTGTAAATTATTACATATAGGTCAACTGAATTCGACAGCATACCATCACGAAACCTTAGGAGCAATAGAAAATTCACACAAAACTTTAAGAGACTATCTAAGAATTCATACTGCAGAGCGCCCAGACACCTGGAGCTCTTGGATACAATTTTGGTGTTTCGCATTCAATAACAGTGTACACACGGAAACACGTTACACTCCATTTGAACTAGTATTTGGAAGAACTTGCCAATTGCCATCTAATCTAATAAACAAAATTGAACCTATATATAATTTTGACAGTTATCCGAAAGAGTTGAAGTACAGACTTCAAGTAGCTTGTAATGAAGCAAAGGATAATTTAGTGGCATCCAAGTTAAAACGTAAGATAGGGTATGATAGGAATTGTAAACAAACACATTATGATATAGGATCTAAAATTTTGTTGCGGAATACTTCAACAAACAAACATGAAAATATTTTTAAGGGACCTTATATTGTATTAGAAGATAGAGGAGTAAATTTGGTAATTAAAGTAGATAATAAACCAACAGAGGTTCACAAAAATAGAGTTAAACTGTATTATTCATAAAACTAGTAAAAAAAAAAAATTATTATTTCTATTATGTCCATAATAATTTTTTTTTCTATATACGGGGAAGGTGTAATGGAATATTTAAACAATTGAAATTCACAAGAATTGCAATAAGTAATAAACCGGAAGGTGAGCGACCTATAATACAATACACCTTCGACGTTAAGTAAAACTGCTAAGTTGACAACTATGGTTAATATTTCAATTTACTGTATTATTTAGAATAGTCAGTATCGAATTGTTAATAAAGCGACTTGTATCAATAAGCGTGCCAATAAATGAGCCTCTATGGGACTTCTTTAGTTTCATTACTCACGAGCCACCCTTCAAGAGCTACCATGACCCGAGAACATCACAAGTTTTTCAAAAATTAATATCCTTCATAATTCAATAACCGACCCGAACGAGTTGTTCTCAGAAATAGTAGCAGCTAGTAAAAATTTAAACAACAATATCAGATTTCCATTCGAATTATCATTACAGAATATTCTCTTATTCGAAAAGGTAATAGAACTTAAGGGATACAGTAAATATAATAACATTGTTTTCATACTGGAAGTACCAATTGTTGAGAATAGCGACTATAACTACTATCACCTTTACTCTCTACCTACACCCTCAACGACGTCCTTTCGAACCATTTTACCTCATTCCAAATTTCTCCTTTTAAATGAGCACAAATACGCATTCCTTGAAGCTAGATGTCAAGAAGTAGCACAAGACGAATTTATCTGCCAGAACGCCCAAATGTTAGAAGCCTCTCAAAATGCCCCATGCGAAATACAACTCCTAAAATTTTCGAAACCTTCCACGGACTGCCACCAAGTTCCTGCCCTGATCAGCGATACGAAGATCCAGAAGATCGAAGAAAACCAGTGGATTGTCATTACTCCGCGTAGCGTAGTCGCCCTTCAAAAGTGTGGTAAAATCGCGGATAATATCCCTTTGAACGGAACTTATTTAATCGAACTTGACAATTCATGTGAAGTGATAATAGAAAATGTGTTACTAAAAACTTTTAAAACCGATATTCCAAATTATAAAACCATCGAACTTCCTAAGATTAATTACAAAGACAGTCACATATTCAATAAATCAACATTCAAGCCAGTTTTAATAGATTCTCTTAAACTTGACGAACTAGACAATATACAGAGCGTTTTGCGGCAAGACCAGGCAGAAATAAAAAATTTGGAGATTCCAGCCATACGTTTTCAGAATGTCAGTTTTTACACCATCTTATTATATGTCTTAGTTATTTTTGTAGCCATTTATGTAGTCTACAAGTTTTCCTTCAAGAAGAAGCAGACAAGGACGCAAGATGCCTGTACACCTGCGGACAACGACCTTAGGAACTTCCCCCTAATTTCGAACTCTGGTTCCACCCCATAGTTCTCATCTGACCCCGGAGGAGTTACGAGAGAGTACTTGCCTGGATACACACTTATTCAGCTGAACCAGCATTCTCAATGCAATGTTATAAATACGACCAACTGAGGTGTATCTTTAGACTATTGTTGTTAGCCTTGCAATAAACGTCTCACGTGTGTAGTAAATTTTCGTTTTTAAAAACCCTGCCTAAAGGCACGACATCGTAATTTGCATGTATGCATGTATGCATGTATGCATGTATGCGAGTATGCATGTATGCAAGTATGGATGCATGCATGTGTGTATGCATGTATGCATGTATGAATGTGTGCATATATACATGTATGCATGTATGCATTTATGAATGTGTGCATATATGCATGTATGCATGTATGCATTTATGCATGTATGCATGTATGCATGTATGTATGCATATATGCATGTATGTATGTAAGTATGTATTTATGTATGTATGCATGTATGCATGTATGTATGCATGTATGTATGTATGCATGTATGCATGTATGCATGCATGTATGTATGCATGTATGCATGTATGCATGCATGCATTTATGTATGCATATATGCATGTATGTATGTAAGTATGTATTTATATATGTATGCATGTATGCATGCATGTATGTATGCATGTATGCATGTATGCATGCATGCATGCATGTATGTATGCATATATGCATGTATGTATGTATGTATGTATGTATTTATGTATGTATGCATGTATGCATGTATATATGCATGTATGCATGTATGTATGCATGTATGCATGTATGCATGTATGCATGTATGCATGTATGTATGTATGTATAAATGTATGCATGCATGCACGTATGTATTCATATATGCATGTATGCATGTATGCATGTATGCAGGTATGCGTGTATGCATATATGCATGTATGCATGTATGCATGTATGCATATATGCATGTATGCATGTATGCATGTATGCATGTATGCGTGTATGCATGTATGCAAGTATGGATGCATGCATGTAAGTATGCATGTATGCATGTATGAATGTGTGCATATATGCATGTATGCATGTATGCATTTATGAATGTGTGCATATATGCATGTATGCATGTATGCATTTATGCATGTATGCATGTATGCATATCTGCATGTATGTATGCATATATGCATGTATGTATGTAAGTATGTATTTATGTATGTATGCATGTATGCATGTATGTATGCATGTATGTATGTACGCATGTATGCATGTATGCATGCATGTATGTATGCATGTATGCATGTATGCATGCATGCATGTATGTATGCATATATGCATGTATGTATGTAAGTATGTATTTATATATGTATGCATGTATGCATGTATGTATGTATGCATGTATGCATGTATGCATGTATGCATGTATGCATGTATGCATGTATGCATGTATGCATGCATGCACGTATGTATTCATATATGCATGTATGCATGTATGCATGTATGTATGTATGTGTTCATTAATGCATGTATGTATGTATGCATGTATGCATGTATGCATGTATGCATGTATGCATGCATATATACATGTATGTATGTAAGTATGTATTTATGTATGTATGCATGTATGCATGTATGTATGCATGTATGCATGTATGCGTGTATGCATGTATGCATGTATGCATGTATGCATGTATGCATGTATGCATGTATGTATGTATGCATGTATGCATGTATGCATGTATGCATGTATGCATGTATGCATGTATGCATGTATGCATGTATGCATGGATGCATGTATGCATGTATGTATGTATGCATGTATGTATGTATGTTTGTATGTATGTATGTATTTATGTATGTATGTATGTATGTATGCATGTATGCATGTATGCATGTATGCATGTATGTATGTATGTATACATGTATGCATGTATGCATGTATGCATGTATGTGTGTATGCATATATGCATGTATGCATGTATACATGTATGCATATATGCATGTATGCATGTATGCATGTATGCATGTATGCATGTATGCATGTATGCATGTATGTGTGTATGCATATATGCATGTATGCATGTATGCATGTATAAATGTATGCATATATGCATGTATGCATGTATGCATGTATGCATGGATGCATGTATGCATGTATGTATGTATGCATGTATATATGTATGTTTGTATGTATGTATGTATGTATGTATGTATGTATGTATGTATGCATGTATGCATGTATGCATGTATGCATGTATGTATGTATGTATACATGTATGCATGCATGCACGTATGTATTCAAATATGCATGTATGCATGTATGCATTTATGTATGTGTGCATATATGCATGTATGCATGTAAGCATTTATGCATGTATGCATGTATGCATGTATGCATGTGTGTATGCATATATGCATGTATGTATGTAAGTATGTATTTATGTATGTATGCATGTATGCATGTATGTATGCATGTATGCATGTATGCGTGTATGCATGTATACATGTATGCAAGTATGCATGTATGCATGTAAGCATGTATGCGTGTATGCATGTATACATGTATGCATGTATGCATGTATGCATGTATGTATGTAGGTGTTCATTAATGCATGTATGTATGTATGCATGTTTGCATGTATGTATGTATGCATGTATGTATGCATGTATGCATGTATGCATGTATGCATGTATCCATGTATGCATGTATGCATGTATGCATGTGTGCATGTATGCATGTATGCATGTATGTATGCATATATGCATGTATGTATGTAAGTATGTATTTATGTATGTATGCATGTATGCATGTATGTATGCATGTATGCATGTATGCGTGTATGCATGTATGCATGTATGCATCTATGCATGTATACATGTATGCATGTATGCATGTATGCATGTATGCATGTATGCATGTATACATGTATGCATGTATGCGTGTATGCATATATGCATGTATGCATGTATGTATGTATGCATGTATGCATGTATGCATGTATGCATGTCTGGATGCATGCATGTATGTAAGCATGTATGCATGTATGAATGTGTGCATATATGCATGTATGCATATATGCATGTATGCATGTATGCATGTATTCATGTATGCATGTATGCATGTATGCATGTATGCATGTATGCATGTATGCATGCATGCACGTATGTATTCATATATGCATGTATGTATGTATGTATTTATGTATGTGTGCATGTTTGCATGTATGTATGCATGTATGCATGTATGCATGTATGCATGTATGCATGTATGCATGTATGCATGTATGCATGTATGCATGTATACATGTATGTATGTATTTATGTTTGTATGCATGTGTGCATGTATGTATGCATGTATGTATGTATGCGTGTATGCATGTATGCATGTATGCATGCATGCATGTATGTATGCATGTATGCATGTATGCATGTATGCATGTATGCATGTATGCATGTATGCATGTATGTA
Organism: Cryptocephalus moraei; assembly: GCA_946251905.1. Classification (NCBI taxonomy): domain Eukaryota; kingdom Metazoa; phylum Arthropoda; class Insecta; order Coleoptera; family Chrysomelidae; genus Cryptocephalus; species Cryptocephalus moraei. The sequence goes on from OX276459.1 coordinate 24,053, forward strand.
TGCATGTATGCATATGCGTATGCTCGCAGAGTACCGGGATGAAATTCGGGCTGGAGGTTTCCTATAACATTAGTAATCATACTACCAAGCGCCAATCCCTTCGGTGCGGTCTGAAGGACTTTTTGGCCTTCAACGCGAAACTATAAGAAATATTTTAATGGGGTGCAAGAAAATGGAGCCTAGGGATTAAATTCGGGCCCGAGGTTTCCTATAACGTTATTAATCATCCTACCAAGCGCCAATCCCTTCGGTGCAGTCTGAAGGGCTTTATTGCCTTCAACGCGAAACAAAAAAATATTTTAATGGGGTGCAAGAAAATTGAGTCTCGGGGTGAAATTCGGGCTGGAGGTAGCCTATAACATTATTAATCCTCCTACCAAGCGCCAATCCCTTCGGTGGCGTCTGAAGGATTTTATGGCCTTCAACGCGAGAATATAAAAAATATTTTAATGGGGTGCAAGAAAATAGAGTCTACGGATGAAATTCGGTCTGGAGGTACCCCTTGAGATTAGTAATCAGCCTACCAAGCGCCAATTCCTTCGGTGCGGTCTTAAGGACTTTATGGCCTTCAACGCGAAACTATAAAAAATATTTAAATGAGGTGCAAGAAAATGGAGTCTCGGGATGAAATTCGGGCTGGAGGTACCCTATAACAATAGAAATCATCCTAAAAAGCGCCAATCCCTTCGGAGCCGTCTGAAGGACTTTATGGCCTTCAACGCGAGACTATAAAAAATATTTTAATGGGGTGCAAGAAAATAGAGTCTCGGGATGAAATTCGGGCTGGAGGTACCCCTTGAGATTAGTAATCAGCCTAGCAAGCGCCAATCCCTTCGGTGCCGTCTGAAGGACGTTATGGCCTTCAACGCGAAACTATAAAAAATATTTTAATGGAGTGCAAGAAAATAGAGTCTCGGGATTAAATTCGGGCTGGAGGTTCCCTATAACACAAGTAATCATCCTACCAACAGCCAATCCTTTCGGTGCCGTCTGAAGGACGTTATGGCCCTCAACGCGAAAGTATTAAAAATATTTTAATCGGGTACAAGAAAATAGAGTCTCGGAATGAAATTCGATCTGGAGGTTCCCTATAACATTAGTAATCATCCTACCGTGCGCCAATCCCTTCGGTGCTATCTGAAAGACATTATGGCCTTCAACGCGAAAGTATAACAAATATTTTAATGGGCTGCAAGAAAATGGAGTCTCGGGATGAAATTCGGGCTGGAGGTACCCTATAACATTATTAATCATCCTACCAAGCGCCAATCCCTTCGGTGCGGTCTGAATGACTTTATGGCCTCCAACGCGAAACTATAAAAAGTATTTTAATGGGGTGCAAGAAAATGGAGTCTCGGGATTAAATTCGGGCTGGAGGTTCCCCATAACATTAGTAATCATCCTACCAACCGCCAATCCTTTCGGTGCCGTCTGAAGGACGTTATGGCCTTCAAAGCGAAACAAAAAAGTATATTGTAATGGGTTGCAAGGAAATAGAGTCTCGGAATGAAATTCGATCTGGAGGTTCCCTATAACATTAGTAATCATCCTACCGTGCGCCAATCCCTTCGGTGCTGTCTGAAAGACATTATGGCCTTCAACGCGAAAGTATAACAAATATTTTAATGGGGTGCAAGAAAATGGAGTCTCGGGTTGAAATTCGGGCTGGAGGTACCCTATAACATTAGTAATCGTTCTACTAAGCGCCAACCCTTCGGTGCCGTCTGAATGGCGTTATGTCCTTCAACGCGAAACTATAAAAAATATTTTAATGGGGTGCAAGAAAATGGAGTCTCGGGATGAAATTCGGGATGGGGATTCCCTATAACATTAACAATCATCCTACCACGCGCCAATCCCTTCGGTGCCGTCTGAAAGACTTTATGGCCTTCAACGCGAAACTACAAAAAATATTTTAATGGGGTGCAAGAAAATGGAGTCTCGGGATGAAATTCAGGCTGGAGGTAACCTATAATATTAGAAATCATCCTACCAAGCGCCAATCCCTTCGGTGCCGACTGAAGGACGTTATGGCCTTCAACGCGAAACTATAAAAAATATTTTAATGAGGTGCAAGAAAATGGAGTCTCGGGATGAAATTCGGGCTGGAGGTACCCCATAATATTAGAAATCATCCTACCAAGCGCCAATCCCTTCGGTGCCGTCTGAAGGGCGTTATGTCCTTCAACGCGAAACAAAAAAAAATATTTTAATGGGGTGCAAGAAAATGGAGTCTCGGGATGAAATTCGGGATGGAGGTTCCCTATAACATTAGCAATCATCCTGCCAAGCGCCAATCCCTTCGGTGCCGTCTGAAGGACTTTATGGCCTTCAACGCGAAACTATAAAAAGTATTTTAATGAGGTCCAAGAAAATGGAGTCTCGGGATGAAATTCGGGATGGAGGTACCCCATAATATTATAAATCATCCTACCAAGCGCCAATCCCTTCGGTGCGGTCTGAAGGACTTTATTGCCTTCAACGCGAAACAAAAAAATATATTAATGGGGTGCAAGAAAATTGAGTCTCTGGGTGAAATTCGGGCTGGAGGTACCCTATAACATTATTAATCCTCCTACAAAGCGCCAATCCCTTCGGTGGCGTCTGAAGGATTTTATGGCCTTCAACGCGAGAATATAAAAAATATTTTAATGGGGTGCAAGAAAATAGAGTCTACGGATGAAATTCGGGCTGGAGGTACCCCTTGAGATTAGTAATCAGCCTACCAAGCGCCAATTCCTTCGGTGCGGTCTTAAGGACTTTATGGCCTTCAACGCGAAACTATAAAAAATATTTAAATGAGGTGCAAGAAAATGGAGTCTCGGGATGAAATTCGGGCTGGAGGTACCCTATAACAATAGAAATCATCCTAAAAAGCGCCAATCCCTTCGGTGCCGTCTGAATGACTTTATGGCCTCCAACGCGAAACTATAAAAAATATTTCAATGGGGTGCAAGAAAATGGAGTATCAGGATGAAATTCGGGCTGTAGGTACCCCATAATATTAGAAATCATCCTACCAAGCGCCAATCCCTTCGGTGCCGTCTGAAGGGCGTTATGTCCTTCAACGCGAAACTAAAAAAAATATTTAAATGAGGTGCAAGAAAATGGAGTCTCGGGATTAAATTCGGGCTGGAGGTTTCCTATAACGTTATTAATCATCCTACCAAGCGCCAATCCCTTCGGTGCGGTCTGAAGGACTTTATTGCCTTCAACGAGAAACAAAAAAATATATTAATGGGGTGCAAGAAAATTGAGTCTCTGGGTGAAATTCGGGCTGGAGGTACCCTATAACATTATTAATCCTCCTACCAAGCGCCAATCCCTTCGGTGGCGTCTGAAGGATTTTATGGCCTTCAACGCGAGAATTTAAAAAATATTTTAATGGGGTGCAAGAAAATAGAGTCTACGGATGAAATTCGGGCTGGAGGTACCCCTTCAGATTAGAAATCATCCTACCAATCGCCAATCCCTTCGGTGCCGTCTGAGGGACGTTATGGCCTTCAACGCGAAACTATAAAAAATATTTTAATGGAGTGCAAGAAAATAGAGTCTCGGGATTAAATTCGGGCTGGAGGTTCCCTATAACATTAGTAATCATCCTATCAACCGCCAATCCTTTCGGTGCCGTCTGAAGGACGTTATGGCTCTCAACGGGAAAGTATTAAAAATATTTTAATCGGGTACAAGAAAATAGAGTCTCGGAATGAAATTCGATATGAAGGTTCCTTATAACATTAGTAATCATCCTACCGTGCGCCAATCCCTTCGGTGCTGTCTGAAAGACATTATGGCCTTCAACGCGAAAGTATAAGAAATATTTTAATGGGGTGCAAGAAAATGGAGTCTCGGGATGAAATTCGGGCTGGAGGTACCCTATAACATTATTAATCATCCTAACAAGCGCCAATCCCTTCGGTGCGGTCTGAATGACTTTATGGCCTCCAACGCGAAACTATAAAAAGTATTTTAATGGGGTGCAAGAAAATGGTGTCTCGGGATTAAATTCGGGCTGGAGGTTCCCTATAACCTATAACATTAGTAATCATCCTACCAACCGCCAATCCTTTCGGTGCCGTCTGAAGGACGTTATGGCCTTCAAAGCGAAACAAAAAAATATATTGTAATGGGTTGCAAGGAAATAGAGTCTCGGGATGAAATTCTAGCTGGAGGTACCCTATAATATTAGTAATCATCCTACCGTGAGCCAATCCCTTCGGTGCTGTCTGAAGGACGTTATGGCCCTCAACGCGAAAGTATTAAAAATATTTTAATCTGGTACAAGTAAATAGAGTCTCGGAATGAAATTCGATCTGGAGTTTCCCTATAACATTAGTAATCATCCTACCTTGCGCCAATCCCTTCGGTGCTGTCTGAAAAACATTATGGCCTTCAACGCGAAAGTATAACAAATATTTTAATGGGGTGCAAGAAAATGGAGTCTCGGGATGAAATTCGGGCTGGAGGTACAATATAACATTATTAATCATCCTACCAAGCGCCAATCCCTTCGGTGCGGTCTGAATGACTTTATGGCCTCCAACGCGAAACTATAAAAAATATTTCAATGGGGTGCAAGAAAATAGAGTCTCGGGATGAAATTCGGGCTGGAGGTACCCCTTGAGATTAGTAATCAGCCTACCAATCGCCAATCCCTTCGGTGCCGTCTGAAGGACGTTATGGCCTTCAACGCGAAACTATAAAAAATATTTTAATGCAGTGCAAGAAAATAGAGTCTCGGGATTAAATTCGAGCTGGAGGTACCCATTGAGGATAGTAATCAACCTACTAAGCGCCAATCCTTTCGGTGCCGTCTTAACTCGTTATGGCCCTCAACGCGAAAGTATTAGAAATATTTTAATCGGGTACAAGAAAATAGAGTCTCGGGATGAATTTCGGCCTGGAGGTATCCTATGACATTAGTAATCAGCCTACCAAGCTCCAATCCCTTCGGTGCCGTCTGAAGTACGTTATGGCCTTCAACGCGAAACTATAAAAAATATTTTAATGGGGTGCAAGAAAATAGAGTCTCGGGATGAAACTCGGCCTGGAGGTTCCCTATAGCATTAGTAATCATCCTATCAAGCACCAATCCCTTCGGTGCCGTCTGAAGGACTTTATGGCCTTCAACGCGAAATACAAATAATAATTTAACGGGGTGTAAGAAAATAGAGTCTCGGGATGAAATTCGGAATGGAGGTTCCCTATAGCATTAGTAATCATCCCACCTAGGCCCCAATTCCTACGGTGCCGTCTGAAGTCGTTATGGCCTTCAAGGCCAAACTAAGAAAAAAATTTAATGGGGTGCAAGAAAATGGAGTCTCGGGATGAAGTTCGGGCTGGAGGTTCCCTATGACATTAGTAATCATGCTAACAAGCGCCATTCTTGTCGGTGCTGTATGAAGGACTTTATGGTTTTCAACGCGAAACTAATATGAAAAATATTTTAATGGGGTGCGAGAAAATAGAGTCTCGGGATGAAATTCCGCCTGGAGGTTCCCTATAACATTAGTAATCATCCTACCGTGGGCCAATCCCTTCGGTGATGTCTGAAAGGCTTTATGGCCTTCAACGTGAAACTATGAAAAATATTTTAATGGTGTGCAAGATAATAGAATCTCGGGATGAAATGCGTGCTGGAGGTACCCTATAACATTAGTAATCATCCTACCGAACGCCAACCCCTTCGGTGCCGTCTGAAGGACGTTGTGGCCCTCAACGCGAAAGTATAAAAAATATTTTAATCGGGTATAAGAAAATGGAGTCTCGGGATGAAATTCGGGCTGAAGGTACCCTTTGACATTAGTAATCATCCTACCAAGCGCCAATCGTTTCGGTACTGTCTGAAGGACGTTATGGCCTTCAACGCGAAACTAAAAAAAATATTTTAATGGGGTGCAAGAAAATAGAGTCCCGGGATGAAATTCGGGCTAGAGATTCCCTATAACATTAGTAATCATCCTACAGTGCGCTAATCCCTTCGGTGCTGTCTGAAGGAAGTTATGGCCTTCAACGAGAAACTAAAAAAATATTTTAATGGGGTGCAAGAAAATAGAGTCCCGGGATGAAATTCGGGCTGGAGGTTCCCTATAATATTAGTAATCAACCTACCAACCGCCAATCCTTTCGGTGCCGTCTGAAGGACTTTATGGCCTTCAACGCGAAACTATAAAAAATATTTTAATGGGGTGCAAGAAAATAGAGTCTCGGGATGAAATTCGGGCTGGGGGTACCCTATAATAGTAGTAATCATCCTACAGAGCGCCAATCCCTTCGGTGCCGTCTGAAGGACGTTATGGCCCTCAACACGAAAGTATAAAAAATAATTTAATCGGGTACAAGAAAATAGAGTCTCGAGATGAAATTCGACCTGGAGGTTCCTTATAACATTAGTAATCATCCTAACAAGCGCCAATCCCTTCGGTTCCGTCTGAAGGACTTTATGGCTTTCAACGTGAAACTAAAAAAAATATTTTAATGGGGTGCAAGAAAATAGAGTCTCGGGATGAAATTCGGGCTGGGGGTACCCTATAATAGTAGTAATCATCCTACAGAGCGCCAATCCCTTCGGTGCCGTCTGAAGGACGTTATGGCCCTCAACACGAAAGTATAAAAAATAATTTAATCGGGTACAAGAAAATAGAGTCTCGAGATGAAATTCGACCTGGAGGTTCCTTATAACATTAGTAATCATCCTAACAAGCGCCAATCCCTTCGGTTCCGTCTGAAGGACTTTATGGCTTTCAACGTGAAACTAAAAAAAATATTTTAATGGGGTGCAAGAAAATACAGTCCCGGGATGAAATTCGGGCTGGAGGTTCCCAATAACATTAGTAATCATCCTACCGTGCGCCAATCCCTTCGGTGCTGTCTGAAGGACGTTATGGCCTTCAACGCGAAAGTATAAAAAATATTTTAATCGGGTATAAGAAAATGGAGTCTCGGGATGAAATTCGGGCTGAAGGTACCCTTTGACATTAGTAATCATCCTACCAAGCGCCAATCGTTTCGGTACTGTCTGAAGGACGTTATGGCCTTCAACGCGAAACTAACAAAATATTTTAATGAGGTGCAAGAAAATAGAGTCCCGGGATGAAATTCGGGCTGGAGGTTCCCTATAGCATTAGTAATCAACCTACCAACCGCCAATCCTTTCGGTGCCGTCTGAAGGACTTTATGGCCTTCAACGCGAAACTATAAAAAATATTTTAATGGGGTGCAAGAAAATAGAGTCTCGGGATGAAATTCATGCTGGAGGTACCCTATAATATTAGTAATCATCCTACCGTGAGCCAATCCCTTCGGTGCTGTCTGAAGGACGTTATGGCCTTCAACGCGAAACAAAAAAATATATTTTAATGGGGTGCAAGAAAATAGAGTCTCGGGATGAAATTCGGGCTGAAGGTACCCTATAACATTAGTAATCAGCCTACCGTGCGCCAATCCCTTCGGTGCTGTCTGAAGGACGTTATGGCCTTCAACGCGAAACAAAAAAATATATTTTAATGGGGTGCAAGAAAATAGAGTCTTGGGATGAAATTCTAGCTGGAGGTACCCTTTGAGGTTAGTAATCAACCTACTAAGCGCCAATCCATTCGGTGCCGTCTGACGGACGTTATGGCCCTCAATGCGAAAGTATTAAAAATATTTTAATCGGGTACAAGAAAATAGAGTCTCGGGATTAAATTCGGCCTGGAGGTTCCCTATAGCATTAGTAATCATCCTACAGAGCGCGAATCCCTTCGGTGCCGTCTGAAGGACGTTATAGCCTTCAACGCGAAACTATAAAAAATATTTTAATGGGCTGCAATAAAATAGAGTCTCGGGATGAAATTCGGGCTGGAGGTACCCTATAACATTAGTATTCATCCTACCGTGCGCCAATCCCTTCGGTGCGGCCTGAAGGACGTTATGGCCTTCAACGCGAACCAAAAAAATATATTTTAATGTGGTGCAAGAAAATAGAGTCTCGGGATGAAATTCTAGCTGGAGGTACCCTTTGAGGTTAGTAATCAACCTGCTAAGCGCCAATCCATTCGGTGCCGTCTGAAGGACGTTATGGCCCTCAACGCGAAAGTTTTAAAAATATTTTAATCGGGTACAGGAAAATAGAGTCTTGGGATGAAATTCGGCCTGGAGGTTCCCTGTAGCATTACTAATCATCCTACCAAGCGCCAATCCATTCGGTGCCGTTTGAAGGACGTTATGGCCCTCAACGCGAAAGTATAAAAAATATTTTAATCGGGTACAAGAAAATAGAGTCTCGGAATGAAATTCGATCTGGAGGTTCCCTATAACATTAGCAATCAGCCTACCAAGCGCCAATCCCTTCGGTGATGTCTGAAAGACTTTATGGCCTTCAAGGCGAAACTATGGAAAATATTTTAATGGTGTGCAAGATAATAGAATCTCGGGATGAAATGCGTGCTGGAGGTACCCTATAACATTAGTAATCATCCTACCAAGCGCCAAACGTTTAGGTACTGTCTGAAAGACATTATGGCCTTCAACGCGAAAGTATAACAAATATTTTAATGGGTTGCAAGAAAATGGAGTCTCGGGATGAAATTAGGGCTGGAGGTACCCTATAACATTATTAATCATCCTACCAAGCGCCAATCCCTTCGGTGCGGTCTGAATGACTTTATGGCCTCCAACGCGAAACTATAAAAAATATTTTAATGGGGTGCAAGAAAATAGAGTCTCGGGATGAAATTCGGGCTGGAGGTACCCTATAACATTAGTAATCATTCTACTAAGCGCCAATCCCTTCGGTGCCGTCTGAATGGCGTTATGTCCTTCAACGCGAAACTATAAAAAATATTTAAATGAGGTGCAAAAAAATGGAGTCTCGGGATGAAATTCGGGCTGGGGGTACCCTATAATATTAGTAATCATCCTACCAAGCGCCAATCCTTTCGGTGCGGTCCAAATGACTTTATGGCCTCCAACGCGAAACTATAAAAAATATTTTAATGGGGTGCAAGAAAATAGAGTCTCGGGATGAAATTCGGGCTGGCGGTACCCTATAGCATTAGTAATCATCCTACCGTGAGCCAATCCCTTCGGTGCTGTCTGAAGGACGTTATGGCCTTCAACGCGAAACAAAAAAATATATTTTAATGGGGTGCAAGAAAATAGAGTCTCGGGATGAAATTCGGGCTGAAGGTACCCTATAACATTAGTATTCATCCTACTGTGCGCCAATCCCTTCGGTGCGGTCTGAAGGACGTTATGGCCTTCAACGCGAACCAAAAAAATATATTTTAATGTGGTGTAAGAAAATAGAGTCTCGGGATGAAATTCTAGCTGGAGGTACCCTTTGAGGTTAGTAATCAACCTGCTAAGCGCCAATCCCTTCGGTGCCGTCTGAAGGACTTTATGGCTTTCAACGTGAAACTAAAAAAAAAATATTTTAATGGGGTGCAAGCAAATACAGTCCCGGGATGAAATTCTAGCTGGAGGTACCCTTTGAGGTTAGTAATCAACCTACTAAGCGCCAATCCATTCGGTGCCGTCTGACGGACGTTATGGCCCTCAACGCGAAAGTATTAAAAATATTTTAATCGGGTACAAGAAAATAGTCTCGGGATTAAATTCGGCCTGGAGGTTCCCTATAGCATTAGTAATCATCCTACAGAGCGCGAATCCCTTCGGTGCCGTCTGAAGGACGTTATAGCCTTCAACGCGAAACTATAAAAAATATTTTAATGGGGTGCAATAAAATAGAGTCTCGGGATGAAATTCGGGCTGGAGGTACCCTATAACATTAGTATTCATCCTACCGTGCGCCAATCCCTTCGGTGCGGTCTGAAGGACGTTATGGCCTTCAACGGGAACCAAAAAAAATATATTTTAATGTGTTGCAAGAAAATAGAGTCTCGGGATGAAATTCTAGCTGGAGGTACCCTTCGAGGTTAGTAATCAACCTGCTAAGCGCCAATCCATTCGGTGCCGTTTGAAGGACGTTATGGCCCTCAACGCGAAAGTATAAAAAATATTTTAATCGGGTACAAGAAAATAGAGTCTCGGAATGAAATTCGATCTGGAGGTTCCCTATAACATTAGCAATCAGCCTACCAAGCGCCAATCCCTTCGGTGATGTCTGAAAGACTTTATGGCCTTCAAGGCGAAACTATGGAAAATATTTTAATGGTGTGCAAGATAATAGAATCTCGGGATGAAATGCGTGCTGGAGGTACCCTATAACATTAGTAATCATCCTACCAAGCGCCAAAAGTTTAGGTACTGTCTGAAGGACGTTATGGCCTTCAACGCGAAACTAAACAATATTTTAATGGGGTGCAAGAAAATAGAGTCTACGGTTGAAATTCGGGCTGGCGGTACCCCTTGAGATTAGTAATCAGCCTACCAAGCGCCAATCCCTTCGGTTCCGTCTGAAGGACTTTATGGCCTTCAACGCGAAACTATAAAAAATATTATAATGGAGTCTCGGGATGAAATTCGGGATGGAGATTCCCTATAACATTAGCAATCATCCTGCCAATTGCAAATCCCTTCGGTGCCGTCTGAAGGACTTTATGGCCTTCAACGCGAAACTATGAAAAATATTTTAATGGAGTGCAAGAAAATAGAGTCTCGGGATGAAATTCGACCTGGAGGTTCCCAATAACATTAGTAATCATCCTACCAAGCGCCAATCCATTCAGTGCCGTCTGAAGGACTTTATGGCCTTCAACGCGAAACTATAAAAAATATTAAGGTGGGGTGCAAGAAAATAGAGTCTCGGAATGTAATTCGGGCTGGAGGTACCCTATAACATTATTAATCATCCTACCAAGCGCCAATCCCTTCGGTGCGGTCTGAATGACTTTATGGCCTTCAACGCGAAACTATAAAAAATATTTTAATGTGGTGCAAGAAAATAGTGTCTCGGGATGAAATTCGGGCTGGAGGTACCCTATAACATTAGTAATCATTCTACTAAGCGCCAATCCCTTCGGTGCCGTCTGAATGGCGTTATGTCCTTCAACGCGAAACTATAAAAACTATTTTAATGGGGTGCAAGAAAATGGAGTCTCGGGATGAAATTCGGGATGGAGATTCCCTATAACATTAGCAATCATCCTGCCAATTGCCAATCCCTTCGGTGCCGTCTAAAGTACTTTATGGCCTTCAACGCGAAACTATGAAAAATATTTTAATGGAGTGCAAGAAAATAGAGTCTCGGGATGAAATTCGACCTGGAGGTTCCCTATAGCATTAGTAATCATCCTATCAAGCGCCAATCCCTTCGGTGCCGTCTGAAGGACTTTATGGCCTTCAACGCCAAACTATAAAAAATATTTAAATGAGGTGCAAGAAAATGGAGTCTCGGGATGAAATTCGGGCTGGAGGTACCCTATAACATTATTAATCCTCCTACCAAGCGCCAATCCCTTCGGTGGCGTCTGAAGGATTTTATGGCCTTCAACGCGAGACTATAAAAAATATTTGAATGGGGTGCAAGAAAATAGAGTCTACAGATGAAATTCGGGCTGGAGGTACCCCTTGAGATTAGTAATCAGCCTACCAAGCGCCAATTCCTTCGGTGCGGTCTGAAGGACTTTATGGCCTTCAACGCGAAACTATAAAAAATATTTAAATTAGGTGCAAGAAAATGGAGTCTCGGGATGAAATTCGGGCTGGAGGTACCCTATAACATTATTAATCATCCTACCAAGCGCCAATCCATTAGGTGCGGTCTGAATGACTTTATGGCCTCCAACGCGAAACTATAAAAAATATTTTAATGGGGTGCAAGAAAATAGAGTCTCGGGATGAAATTCGGGCTGGGGGTACCCTATAATATTAGTAATCATCCTACCAAGCGCCAATCCCTTCGGTGCGGTCTGAATGACTTTATGGCCTCCAACGCGAAACTATAAAAAATATTTTAATGGGGTGCAAGAAAATAGAGTCTCGGGATGAAATTCAGGCTGGGGGTACCCTATAATATTAGTAATCATCCTACAGAGCGCCAATCCCTTCGGTGCAGTCTGAAGGACGTTATGGCCCTCAACGCGAAAGTATAAAAAATATTTTAATGGGGTGCAAGAAAATACAGTCCCGGGATGAAATTCGGGCTGGAGGTTCCCAATAACATTAGTAATCATCCTACCAAGCGGCAATCCATTCGGTGCCGTCTGAAGGACATTATGGCCTTCAACGCGAAACTATAAAAAATATTATAATGGGGTGCAAGAAAATAGAGTCTCGGAATGAAATTCGGGCTGGAGGTATCTTTTGACATTAGTAAACAACCTACCAAGCTCCAATCCCTTCGGTGCCGTCTGAAGTACTTTATGGCCATCAACGCGAAACTATAAAAAATATTTTAATGGGGTGCAAGAAAATAGAGTCTCGGGATGAAATTCGACCTGGAGGTTCCCTATAGCATTAGTAATCATCCTATCAAGCGCCAATCCCTTCGGTGCCGTCTGAAGGACTTTATGGCCTTCAACGCGAAACTATAAAAAATATTTTATTGGGGTGCAAGAAAATGGAGTCTCTGGATGAAATTCGGGATGGAGGTTCCCTATAACATTAGTAATCATCCTGCCAAGCGGCAATCCCTTCGGTGCCGTCTGAAGGACTTTATGGCCTTCAACGCGAAACAAAAAAAAATATTTTAATGGGGTGCAAGAAAATAGAGTCTCGGGATGAAATTCGACCTGGAGGTTCCCTATAGCATTAGTAATCATCCTATCAAGCGCCAATCCCTTCGGTGCCGTCTGAAGGACTTTATGGCCTTCAACGCGAAACTATAAAAAATATTTAAATGAGGTGCAAGAAAATGGAGTCTCGGGATGAAATTCGGGCTGGAGGTACCCTATAACATTATTAATCCTCCTACCAAGCGCCAATCCCTTCGGTGGCGTCTGAAGGATTTTATGGCCTTCAACGCGAGACTATAAAAAATATTTGAATGGGGTGCAAGAAAATAGAGTCTACGGATGAAATTCGGGCTGGAGGTACCCCTTGAGATTAGTAATCAGCCTACCAAGCGCCAATTCCTTCGGTGCGGTCTGAAGGACTTTATGGCCTTCAACGCGAAACTATAAAAATATTTAAATTAGGTGCAAGAAAATGGAGTCTCGGGATGAAATTCGGGCTGGAGGTACCCTATAACATTGTTAATCATCCTACCAAGCGCCAATCCATTAGGTGCGGTCTGAATGACTTTATGGCCTCCAACGCGAAACTATAAAAAATATTTTAATGGGGTGCAAGAAAATAGAGTCTCGGGATGAAATTCGGGCTGGGGGTACCCTATAATATTAGTAATCATCCTACCAAGCGCCAATCCCTTCGGTGCGGTCTGAATGACTTTATGGCCTCCAACGCGAAACTATAAAAAATATTTTAATGGGGTGCAAGAAAATAGAGTCTCGGGATGAAATTCAGGCTGGGGGTACCCTATAATATTAGTAATCATCCTACAGAGCGCCAATCCCTTCGGTGCAGTCTGAAGGACGTTATGGCCCTCAACGCGAAAGTATAAAAAATATTTTAATGGGGTGCAAGAAAATACAGTCCCGGGATGAAATTCGGGCTGGAGGTTCCCAATAACATTAGTAATCATCCTACCAAGCGGCAATCCATTCGGTGCCGTCTGAAGGACATTATGGCCTTCAACGCGAAACTATAAAAAATATTATAATGGGGTGCAAGAAAATAGAGTCTCGGAATGAAATTCGGGCTGGAGGTATCTTTTGACATTAGTAAACAACCTACCAAGCTCCAATCCCTTCGGTGCCGTCTGAAGTACTTTATGGCCATCAACGCGAAACTATAAAAAATATTTTAATGGGGTGCAAGAAAATAGAGTCTCGGGATGAAATTCGACCTGGAGGTTCCCTATAGCATTAGTAATCATCCTATCAAGCGCCAATCCCTTCGGTGCCGTCTGAAGGACTTTATGGCCTTCAACGCGAAACTATAAAAAATATTTTATTGGGGTGCAAGAAAATGGAGTCTCTGGATGAAATTCGGGATGGAGGTTCCCTATAACATTAGTAATCATCCTGCCAAGCGGCAATCCCTTCGGTGCCGTCTGAAGGACTTTATGGCCTTCAACGCGAAACAAAAAAAAAATATTTTAATGGGGTGCAAGAAAATAGAGTCTCGGGATGAAATTCGACCTGGAGGTTCCCTATAGCATTAGTAATCATCCTATCAAGCGCCAATCCCTTCGGTGCCGTCTGAAGGACTTTATGGCCTTCAACGCGAAACTATAAAAAATATTTAAATGAGGTGCAAGAAAATGGAGTCTCGGGATGAAATTCGGGCTGGAGGTACCCTATAACATTATTAATCCTCCTACCAAGCGCCAATCCCTTCGGTGGCGTCTGAAGGATTTTATGGCCTTCAACGCGAGACTATAAAAAATATTTGAATGGGGTGCAAGAAAATAGAGTCTACGGATGAAATTCGGGCTGGAGGTACCCCTTGAGATTAGTAATCAGCCTACCAAGCGCCAATTCCTTCGGTGCGGTCTGAAGGACTTTATGGCCTTCAACGCGAAACTATAAAAAATATTTAAATTAGGTGCAAGAAAATGGAGTCTCGGGATGAAATTCGGGCTGGAGGTACCCTATAACATTATTAATCATCCTACCAAGCGCCAATCCATTAGGTGCGGTCTGAATGACTTTATGGCCTCCAACGCGAAACTATAAAAAATATTTTAATGGGGTGCAAGAAAATAGAGTCTCGGGATGAAATTCGGGCTGGGGGTACCCTATAATATTAGTAATCATCCTACCAAGCGCCAATCCCTTCGGTGCGGTCTGAATGACTTTATGGCCTCCAACGCGAAACTATAAAAAATATTTTAATGGGGTGCAAGAAAATAGAGTCTCGGGATGAAATTCAGGCTGGGGGTACCCTATAACATTAGCAATCATCCTGCCAATTGCCAATCCCTTCGGTGCCGTCTAAAGTACTTTATGGCCTTCAACGCGAAACTATGAAAACTATTTTAATGGAGTGCAAGAAAATAGAGTCTCGGGATGAAATTCGACCTGGAGGTTCCCTATAGCATTAGTAATCATCCTATCAAGCGCCAATCCCTTCGGTGCCGTCTGAAGGACTTTATGGCCTTCAACGCGAAACTATAAAAAATATTTAAATGAGGTGCAAGAAAATGGAGTCTCGGGATGAAATTCGGGCTGGAGGTACCCTATAACATTATTAATCCTCCTACCAAGCGCCAATCCCTTCGGTGGCGTCTGAAGGATTTTATGGCCTTCAACGCGAGACTATAAAAAATATTTGAATGGGGTGCAAGAAAATAGAGTCTACGGATGAAATTCGGGCTGGAGGTACCCCTTGAGATTAGTAATCAGCCTACCAAGCGCCAATTCCTTCGGTGCGGTCTGAAGGACTTTATGGCCTTCAACGCGAAACTATAAAAAATATTTAAATTAGGTGCAAGAAAATGGAGTCTCGGGATGAAATTCGGGCTGGAGGTACCCTATAACATTATTAATCATCCTACCAAGCGCCAATCCATTAGGTGCGGTCTGAATGACTTTATGGCCTCCAACGCGAAACTATAAAAAATATTTTAATGGGGTGCAAGAAAATAGAATCTCGGGATGAAATTCAGGCTGGGGGTACCCTATAATATTAGTAATCATCCTACAGAGCGCCAATCCCTTCGGTGCAGTCTGAAGGACGTTATGGCCCTCAACGCGAAAGTATAAAAAATATTTTAATGGGGTGCAAGAAAATACAGTCCCGGGATGAAATTCGGGCTGGAGGTTCCCAATAACATTAGTAATCATCCTACCAAGCGCCAATCCATTCGGTGCCGTCTGAAGGACATTATGGCCTTCAACGCGAAACTATAAAAAATATTATAATGGGGTGCAAGAAAATAGAGTCTCGGAATGAAATTCGGGCTGGAGGTATCTTTTGACATTAGTAATCAACCTACCAAGCTCCAATCCCTTCGGTGCCGTCTGAAGTACTTTATGGCCATCAACGCGAAACTATAAAAAAAATTTTAATGGGGTGCAAGAAAATAGAGTCTCGGGATGAAATTCGACCTGGAGGTTCCCTATAGCATTAGTAATCATCCTATCAAGCGCCAATCCCTTCGGTGCCGTCTGAAGGACTTTATGGCCTTCAACGCGAAACTATAAAAAATATTTTATTGGGGTGCAAGAAAATGGAGTCTCTGGATGAAATTCGGGATGGAGGTTCCCTATAACATTAGTAATCATCCTGCCAAGCGGCAATCCCTTCGGTGCCGTCTGAAGGACTTTATGGCCTTCAACGCGAAACAAAAAAAAATATTTTAATGGGGTGCAAGAAAATAGAGTCTCGGGATGAAATTCTAGCTGGAGGTACCTTTTGAGGTTAGTAATCAACTTACTAAGCGCCAATCCATTCGGTGCCGTCTGAATTACGTTATGGCCGTAAACGCGAAAGTATTAAAAATATATTAATCGGGTACAAGAAAATAGAGTCTCGGGATGAAATTCGGCTTGGAGGTTCCCTATAGCATTAGTAATCATCCTACAGAGCGCGAATCCCTTCGGTGCCGTCTGAAGGACGTTATAGCCATCAACGCGAACTATTAAAAATATTTTAATGGGGTGCAATAAAATAGTCTCCGGATGAAATTCGGGCTGGAGGTACCCTATAACATTAGTAATCATCCAGCCAAGCGGCAATCCCTTCGGTGCTGTCTGAAGGACGTTATGGCCTTCAAAGCGAAACAAAAAAACATATTTTAATGGGGTGCAAGAAAATAGAGTCTCGGGATGAAATTCTAGCTGGAGGTACCCTTTGAGGTTAGTAATCAACCTACTAAGCGCCAATCCCTTCGGTGCCGTCTGAAGGACGTTATGGCCTTCAACGCGAAACTATAGAAAATATTTTAATAGGGTGCAATAAAATAGAGTCTCGGGATTAAATTCGGGCTGGAGGTACCCTATAACATTAGTAATCATCCTACCGTGCGCCAATCCCTTCGGTGCTGTTTGAAGGACGTTATGGCCTTCAACGCGAAACAAAAAAATATATTTTAATGGATGCAAGAAAATAGAGTCTAGATAAAAAAATAGTCTGAAATAGAGAGGGATGAAATTCTAGCTGGAGGTACCCATTGAGGTTAGTAATCAACCTACTAAGCGCCAATCCATTCGGTGCCGTCTGAAGGACGTTATGGCCCTCAACACGAAAGTATTAAAAATATTTTAATCGGGTACAAGAAAATAGAGTCTCGGGATGAAATTTGGCCTAGAGGTTTCCAATAACATTAGTAATCATCCTACCAAGCGCCAATCCATTCAGTGCCGTCTGAAGGACTTTATGGCCTTCAACGCGAAACTATAAAAAATATTAAAATGGGGTGCAAGAAAATAGAGTCTCGGAATGAAATTCGGGCTGGAGGTACCCTTTGACATTAGTAATCAGCTTAGCAAGCTCCAATCCCTTCGGTGCCGTCTGAAGGACGTTATGGCCTAAAGTGCGAAACTATAAAAAATATTTTAATGGGGTGCAAGAAAATAGTCTCGGGACGAAATTCGACCTGGAGGTTCCCTATAGCATTGGTAATCATCCTATCAAGCGCCAATCCCTTCGGTGCCGTCTGAAGGACTTTATGGCCTTCAACGCGAAACTATAAAAAATATTTTAATGGGGTGCAAGAAAATAGTCTCGGGATGAAATTCGGGCTGGGGGTACCCTTTAATATTAGTAATCATGCTACAGAGCGCCAATCCCTTCGGTGCCGTCTGAAGGACGTTATGGCCCTCAACGCGAAAGTATAAAAAATAATTTAATCGGGTACAAGAAAATAGAGTCTCGAGATGAAATTCGACCTGGAGGTTCCTTATAACATTAGTAATCAGCCTACCAAGCTCCAATCCCTTCGGTGCCGTCCGAAGTACGTTATGGCCTTCAACGCGAAACTATAAAAATATTTTAATGGGGTGCAAGAAAATAGAGTCTCGGGATGAAATTCGACCTGGAGGTTCCCTATAGCATTAATAATCATCCTATCAAGCGCCAATCCCTTCGGTGCTGTCTGAAGGACTTTATGGCCTTCAACGCGAAACTATAAAAAATATTTTAATGGGGTGCAAGAAAATAGAGTCTAGGGATGAAATTCGACCTGAAGGTTCCCTATAGCATTAGTAATCATCCTATCAAGCGCCAATCCCTTCGGTGCCGTCTGAAGGACTTTATGGCCTTCAACGCGAAATACAAATAATAATTTAACGGGGTGCAAGAAAATAGAGTCTCGGGATGAAATTCGGAATGGAGGTTCCCTATAGCATTAGTAATCATCCCACCAAGGCCCCAATTCCTACGGTGCCGTCTGAAGGACGTTATGGCCTTCAAGGCGAAACTAAAAAAAAAATTTAATGGGGTGCAAGAAAATGGAGTCTCGGGATGAAATTCGGGCTGGAGGTTCCCTATGACATTAGTAATCATGCTACCAAGCGCCAATCCTGTCGGTGCTGTCTGAAGGACTTTATGGTTTTCAACGCGAAACTATGAAAAATATTTTAATGGGGTGCGAGAAAATAGACATGCTATTATAATATGATATGGACTCGTCATAAGCACATTTTAAATAGTAACCTGCAGAATAAGCTTTATGTTTTTGATATTTTCTTGTAGCAGCAGAAGTAGCAGAGGCGTCGTCGAAAGCCTCCAAAAGGCTTTCAAAATCTGCATAGATAATAAAAGGTGCCGTCTGCTTAAAAACGAAATTTCGAAATTCAACATACTCATAATTGGGAAATGGAATTTTATAATCGTTTCTACTAGTACAAAGTTTTATATGCTCATTGAACTTCTCTTGTTTTTGAAAGTAATTCAAACATCTGTCACAAATGCATTTTTTGTGAATGTTCTTATTTAGCTGTGACGAAACTAATCTAGACAAATTTTGGATGTAGCAGTAATGATATTTAATTTCTTCATTATCTTCGACATGATCAAAATTAGCTTCTTTGGGATAATATTTATTTTGAATTAATAATAAATTAACGTGAGTATCTAATTTATTTTTCGTTAATCTAATCGGAACTACTGTATAGCAGTTTTTCTTTTGTAATTCTAAACCATAAACATTAACAGATATGTTATTAGCAATTTCGAATTTTGAAATTTGTTGTAACGGCATAGGTGCTTCTAAATTTTCCGTTACCAAAACTGCCTTATAGTAAGGATATGAAGATATTAAATTGTTTTTATGACTCTTTGAAGGAAATATACCGCATACAACAGACCAATGGAAACATGCCTTATCATCACTATTCCGAACATTAATAACTGCATGTTTCCTCTCTATTTCCACCGGTAGCTTTATAAATGACGACCCATTACCCATTTCATATTTATTAATATTAATTTCTAAAAAGAACAATTCGATGTAGTGTCCATCCTGAATCACGTTCCGGAAATTCTGACATTTTGTTACTAATTTTATCTTTAATTTTCTCCATGAACCAACTTTGCAAATCCGTTCCTTCGTCAATCACTCCATTTTTAGTATTAAAATATTTATATTCCAAAATATCCTCACCTTTTGATTGCCTAATGAACTCTCCACAAAAATTAGCATTTACTTTAATCATCCTAAACTTTTTTTAAATAATTTTGATTTTCTTTCGGAATAGTATTTCAGCATCTTCCAAAAATGAGACTAAACACTTATGCGATACATTAATTATGACACTTGTCCTAATTCTACTCCGAAAACAAGAAATCACATCTTCCCACTTAATACGTTGATTTAATTTTGATCCTGCACCAATCGCATGAATTTTTCGCAAAAATAATTTATGAAAAGACTTTAAAGACTTTAAGTGATGTATCAGCGTTTGTAACTTACGTATTTTCCCAATAGATCAATTATCTTTCTCATCACGTAATACAATGTTACATAACCTGATATGCCTTTGAATAGGTTTAATCCAAATATTACAATGTCCATCCTTATATTTTTTAATTTTCCAATTAACTCAGTGCATTTCTTACGCCCGTTTGCACCAACTTTTTTTTAAGTGTCAATTAGGCTAAAGGCTCCTTAACGTGGCATTAGCGTTTTCGGTGTGTTTCATCAACATTAAGAGACTCTTAAAGGTCTCTTATCCTCTCATTTGCTAACTGGCCAAATTTCCTCATTTAAATGGTATTTAATCATACTTTAACCTTAAATTGCATTCCTTTTGACAGTTGGAGTTGACACCAAAAGAGTCAGAATTTTTTTTAAAGTGATAAGTAGCACCTTGATATCGGACCCATACTTTCATTTCAATGGAAAATTTGGATATTTTGGAGAATATCCTGGTGGAGGATTTTCTGGATGATAATTTAGAAGTCCTTGATTTTGTAGATATGGGATATCCAGACGATTTTTTCTTAGACCTAACCACTATCAGGAGTGCCTGAAATGGACTTTTTCAAGAGATTTCGGTTAACAAAACCTACAGTTCTTCGACTTCTGACACAAATTGAAGATCAATTAGAGTACCCCGATGATAGGTATGTAGATATGTATGTACATTACTGCAGCTATACGTTGCATTCTTAAACAACTTTGATTTTTTAGAAATAATAGCCTGTCTCCAATGAACCAATTGCTCCTGACACTAAGATTTTATGCCAGCAGTGGCAATAAGTTTTCAATAACATTTTTATATTTCAGAGCAATAGTAAATAAACGGTTAACGTCCCTGGGGCTAAAATTTAACCCTCTCTTCCGTTTGTTGCCATGATTTTCTTCTTGCTCCATCGCACACGAACAAAAAAACTCAAACGCACTACCCTACGCACACGCACCTCCGCCTGCAGCCTGCATCACCCATCAAAAGATTGACGTTATTCAAAATTCAAACAAAAAAGCACAAAATGCTGTTTTTGAAACGTTTGGAACCTCCGTGTCCGTGTTCTACCAAGCAAGAAACACAAAAATTGTTTGAAAGATACGACGTTGCCGGATTGTAAAAGAACTAAATGACCATTAGTTAAAGTACTGAGAAAATGGTTGGGTGCAAATGATTTAAAATTAAGTTACAATTAAATTTTAAATGTCCCTTTGTTAAATGACACTTAAAAAAAAGTTGGTGTAAACGGGCCTTAGTAACTTTGTTCACTCTCATCTTCTCCCTCTTTACAAAATATACACACACACTCACCTCTAAATTTTCGCAATATTAAATAATATCATGGGGTTCCCTTTCCCGACCTCCTTCTGCCCTTTATAAATTACTCCGTACGTCGCCTTCTTAAATTCCTCAATATTTCACTCTAATTCTCCGCTCGCTCTCTTTGGAAGAAACACTTGAGATTCCTCCAGCTGTAGTAACACGCACTTTCCAAATTTAGTGTCCACCACTCTGGCCGATAGAATCCTTTGCGGAACATCAACGGGGTAATCGCACAGTTTTGCAGTAGGCTTCAAATCGCCTTCTGCATTTTTATTGAATTTATTCAAATCCATCTGAGAATAAAAAACAAATTTTTCAAAAATGAAAGAATGGAATACAAAATGCATACTAACTTTTTAGGTTAAGTTGTCGAAACACCCAGTGAAAATCGGCGGAAGGTGCGGATGGTCCTGTCCCGACCGTGACGACCTAGTAAGCGCACACATAGGCAAATCAATGTTAAACATTTTTGAAAAATCCCGTACGTACCGTCCGTCCGTGCCGTCCCGACCCAGTGCGCGCTTAGCTTTACCTTGTCTAGCTGAAAAGCATTATATTATGTATACGGTGAGAAGCCTGTGTACCTTATATTAAAATGTATTTGTTGGATGTCACTTTTTATTAATGTGGCAATCCCTCCATAACCGTCATGTCTATCATTGCGATAAATTGTATATCCTGAAATTTTTAAAATATAATTTGGAGTTAAATGTGTTTCATTTAGAAGAAGTATGTCCGGATCATATTTGTTAATTAAAATTTTTAGATCTAGTAGGTTATTTTTTAAACTATTAATGTTCCACTGTAATAATGTGATGTCATGACCCTCCATATTTAGGGTTCCTCCTTGCTGACATCACACTACTCAGTGAAGCATATAAGTTATTAATTGTGAAGTGTAATTGACTGCTAATTTCGTTACTTTTCAAGAGTATTTCCTCATTTTGTGTATCTAAGGGGTCATCTCTATTCATTGATGCACTTCTTTGTGGAATTGAAGATTTGAGATTAAAAATTTGCGTATTGGTATTTGTAGGATTCATTGTTGGGTTTACATTACTGGGATGTGTCATTTGGTTCGTTTGTGTGATCTTTTTCTTTTAATGTGGTCGCCTACAGTAGAGGCCTCTTTATATGAGATGGTCCTGGTGTTGCTGCGCAACTGCGCAATGTGTCGATTTACTTGTTTTTTCGGAAATAATTCATTCGCTTCAAAATAGGTTAGATTATCCATTGCCATGGCATACCTAATGTTTTTTTGACGAATATGTTCCGAGGCAGCAGTTCTAGGGAAGGAAAACCCGAACAAAACATGGGTGATTTTTGGTGATGAGTAAGCCTCGCTTACAAAATCACCATATTACCTACATTGACGACATGGCATGAATCGGACTGAGATGGAATATCGAATTATTACCACGAATCTTGAAAAACACCTGGCCGTAGGTATAAAAGGCTTAAAGCAAGATGCAATCACAAAAAGAAGGTAAATATCCCAGGGAGGGTCTGGTCCATGACCAGGAATCCCTCCTCACTCAGGGTAACCTGAGTGGGCTGCCCCAGGAATACGGGGGGGGGGGGGCATGACTGCATCTTTTAAAATCAATGATCAAATTGATGACGACTTGGCTATGGATATAGGTTATAATAGAAATAAAACGACGACGACTCAGGCTAAGGACACGGACATGTTTACAGAAAAGGATAGGAAAAAGGGGAAGAAGTCGTATATTCCTTTAATAGCCCTATCCGATTCTGAAAATATGACAGAAGATACAGAAAAAGGAGAGAGGAGAGGATAGAGGGAGCAATTAGAGAACTAAAAACCAAAGTTGCAGATCTAGTCATGGTAAACGCGGACGCGAAAAATTTCTATATAGCAGAAATTCATGAAAACTCCTTTTTAAAAATGAAAAAAGAAATGAAATGATTAAAATACATGAAACGGAGAAAAAAGAAATTGGTACCCAAACAGACGAAACGAGGAGATGGGAACAACCCAAAAAAGTAATAAGCAATATAGAACAAATTAATACACTAGAAGAATTTAAAACAGTTATGGAACTAAATTGGGATCCGAAATTATTCACCAGAAGCGAATTTATTGAAGGAAATCCCACAGAAGGAAAGGGAATAAAAGTCATTTTTATAAGTCCGGACGAGACCGATTACAATTACGGTCCACAGAAAGCGTTTTATATGAAATATCCTTTCATAAAAGATATAACGAGTAAATTTGAAGTTATACAACAACAATATCACAATAAGACCAATAAGACATCAGTGAAAGGAGAAAAATTAGTAATAGCGAAGCATAATGGTACGATCGAAGATATATGGGAAATTACAGAAAGCTCACGACGAAATAGATGACGAGGATAGCGTTTCATTCTACCATAGTAAATACGCTCCGGGAGGACTTCTGAGAAAAATGAGCGAAATCATCTATAAAACATTAACTATAAAAATTCAAGTATTTGTTCCACCCAATGATAAAAGTTTAGAGACCAGGGGACTTAAGAAAAAGAGTACGGTAGGCATTCTAGTTCCGAAGGGAGACAGAGTATACAAAGAAATGGTCACTAGCATTAAAAACAATGTGAAAGACAAGAAGGGAGCCGAAGCGATACGCAATATAAGAAGCACCAGAGATGGAGATCTTCTAATAACTGTGGATCCAGACGAAGGTGCGATAAAGGAAATTACAAGAACCTTAAAGGAGAAGGAGGGGGAAAACAACATTAGACAATTACGGGGTGGAATGCCGCTAGAAGCTATACATATCAAGAACCTGATGATGGACACGACAGAAGAAGAGGTCACGGAAGAATTAAAAACATTGTAAAAACTGGGGAGAAGGTTGCAGAGTAGGAAAACTGAGACCTTATGCAAATGATACGCTAGCGACTACGGTCACCATACACAGGGACGATGCGGAAAACCTCGCGAAAGAAAGACAAATAAGAATAGGCCTGGTAAGGTGTACTGTAGAAAAGAGAATAACGGTAGAAAAATGTTATAGATGTTGGGCCTACGATCATAAGGCTAAGGATTGCAAAGGGAACGACAGAAGTAAGTTATGTTTGAAATGCGGAGGTAAAGACCACGAGGCGAAAACTTGCACAGCGGACGAGTATTGTCCGCTGTGCGAGAAAAAAGGACACAGAGCGGATGGCACGAGATGCTATTTCTTTAAGGACGCATTGAAAGAAACCAGGAGAAAAATTAGAATGGTAACGGCAGCATCAGACAACCATTGGGAATGAGGAAAATGTCGGGTAAGCGTAATTTTAAATTATTGTGGATGTGCATATTAATAACAAAACTAAATTTACTAACAAAAGTAGAAGTAGGCATGCTAACTTTTTTCCATTTTTGGCAACTAACTCTTTAACATGAATGAAATTTGCTTTAAAAAATTTGTACAAATTAATCTTAGTAGAAAAAGAGACGAGCATGATATGTTGAAATTAAAGTGTGCTAGGGAAAACATCGATATAGTTCTAGCGAGCGAACCAAATTTAAAAATAATTGAAAAAGAGCAAGGATGGTTCAAAGATCTTATGGGTAAATGTGCTATTTATGTCAATACACGCAACACAGTAATAAGTACCCACCACGGAGACGGCTTTGTTAAAGTGAAACTCCGTGGCTGTCGATTCCAAATCTATTCGTGTTATACATCCTCGAACGAAGACAGAGCGGAACACATAGCATTTTTGAACTCGATCGCTAGAGAGATAAGGAGAGAAAAATGTCCAATTATAATCGGGGGAGAGTTCAACGCGAGGTTGCCGGCTTGGGGGTGCGCGTCCGAAAATATAAGAGGTAGAAGAACATTGGAAACGTTCGCAGGTTTAGGTCTGTCCATATTGAACGTCGGTAACACACCAACATATGAAAGGATAAATGCCCGATCCATAATAGACGTAACGGCGATATCAGAGGAACACACCGTAGACGCTTCCGATTGCAAAGTCTGTGGGGAGGAGTCTCAATCCGATCATAAATTTATTACATTTCAAATAACGACAAAGATGCGGAGAATGTCTCCGGTAGATGTTCGGTGGAGCAGGGCTCCTCCGAATTTACCATCGGCGATAGCCTTCTTAAAAAATAATTGTGAGGATAAAGTAATCAGCACACCGGAAGATCTCACTACGGTATTACGGCAGTGTCACGAAACATCAACTACAATTATAAGGGCGGACACGAACGGCTGTATGCCCTTATTGGTATACGGTAGAAGTGGACGTCCTCAGACGAAATTGTAAAAAAGCAAGAAGGAGAGCATCGAGATACAGAAAAAAGGGGGGGGGAAATATATCTAGAACTCATCGAAATTTACAAGTAAAACAAGAAAAAGTTAAAGAAATTTATCAATACGGAAAAAAGGAAATGTTGGAAAACACTATTGGAGGAACTCTCCGAGAACCCCTGGGGCGATGCGTACCGAATAATTACGAGATCCATGAAACCGATACCTAATAGAGTGGCACTCGACCGACATACCATCAACGAAGCAGTCGTGAAATTATTTCCAGATAAACATCAAGTAAAATTCATAAAAACATTGTCAGAATGTAAATCGGAAATTACCGAAGAGGAAATTAAAATGGCGTGCTATACAATTAAAAAGGGTAGAGCCCCAGGGCTCGACGGAATACCTCCAGACATAGTAAAGATAGCGGGTACAACGGTACCTCACATTTTTAGGGACATTTTTCAAAATTGTATTACGACCGGAGACATTCCTGAAAAGTGGAAAATGGCAAAATTAGTTCTCATATCCCAGACGGGCACCGCTTCTTTTAGGCCGATTTGTTTACTAAATGTCATCAGCAAACTCTTTGAAACCATCATTAAAATCAGAATAGAGAAAAGTATGCCGAGACAGATTTCAGACCACCAATATGGATTCATAGAAGGAAGATGCACAGAAGACGCACTACATTATATTACTAACATAGTAAAGAACGCAAATCGTGGCAAAAGACAAGCTTGTGCATTAATTCTTTTGGATATAAAAAACGCTTTCAATTCGATAACTTGGAACTCAGTCGTTCGAGCGGTAGAAGATTTCGAAATCGAACCGTACTTGGTAAATCTGATAAAATCATATTTAGAGAATAGGAAAATTGTAGTCGGAGGAAATGAAAAAGATATCAGCGCGTGAGTTCCACAGGGATCGGTTCTAGGACCACTCCTGTGGAACCTAGTCTAAAACGGAGTACTGGACTTGTGGCTTACGCAGACGACCTCGCGTTGATCGCAGTAGCCGCCTCTGAATCGGCACTTAGATGGAAATGTAATAGGGCGCTAAAATCTATAGTGGAATGGTTGGAAAAGAGAGAAATTATGGTCGCTCCCGAAAAAACACAAGCCATTATGATGAACGGTAAAAAAAGATGGAAAAGGAACGTGATTTTGTATGTGAAAGGGAAAAGAATACCAATGGTCAAGAAATTAAAATATCTAGGAATAATTTTAGATAGTAGCCTCACATTCGGAACACACATCATCGAAAAAGTAAAAAAATTAAAGTATATTCATAGTCACCTAAGCCGACTAATGCCTAACATCGGGGGCCCAACATCAATAAAAAGAAAGATCATCGCGGAATCATCGTTCAGCGTAATGTTCTACGGTGCTTCGGTCTGGGTGGATTGTTTGAAACATGATAAATATAAGACCTTGGTGAAGAAAGCCCAAAGACCGATGTTGCTCAAGCAGTGCGGTTTTTACCGTACTGTCTCGACGGAGTCATAGTGGGATATATCATAAGGGAGATATCACTTTGGAATTCCGCGCAAAGGAGAGATACAGGAGATGGAAGAATAAGAGAGAAGGAAAAGAGGGAAAGACGAAACAACAGGATAGAGAAATCACTTTAAATGAATGGCAAGAGTATTGGAGGAGTAGCGGGAAAGGAACCTGGACTCGAAGGATTATACCAGACGTTCGCGTCTGGTATAAACAAAAGAATGACATCGGATACCACTTGGCTCAGGCACTGTCCGGGCATGGATGTTTCAAATCGTACCTTTATAAATTGAAGAGAAGCGATTCTCCGTTGTGTGAAATATGTAAGGTAGAGGACGACGCAGAACACACGGTTTTTGACTGTGTGAGATGGTACAGAGAAAGAAGCAGAACGAATAGGAAGCTAGAAGAAGATCTTATACCAGAGAATCTGACGAGACAGATGCTGGAAAGTCCCCTGTCCTGGAAATCCATCAAGGATTACATCGTGAAGATCATAACAGACAAAGAGGCTCAGGACAGGGGCTAACCTCGGAGGAGAAGACACAGAGAGAAGATGAGCAAAAAGACGCCTGTCTGTCGTTCAAGGTGAACCCGAACCCTAGGGTGTAGGGGGATCTGCGAGCGACAGACCACATAACAACATACACACAACGCTGGCCCCTCTCGCGACTAGGTTGATGAAACGCATCCGAGGGTGGTGACCAAAGCGAAGAAGGAAGCTCCGAGGTATATACGTAGTATACCCCAGATCTAACAGTCTACTATCATTTATGAAATTATTAGCGGCTTCCGAGTTAGAGAATCTAACACATAATCTATTTTCACCTTTTCTATTTAATTCTACAATATTGGGAATGTTTAGTTTATGTAAATTTTTTGCAATACTTAGGGCCGGTACTTTGGGTCCTGATTAAACATCCGATTAAGTTAATTCCCGATTAAAACAGCCAACCAACTAAAGTAAGACTACTTTCGTTTGTTATTTATAACTGCGATTCAGTTGACTGGCTGTTTTAATCGGGGATTAACTTAATCCGATGTTTAATCAGGACCCAAAGTACCGGCCCTTAAGGTACTATAATTCCCAACATTGAGGTTGTTCGAGCTTTGAACATATATCTCGAACGGACCTTTATCTGTTTTTTATATCTTAACTTTAATATATCTGAGTTAGCATTCTTATGGATTAATTGTGAATCTTTTGTAGATGTGTCTACCTGTATTATCTTATCCGTCTCCATGATTTCTGGATTCTGTTCTAGCAGGACTTTTTTAATAGGATTATTTACATAGTTTTTATCACGGGGGCGGTTTGTTTCCACCCTCTTTAAAATTGGACAGGGGCCCTTGACCCCCGCCCTCGTCCCCCATCTGGGGATGTACTGTTGTTTTTTGTGTTTGATATTAAATATTAAATTTTTGGAACAAATATCTATATAATTGGATGTCAGGTATAAAAAGGAAACGATACCTGTCTGTGGTTTTTCCAAATTAGTCGAATTGCCTTCGATGTCTACGGATTAGGAATCACCTCTTGGTTATTCGCTCCGAACACCATGCGGGTCGTCACGAGAATGCAATATAACCTCAAACTCAAAATGTTAAATATTTTATTTGAAATCATATGAATACGTCACATAGTGTAAACGTAAACTTACCAAAATCACATGATATCATATTTCATACCAATTTCGTATGATAAAATCCAGTGATATGTTAGGTTTAGGTTAGGGATATGACACAATGGCTAGTTTTAACATAAGAAAGTGGGCCTGGTAGGCGTGTCTTTCGCTAGTTCCAATATGGCGGAATGTCAGGTCCGGATTTAATTTAAAAATCATAATAATACAACTTTCATTCTGAAACAGATTTATTTCATTAATACAATATTATTTGTAAATCATTTCTTCACAATAATAATAAAGACAATATAATACATGAAAGGTGTATTTAAAAAGTAATTTTTCAAAACTAAATGCAGTCAGAAATGTACAAGTAAATTTTCTTGAATACAACTCTGTACAATGTTGAAACTAACCTATGAAAAGTGATTCCAGTATTTCCAGTGAGATCCTTCTTGTCTATTCATCCGTTTCTAGTACAGCTACGTAACACACATGAAGCCATTACTTGTAAATGTAAACGCAGTGTAGAAAGAAGTTAACATAAACACCAAAAACTCCGAAAAATAGCACAATCCAGTGACAATAAAAATTTGACAAAGCGCAGTGAGCAATATGGCCGACCTATGCCCGTGCACAACCTCTGCGGGTCATATTCCCTCTTTAACATATCACTGATAAAATCACATGACAAAATCATATGAAAAATCACATCTACCATAGATTAAGACATCTACGTCATATTCTAGGTCATATTCCCTCTTTAACATATCACTGATAAAATCACATGACAAAATCATATGAAAAATCACATCTACCATAGATTAAGACATCTACGTTTGGAAATAATAGAAGTGACAGACAGTCCGATTTTAATGTTTCGTGGGTAATTATATGGATTCCAAGGCTTGCGTAAAAGTAGAGTCGTAACTAAAGGAATTTTTAAAAAAAAATAGTAAAACACTTTTACAAATAAGAAGATACAAATACAAATCAATAAGACTAATACATATTCATGTTTTGTCAAGGTAACCACGCCAATAACTCTTTGGAAATAAGTCACTCGTGATTACTACAAAAAATATGTTTGATTCTGGGAAATACAGCACAAGGGCGGATCCATGGGGGGGGGGTAATGGGGGTAGTTGCCCCCCCCCCCCCCCAGACTGATCAAACATCAAACATACTGACAAGAATATTCCTGATAACCCAAACAGACAAAATTTCCCTTTTTTTGCCTCTAGTTACCTGTATCTAAAATATATGTACTTACATACATATTTTCATCTATGCATTTTTTGAAACATGTAAACCGATTTTATGCTTTACAACTTTCGGATTTCTAAACGAGATTCTCTCTCAAAATTCCTTGTTTGTAAAGTATTCCTAAGTTACCTATACAAAGAGAGGTTAAATTAGCCGCCTTGCCTTAGCGGCCCATAAATGGCCTCATTTGGAAAAACCCTATGATAAATACGATTGTAAAACAATTTTTAGTTTCTCGAAAAAAGACCAAGAAGCTTAAAAAAACCGAACGCAAAGCGACCGCCGTGTGTTTTGTAACACAGATAGTCCGTATACGACGCACCGCTTGGGGTAATAAAACCTCTGTAGGTGCATGGTCCTTGGTCCTGGGACTCCTGGGCGCCCCAGTGACCAGTCTACAACCAATTGGCAATTCGATACAAACCGCTCCGCGCTCCGTGTGCTTTCGGTCTTATTGTCTTTTCTGTGTTGGGAGTGTGCTTTGTTTTGTTTAAGTGTTTATGAACAAAAATTGCGCGCATTTTTATGACAGTTTACAAAAAAAATCGATAATTTGAAAAAAACAATTTATTATAATTCGGTTATATTTTTGTAAGACGTATTAGTGAAAAATGAATAAGAGACAACACCAAAAGTAATACATTGTTCGGTTTCGTTACAAAGAAACCTAGGATGCAGCCCAATGGTCCAGATGCTGAGCCTCAACCATCGATGTCTAGGTCTACGTCTATCGAAACGAAGGCAAATATTATTTCAAGTTTTCAAAATAAGGTGAAGGCCAAATTTCAACGTCCGAAAATGATATCGGCCATTATTTAAATGACAATAATATTTCAGACACTGAAAAATTAAGGCTTCTAAAAAATTCATGGAAGCCAGAAAAGGAGTTTAAATTCCCATATAGTGAACATTTAAAAAGAAATAAGATCGTCAAGTGTTATCTTTCACATAAACATTTTGATGATTTCTCCTGGCTGGTATATTCTAAAAAAATTACAGGGTTTGTTTTGTAAGTACTGCTTTTTGTTTGCGAGTCATGGGGGAGTTCGCAATGTAACCCCTTTGCAAAAACTTGTAAAAACTCCATTAAAGAAGTATTCAAAGTTATACGGAAAAGACGGAGAATTGATTTTGCACGAAAATAACCAGTATTATAAAAAATCGATTACTTTTGCTGACGGGTTTATGAACACCTATAATAGACCAAATAAACAAATAATTAATCTGATGGACGACAAAAGGAAGAAGCAAGTCGCGGAAAACAGAGAACGACTAAGGCCGATAATAGAAGCTATAATTTTTTTGGGTAAACAAAATATTCCTCTGAGAGGGAAGCGAGACGACAAATTTCTTTTAAGAGGAAATTTAGGAGAAAACCCGCCACAAGATACGAGCAACAACGCAGCTGAGTCACCAGTCAATTATGGAAATTTTAAGGAATTGTTACAGTTTTGTGTTAATCGAGGGGATACGGTACTTAAAGAGCATCTAACTACAGCTAGTTCACAAGCGACATATATCCAGCAAGACAGTGCAGAATGAATTGATTTGTATAATAGGATCCAAATTTCCATTGTTATATTATCTCGTGTAAAAGAAGCGCAATATTATAGTATAATTTTTGATGAAACCACAGACATTAGCCATATATCGCAGATGTCTCTGATTTTACGATATGTCTATAAAAATAATGTATATGAGGACTTCTTGTCCTTTTTAGATTGTCATCAAGAAAACTATGATGATGCCAGCTCTGAACCCATTATAACGGGAGATGTTTTGGCTAAAACAGTTTTAAAAGTATTGCAAAACTTTGCACTTGATTTTCAAAAATGTGTTGGCATAGGAACTGATGGTTGTAACCTAATGATCGGCGAACAGAAAGGAGCTGTCATTATGCTGAAAAATAAATTATCAAATGCGATTCAATCAAGTTGCCATAATCACGCACTGAATTTATCTATTTCAAAAACTTCACAAGTTTCCAGTGTTCGTAATAGTGTAGGAACAATAAAAGAAATTGTGAATTTTTTCAGACAATCATCTAAGCGCATCTTCGTACTTAAGTCTTTAAATAATATACAATTGATAAAATTATGCGAAACACGGTGGATAGAAAGTCATGAATTTTTTTTTTAAATTTTGTTCATGTTTTGTTTCTATTGTAGAAGCTCTGAATATGATATCTAGTTGGAGGGATACGGAGTCGTCAGGAAAAGCCCACTGTTTTAAAACTGCAATGATACAAACAAATTTTATTGTAACAATATTTTGTCTGTCATCAGTTTTGTCTTATACCGTAAATTTATCAAAAGTTCTGCAAACTACATCTTTGGATAAATTTTCTGCTTCAAATATGGTACAGGGTGTCACAGAAACATTAAGAGAAATTCGAAAAAATGCTGATAATTCATTTTTGAAAATATTCAAACAAATTGAAGAAATTCACAACAAATTAGATATTACAATAAATGTTCCAAGAACAGCTGCTAAGCAGGCACATAGGGCAAATGTGAATTATGACAATCCAGCGGAGTATTATAAGGTTTGTTCCAAGCAGTGTTTTTGGTATGGTTCTGGGACGGTTTTGTTACTGTTGGAACTGACTTTATGCGCAGGCGTCAACATGCACTATTTCAAAACGGTTCTGGAAGTGTTCTCTAAGATGTGAGCTTGGAACGACTTTGTAATCGTTTGTGTACTGTGTCGTTATGTTCTGTGTTCTGTGGTGTCATTTTCCTTAAAATTATTTAGACATTACACCATGGGCCCGATTCTCGGGTTCATGAGAAGTGAGCGACGATGGGATGTGAGGTAATGTTTCACTTCCCCGGCGATTCTCTTGTCGCCACAAATCTGTATTCTCGAACGTATGTGAGGTGAGCTGTCAAGGGAGAGGTATATGCTGTGTTGCCATACATTTCAAACGGAGATAGCGTCATATGAGGCCGCAAGAGCGAATGAGATAGTGATATTTAGAGAATAGTAAACAACTGTTTCTTGTTCTGTGTTGTTCTCACGTCCCACTTCATGCGAAACTTCATTTTGTGAATTTTCGTAGGAAGTAAGCATTCGCGAACACCGGTTTAAGCGTTTCGAGAGAACTGCGCCCAACTTTCTCATGAGAACGCGTTTCCCGGTTTCGAGAATACGGGCTCATATGCATATGGTCCTGGTTGGTTTTTAAAATTAGGGCTGTTTGAATATTGCTCTACTAAATCATTTGCCACATCTCTCGAAACCATAAAATGCCCGAAGAATACTTCTTCCCTATATTTTGGGACTGTAGTCTCTAAAATTACATTAAATAACTTCAAAATATATTTGCATGATTATAGAATTTAATTTCGAATCAATCAGTTTCGAATAAATTACTTACCTAAATAATTTTCATTTCTATGCATATATTCGTTACCGTGTAATTCTAAATCCTCGTCAGAAATATCGCTTAAAAGGTCGCTATCATCATCCATGTATCAAATCAAATTTGTCGAATAAGTTGCCAATACGCATGTGTAAGCAACCGATCCTCGCGATACTTGGTCTAGGACAAGTACCGAAATTACCGTTCAAGAACGGTTCACGA
The DNA here is from genome assembly GCA_946251905.1 of Cryptocephalus moraei. Lineage (NCBI taxonomy): Eukaryota > Metazoa > Arthropoda > Insecta > Coleoptera > Chrysomelidae > Cryptocephalus > Cryptocephalus moraei. Next base: position 57,472 of record OX276459.1, read on the forward strand.
ATCGTTCCAAACATTTAAAGGAAACCGTTCGCGAACCGTAACAGACAACTTGGAACGCTTTTCATCTATTGCGCTTGCGCGGGACGGTTCCAGTACGGTTCTTTTGGTGCTTGGAACAAACCTATAGAATCACAATGGGATCCGGAAGGTTCGCCCCCAACATTTCGCCCCTCACATTTCGCCCCTCCACAATTCGCCCCCAGGTATATTTCGCCCCCACACATTTCGCCCTCACACATTTCGCCCCCAGGTACAGTTCGCCCCCACACATTTCGCCCCCAGGTACATTTCGCCCCCACACACTTCGCCCCCGATAAAACACCTCTTTACAATAAATTGTTTCGTCTCCTTTTCTCATTTTGCCGCAAAATTTGTTGGCTTAGATTTTTCAAAGTTAATACTAAGATATGAATAAAAAGTTTGTTTATAACTATTGATAACCAATACATTGCGTATAATTTTTAATTTTAATTTATAATCGTGTTCGTTCCTTTTCACAATGAATTATCCTTCAGATAATGTGCTGTTTCACATAGGTACATACTTTTATTATTGTTTATTTGTTATTATTTGTATTGTTATTTATTACTGTTTATTTATGTTTGTTATTATTTATTACTATCAGGAAATATACAGTACATAATACAATTGTATTTTAAGTTATCAAACCGATAATTACAATAGTTTTTCAACACCTTCCTTAAAATTTGGGAAAAAAAGAAACAAGGATAAATATAATCTTAGATGAAAATTTCGGGTGGGACTTATCTTATTGAAATCTTATCTTAGTGAAATATACGGGGGCGAAATGTGTGGGGGCGAAATGTGCCTGGGGGCGAAGTGTGTGGGGGCGAAGTGTACCTGGGGCGAAATGTGTCGGGGCAAAATGTGTGGGGGCGAAATATACCAGGGGGCGAATTGTGGAGGGGCGAAATGTGAGGGGCGAAATGTTGGGGGCGAAATGTGGGGGGCGAAATTTCCGTGAACCAATCACAATATACATCCCTATTCTAGATTCAATAATAAATGATTTGGATTTTCGATGTGAAAGTGATATTTTTAATATACCCAATTTGAATATAGTTTTGCCAAGTACATTTACAAAAAAAGATTTTTCAAAAGTTGAAGAGAAGGTTACCTTTGAATTAATTTCTCATCTCAAAAATGTTTTATCTGATAATGAAAATTCCGCAATGTTAACCTTAAAAATAGAATCAGAGCTAAAATTATGGCAAAATAAATGTAAAAATGAAAATCTTCTGGATTTAAGTATACTGAATTTGTTTAAATTATGCAATTCAGAATTATTTCCATATGTAAAATTAATTTTACAACTTCTGCTAACTTTATCCTGTAGTGTAGCTTCTACGGAAAGGTCGTTTTCAACTTTAAAGCGGATAAAAACGTGGCTTAGATCAAATATGACTGAGGAACGTTTGGTTGGGCTTGCCCTTTTGCACATCCACCGAGATATTTTAATAGATAGAGGGCGGGTTGTATCGCAATGAGTTAAACACTCGATGATCCACGGGTCAGTTGGCAAGCCGATCAAATTTGACAATTGATCAACGAACGATGCGTTGTATGGTCGAAACTTGACAGTCGATTAGTTGACCAAAGATAGTACACTGTTGCCGGTTCGTGCGGCATCATTTTTATTGTTCCGTGGAGGAATTCCCGCGCTTATTTGACTTTGCTTGCACACAGTGCAGGCTTGATTACTTTCGTTTGGTATCCGTGTAGTGTAACGTTGAATGATTTCAGTTTGGTTCAATTTGTGTGTCATTTATTTTTTAGTTGTTATAGTACGTATTAGTTCATTTTGTGTGTGTATTTCGTTATAGCCTTAGTTCTTAGTTGTATAGAATAGGTATAGTATAGTATACAATTCTAGTAACATATTTCTTTTGCCTAGTACTGTAGATAGTGCGCAACGCTCTACTGCAATTTACAATGAGTGACCTGAGCAAGTCTGGTCAGTGGAAAAAACTGTGAAATATATTTTCTCATAGGTACCCTTGAATTTCAGAAGAAAGCAATAGGACTCCGAACTTGACCCTGTCCGAAGAGTCCCTGTTAGTAAGCCCAGTGAGGAAGTTTGCTAATGTCTTAGAAGAAAAGATGACTTACACCCAAACTAATATGAAAAAAGCAGAAGCTTGAGCTCACCTTGCAGAAGATTTCAAATCAACATCGGGAGAAGTATGCAGAACTCCTAATATTTTTTAGGAGTAAATATGTCAACCTTAAAAGAAGGAATAAAGAAAAATATGCAAATAATAACACGTTAAACGAAACAAAAACCCTTTCGAATACGGAATATCTCTGCATTATTTCCTCCAGGTGATAAAATTTTAACATGTGTACAATCAATGGCCCTGATGCATTTTGGAAACTTGTCTATTTCAAAAAAAAACCTTTCTTCAATTTATTAACATCATTCGGAGTATCGAGTAGATTTATGTAATGGGCCCATTCTCGCCAAACATCTTAGGACTAAGGTGATGACACGGCTTGTTGGGGATTTATCGATGCCACTAAAATCACCAAGGATCTGAAGGATACAGCCCGTAGCCAAATAGCATAATGCGATTAGGTAGCAGCCTTTCCTCTGGCGTTAGGGATGTATTCCTGAAGAAAAGGAAAATATTGGTATACAAATATATCCACATTCAGCTATTAGTGACATAGTGAATTAATGAAATAAAAATTTAACATTAGGTATAACCACGATGTTGAAATCATGGGTATACTTTGAGAAAATAATTTTAATTCAATCATGTGCGTTACTACCTTATGAAAATTTGAGATTAAAGTTATTTAGATGAATGACCAAGCATGGGAATTCACACTGTTGATTTAACACGGTGTTTTGAATGCTGGTAATACAATTCAGAAACTAACACATTCCTTCAACAAGATAACTTATCTCTAATGGTTTCAACTAGAAAGTGAACAGTTCCTTTCGTCAAACGAAACTTGTCCTGGAATTCTCTTTCGTTCCATTTCAGGAAATAGTCAGTCCTTGGACGAAACTGTCTTACAGCCCTCGGGAAAGCTTCCATCATGATGAGTTCTCTGAAGTCTTCATCATCAGTCAAGTCTTCTTATTCTTCAAGTAACTTACCTATAGCAAAGGTATCAGTTGTAATTTCAGAAGGGATCAAAAATCATTTTATCAATATTTTCCACAAAAAAACTGCAATTCAAAACTTACCCATGTGTCTTTATAAAAATATCGGTGTACCAAAATAACTCCTTAATTCACTTATGTATATGAATTCACAACAAAAATAAATATAAAAGGAAAACGCATTAAACTCCACTATCTAACCTAAAAAACCAGTTTCAAATAATCGTTATAAGACCACAGATCACTGACTTTCTTTCATTTCTGTGCTTGATCCTTTGTTAACTTGCCGAAATCGGTGAATCAGTTTTCCTCACGTTGACAGACTGTCGATCCGAGAGTTAACTCGCCGATCGATGCGATACAACGCATTTTTCGGACTTGATCCGTGATCAGCGGCCTCGATCAATGATCAGTTGGTTAACTCACTGCGATACAACCCGCCCATAGAGAAAGTTATAGATTGTTTTGCAAATTCAAAGAAACGTAAAACCGAGTTTGTCCTCTAGTTGTAATTTTAATTGTTTTGACGAAGATTGTATCACCCGGATAATATGACTTAAATTAAATTTGCTTCTAGCTAGAATGATGATTTTAGTTTATTTATAGTTTAGTTGGTGCACCTTTTAGTTTATTAGCATTAGCTTTTTTTTTTTAGTTACATAATTTGATTTTATGTTGATTTTGATAATAGTGTAATGCGAGAAGTAAACAAAGCGACACATGTTTACTCCTTCAAAAGAATAACTACGACGCGTACAAGACAGCTGCATGAATTTTCCCGGAATGTTGTTTACGAAAAGTAATTTGTGACGTTCTGGGCGTTTCCTGCGTAGGCGTTGTTAAAGAAACTATCGTAGCTTCTAGAATATTCTCGATCAGGGTTGGGGGTGTATATATAAGGGGGCTTGTGATCGAGGGAGTTAGTTAGAAGTAGAGAAGCAGAAGTGAACGCGACATACGATCCGAAAGCGGAGCAGTACAAATAAATTATGTAGTGTCTAGTCTAGTGTCCAAGTAGTTAAGTGTGTTAAATAAATTAGTGTTCAATTAATGTAAATAAATTATAAAATAAACGTTACATTGGTGTCAGAAGAGCGGATCATGAAGAAGTTACGCGAATTAAAAGTGGCCGAGTTAAAAAAAGAACTCGAGGAACGGGAATTGGAAACAGGAGGGAGGAAGACCGAACTCCAGGACCGACTCTCGGCATTTTTGAAAGAAAATGGCCAGGACCCGGAAATTTTCGAGTTCGAAGACGATGACATCACGAAGCAAATCGCCGCCCAGAGGGAAGACATCACTGCTCAAATCGCTGCCCAGAGGGAAGAAATCGCCGCCCAGAGGGAAGAAATCGCCGACCAGAGGGAAGACATCACTGCTCAAATCGCCACCCAGAGGGAAGAAATCGCTGCCCAGAGGGAAGAAATCGCCGCCTAGAAGGAAGAAGTCGCCGACCAGAGGGAAGACATCAGTGCTCAAATCGCCGCCCAGAGGGAAGACATCACTGCTCAAATCGCTGCCCAGAGGGAAGAAATCGCCGCCCAGAGGGAAGATATTTCTGCTCAAATCGCCGCCCAGAGGGAAGAGATAACTGACCAGATGGAGGCTCAGCGTAAGGAGATTGAAGAGAAGATCAAGCAGTTGGAAGAACGGCTAGAACAAGTCAGTAGCGGCGAGGGGAAAGAAGACGAAATTAAACAGAAGACGAAGCAGTTGGAAGAACGACTAAGGCGAGTCAGTAGCGGCGAGACGAAGGAAGAAATAAAGGCGGTCGTTCAACAGAACTCGATATGCACCAATCGAGTAACGCCCCCAACGTTCGACGGAAAAATTCCGTGGGCCAGTTACAAGAAGCAGTTTGAGGCGGCAGCGGAGGCTAATGCTTGGTCCCCTCACGAGAAAGCTGTTTCCCTAACGGTAGCCTTACGTGGAGAGGCGTTGGAAGTTCTTCAGACGCTATCCACCGAGGAAGCCGGGAATTACAATGAGCTGCTGAGGCGACTGGAAATGCGGTTCGGCCAAACACATCTGGAGCAAGTCCATCAATCCCAGATGTCCAATCGCCGTCAGAGATCGAACGAGACCCTGCAGGAGTTCGAAGCGGACGTAGCCAGACTAGTGAGGTTGGCGTATCCCACGGCACCGGAACAGATGATGGAGTGCCTCGCAGTGCAGACGTTCGTGAGCGGGCTGCAGGACCAGGAACTGCAGAGGGCCCTGAGACTAGCTCGACCGAAAACATTAATAGACGCGCTCGCCATCGCACTGGAGCATGATGCAGCCATGGAAACCTCCCGTGGTCACGGCCGTGTTCGAGCGGTTACAGAGGAAGTAGACACTGAAAAACTCGTCGAAAGGGTCCTACAGCAGATCATGGAGGTGCTGTCGGCGAAGAAGAAGGTAGTTCGCTGTTGGAACTGTGGCGAAGTGGGCCATGTGAAGAATTCTTGCAAGCGGCCCAGAACAGCGGCGCCGGCAAAGGCCCAGGAAAACTAATGCGGAGTAGATAAGAAATGAGACATCTGTAACAGGAGCAAGGAGCAGGTTAGTGACTCCGACCTTGACCTTGACCTTTAAGGTCAGAATCACTAACCTGCTCCTTGCTCCTGTTACAGATGTCTCATTGGAGTTGATTTATTGACCCCCCCCACCTGTCTAGACAATGGACCTTGACAATGACCGGGACCTAACTCCCCCCCCCACCTGTCTGGACACCCCCCTCAACCTCTAACCTGGGCTATGAGAGTTCTGTAACGGAGGTTAGGAGTCGGTTATGGACCACGAACCCCCCCCCTGCCCCCCACCCCCCCGTAATCACATTCCCGAATAATTTATTTCCCCAGAATTTCAATTTATTTTAATTAAAGGAAAATATTTTAACAACTGAATTTATTTTTGGCTTTAGAAATAACATATAAATACACTTCAATTATAGATTGGACATATCTATGGATTCCCTCGCATTCACTCTCCCAATAATGGCAGGAACATGTATCTGGACCTTCGGTGGTTGAGTCTCTGGACCACGGGCAGCTAACAAAATGGGTTCCAAACCTCGATGTTCGCTTTCCTTGGGCCTGTCGGGTTTTCAATCTGTCGTACATATCCACAAGTTCATCCTTGTGAAATGGTGTTACGTAGTAACCATACTCATCCAAAAACTTGTCAACGTTTACATTACCAAACGCATCCAAAAACTTTGCAACGAGCACACTTTCACCAGCCATATTTAAGGTTATACGATGTAGATACTACGAGCACTCTTAACGGAATGAATGCTAGAAAACAGCAGAGGTGGTAGTGATCGTGGTAGTGGGGGGCAGCTGGTTAGGTGGGGGGGAGTGAACGTTCGAGTGAATCAAGTTCAAACAAGTCGTTGCAAGTTCCAACTTGATCCCCATACTTAAGAAGAAGATCTAAATCACCTTCAGTTGGTGTAATGAGAAAATGGCCCCAAGCTAATGTGTCATAGGTGTGTGGGATGAGACGTCTCTTATCGTCTTGTGAAGACAGAGCAATTTTATTTTTTAATTCTGTATAAACTGTATGAAGATGGGAAGAAAAAATATACATTTTACGAAAAATAGACCCTCCATTCTCAACAGTCTGAATATAATCAGACATATGAAGTTGATTCTTTATGACATTCTTAGAAATTCCCTTAGCTTTTTTAACATCAACCGCTTTCACACAATAAGCTTTAGCACCAGTACCATAGAAACTTTCTACAGGTATTCCTGCAAATTCATCTTTCATTTTTCCTACAACTGATAGCTACAACTTTAGCTATTAACGCTCTGGCTCCAACAGATCCTACTTTATTTTCCCAGTGTGTACATAATTGTATATCTTGTCGTTTATCGACATTTTCCATAGTTTTACCGAAAATTGAATTTATTAGTAATTTGAACAAATCCCTTTCAAATTCATTGGAAGCGGAATTTCTTAAAGTAGTATTGAAGTCGATGTACGGCTTTAACCACGGTGATTGGGAAAACGTTAAAACTCTATGTACTTTTTCTAAAATTAAACCGTATTTTAAACACTGTTTTAGATTTCTATAATGAATGATATATTTATGTTTGCTATATAAATTGGGGACTAATTTTGACATTTTACCATCAGGAGGGATTATAGGTTCCGGACAAAAGGGGAAATCATTATGGTATTCATGTAAATTGGACGGATATTGTAAATCCACTTCCAATACATACCCTTGTGAGGAATTTTCATCGATTAAAGATAAATCTAACGATGTGATTTCATGTTCTTCTAACCATTTAAAATTACTAGTTGGTAAAGCCTGTTGCATCGAATAACCGTATGAATTTGTGGCATCGAAATAAACAATGTATGAAGTTGGTTTCGAAATATCATAATCAGGTACAAAGTTATTATTTGCTACAGCTTTTCTTCTACTACATTGACTAACACCACCGCGAATTCCCCTTTTAAAAAAATGTATGATATCTATATCAGTGAGAAGTTCAAGTTCAATTTGGGTAAAGCGTAACATGGCATCCCAACTCAAAGAAGGTGCAGTCAAGTAATGGGCCGGGTCTAACTTATACTTGATCATGCAAATCTGTCTGAAATTTTCAAATACATCTGCAAGAAGAAGTACATCAGACTTTAGGTAAATATCGGAATATTCTCCTAAAGATGAACAGTGGAAAGTATGCCACACTTCTTGAGCTCGACTATACTCTTCTTGAGATAGTGATTCACCGGTAAGTGTATCAAAAAAATTCTCTATGGGTGGTAATTTTTCATCTAACTTATGAAACGAATCTACGTAACTGTATGGAAAAACCCCCTTACGCCTTACCAAATTAAATTCATTGTCTTGTGGAAAATGTTTGCGTACTTCACTACATTGATCGGAAGTTAAATTTTGACTCAACTTATCAAGAGATCTAGACAGGAAGCGGAAAGAGTCAACAAATCGTAATGAAATATAGGTATCTGGTACTTGAGGATTGAGTGATTTTTCAACTAAAATACGTTTTGAAAACGAGACATATTTTTCCTTGTTTTGAGCTATTATTGACATCGTTCACCCTTTGGACACAATTTTTTAATAAACAAATGACAGTCATAGTTTGTGAGGTTATGAAAGAAGATAGGAATAAACTTTGCGGTTTTAAAATTCAAGTTACAAATGGAGTGGGCGGGGCCACGGTAAAGACCACTCAGATGACAATGGTCGTGGACCTTCTCGTCTTGTGATAAAGGTTTATCACAGATGTGGCAAACTGAACTTTTTTGAAATAGATCTTCTCCTTGCCTGGTTAGTGGTATTATCTGTTTTACATGTTTTAAGTGTGTGCAGTAAAGTGAGTGAGCGATATCATCTAACTGTTGTGTAAATATTTCGGTAACATCAGGACCTCGATATGAATAATATTTCGAATAAGCATCATCGAAATCACATTTAACATACATCCCAAAAGAGTAAGGTTCATGTTCAAAAGTTTTCACCGTAAAAGACTTGTCACTACTTGGTTCAGTATGATGAATCGGTTTCAAGATACTCTCAAAATCGGCATAAATGACAAACGGCACTGGCAACTGTTTTTCAATATTAACAAACTTGAGAATATTTTGAGGTATAAGCTCACCACATTTGTTTGTAATAAGATTAGTTGACGGTGTTTTGGTGTAAATGTGGTTACAATCGTTTCGCTGATGCATGGCCAACTTTTCGGGCTTCCTGAAAAATTGCAAGCAACCGTCACAAAAATATATTGATCCATGTCGTTTAGAGAGTTGTTTATGCACTAACCCTGAGAGGTTTTTGAAGAGACAATAGTAGATAAGAAATGAGACATCTGTAACAGGAGCAAGGAGCAGGTTAGTGACTCCGACCTTGACCTTGACCTTTAAGGTCGGAATCACTAACCTGCTCCTTGCTCCTGTTACAGATGTCTCATTGGAGTTGATTTATTGACCCCCCCCACCTGTCTAGACAATGGACCTTGACAATGACCGGGACCTAACTCCCCCCCCACCTGTCTGGACACCCCCCTCAACCTCTAACCTGGGCTATGAGAGTTCTGTAACGGGAGTTAGGAGTCGGTTATTGGTCACGCCCCGTGATCACATACCCGAATAATTTATTTCACCAGAATCGCAATTTATTTTAATGGATTCGTGGCCATTACATATGTGTGTATGAAAAAAAAGAGACATCGGTAGGTCTCGATCTCTGGTTTGTTCCTAGTCTAACGTCCCAATCAATTAATAAAGATATACCACCCCCCCCCCTTAGTTCCTAATTGGGTAAAAAAAAAGTTAAAAGCTGTTATCCATTTAGTAGAGCTCAGTACTCAAGAAAATGTTGATCAAGAATATTCTAGTACTTCATGCTGTGTGGCAAAACGTCTTATACATTCGTACAAACGAAACTAATGAAGTGTTTGTACGTTTCAACAGTAACGAGACGACTGGTAATTGGCCGTCAAAATGGATGAAAATGCAGGAAACAGTCATTTTTTCAATCAAAAATACCTACTAATAGCACGACATATAAATTACGATTGAAGAGAGGTGCGAATTCCACCGAAGACTCCAAATGGCTGCAACTGTATCCCACCATTCCTCCAAGTACAAAAGCTGAGTCATCGGGCAACCAAACCATAGTTACTGCACTTCTCGTCTACATAGCTGTGTCTTCAACATGGTTATTGGGTGACAGCCTTGTAAAATTATATATGGCCCTAGTAAAGAACGTGTAACAGAGTTAAAGATGAAGCTTCAACAATTTTTAAAATTATACGAACCCATGTTACTCCAACATCATCAAGAGATGCTCAAGAGCTCCCTCCTAGAAGTACAGAAAAACAAGAATGAGGAAATGGATTCTATCGATCCGGGAGAGATGAAGAGTAAAGAAAAACAAGTGTAAAAGATAATTAGTCTCTACTTGAGAATTGTTGATACAGTAAATGTGTAGTTTCTTTTAATAAAATGGTTTCACATGTAATAATCTATTCTTTATTTCATATATAACGGTGTACAAAAATATCAACCACATTATAATACGAAAAAGAATCTATGGTTATTAATTCAAATTACATTACGAAATATTTATCGTAATTTATTCAAATCAATTTATGGTTGAAATTTTTTATTGGAAGAGTAACAGGGAACAGATTACTGTGTGAAGTGTACGTCTTTTGATTAAGTCTTGTTATTTTTCACTTATTAATAGGTTTAAAAAAAGAACTTTTGTTATTTACAATTATCCCTCAAAATATCGTTTCAATTACATACAAGTTCTACTTACACGCTTTCACATTGTTAAGGGAATAAGTACAAAACGCATCTTCGGTCCTTGATCAGGCGTAGTATGTAAACGAGAACTCTGGTTAGGTTACTTCAGCTGTATTCCTGTTAGAGAAAAAAAAAATAGATGTAGAAATCAATTCCAATTAATTCGGATGACGATCAAAGACATTATGAAATAATTGAGTGAAATATAGTTAAATCAATTTGTGTTTATATATCAAAACATACTTGAAGTAGTAAACATTAAAAGGTAGTATATTGTTTTTAGTTGTAATTCTTCTAATTAATTCTAATGGTGTTCCCTCGGCTAGTTATGTGTGAGTAAACACGATCTTTTGTGACACCTCTTCTTTTGAGTTCAAGTGTTTTTCGCTCAATAATAGGTATTAAACAATAACAGTTCGTGTTATTTACAATTATCCTTCTAAATAGCGTTGAAATTACATGCAAGGTCTACTTACGTCATTTCACATTGTTAGAACTATTTACAAAACATCTCTGGTGTCGCGACCACGTCTGAACAAGAACATCTGCTGTAGCCCCGTATGTCTCGCAATGTGCGCGAGTCACGTTTACTGCGAGATGCGTCGTACCTCTCCAGTGGTGACTCAGTCCCTAACATATGCTTCCTAGAGAGAAAAATGTACCGTGAGTTTGGAATGTGTTTAGTCACATCAAATCTGGTCAAAATATTCGATGTAACGAATTAAAAATAGAACTGCTTATTGTAATTCAAATTAGTACAATCTAATACAAGTATGAACAAATACTTACCCCATTCATTTTTCCGTGGACAACATCACAGCGAACTTCTCACATACGAGGCCGAAACACGACTAACACGAGTCGTCCGAATGCGAAACACGTTGCGGGAAAAAATTGCCGGAGGCACATTATACACACTCTTCCACGCTTCTGTTTGGTATCATAATTCGTAAAAAAATTAAGGTGTAATTCAACGGATACTTCGAGGTTGAAATAATTCAATAATTAGGCGTGAGAATGCTTGCCATTAAAATTATACAAAATAAAAAATGGCGGTGATTTCAATGGAAATGTTTAGCTATTTATTCACAGGATGCAAAAAACCTCCAGGATGCAATTAATCGTCAGACTTGTCATTGAAATTATACGAAAAAATATACAAATATGAAAAAACCAGTCTCGTCTAGACGCTTTGACCTTCTTCTTTAATGTATTATAAGTGACATACTTGTTAGTGAAAAAAAAAAGACATAATTCGTCTAGACGCGTCAACCTTGGTAATGAGATGCAGATGTGTTTCGTGTGGGAACGTGGGAACCTACTTTCCTTCTAAGATTCCCAGATATAAATTCGAACGTGTCATTGAAAGTATACGAAAAAATATACAAATATGAAAAAACCCGTCTCGTCTAGACGCTTTAACCTTCTTCTTTAATGCATTATAAGTGACGTAACTCTTAGTGGAAAAAAAAAGACATAATTCAACCAAATTCGTCTAGACGCATCAACCTTGGTAATGAGATGCAGATGTGTTCCTGTGGGAACCTACTTTCCTTCTAAGATTCCCCCAGATATAAATTCGACAAAATCAAATACTTCTTCAGTCAACCATACACAGTAAAAAGTGTACAATCGAATTGTGAATCTAGTTGTAATCGAAATGAATCATTTAGTTCATCCTATTGCTGATGATGTTCCTGAAGACGCCAATCGTCACCCCCCAGCAGAAGGTGTGATTCCTTGGGAAGTCCTCGACCTAGAAGCTGAGGATGATGGCGTTAATATCCATCAAATGTTTGAGGAGATTATCAACGCCGGACTCCAGCTGAGGAGGGAAGAAATCGATATCAATGAACAAATGGAGGAGCTCATAAACGATGGAATCCAGGCGAGGAGAGAACTGAGAGAACGGACGGAGAGAGAAGAACAAGAAGAGAATGAGGGCATGGTTAACCCAGCAGGGGGTGGTGAAGCCGCTGATGTGGATGGACTCGCCGACCAAGTAGAGGTGGAAGAAGTGCCCCATGCAAAAGATCATGTGGACGAAGGTTTTGTAGATATGGGTGTAGAGGAAGGGGTTCGTGTAGATTTAAAAATTTTCAGACAAGTACATACATCCGGCAGTGCATTACGACACATGTTCCGTGAGCGAAAGGTATGTGTTACTCACGGGTATTTTCTGCGTGGAAATAATATACCATATTGTATTAACTGTACATTGAATAGTGTAAACCTTTGGGCTGAAGAACTACATCTTACTTATAATAATTATCATGTCAGTGGTATACTCGAGAACTTGGCAGAAGTGTATTGTGCTGTGTGTCACAGTAGAGTGACCAGAGTCGAGTTTACCAATTTATGCTTACTTTGTAATGTATAATAATATTGTGTGTGCTTATGGTCAAGTAAAAAAATACATATGTAATACATAGTTCTTTATATTGACCAGAAACACACATAATATGTTATACATTACAAAATAAACATAGTTTTGGTAAATGTGTTAACACATTCTGGTAAATTCCCGTATATACTACTTAAAATGGTTACTAATAAAAGAATGTGTTGTTTTTTACCATAATGTTTATAATGTTAAATGTACATACTGATACATATGTTATGTGATACATATTTTCTCCTCACGAGTCATGTAAAGCAATGCAGTGCTGGTGTGTTGATGTTTTCTGTTAAGTTTTGATCTAGTCTATCTCCGTCCTGAACAACTTTGTCTACAAATTTACCCTTCACATAATCATCTGAAGTGACTCGCGTCTTCTTCACCTACTTGGTCGACTTGGTGTTTCCACTTCAACGGTATCACAAGGTATGTTCAATTAAACAGACTGTATACCAAATCGCATTACCAAATCACATAACCCAGACCAGAACCTGTCTAGACCGGTAGCTGTCTCGGTCATCGTCAAGGTCCAGCGGTTGTCTAGACAGGCGTGGGAGCGAACAACAAAAGCCACTCCCATGAGACATTTGTAACAGAGCAAGGAGCCGGTTATTGTAAACTGAAGGTTAAGAGGCGTCTTGAGAAGGCAATACCCCCCATCCCCCCCCCCCACTAAATACCCCCACCTTCTACTAAAGTTGGAGGTATAAAGTAAAAACACAAGTAGTTCAATATTCAGTAAAATGAATTATACAATGTCTACTCTCGCTACTCCGAAACCGTTTGTGGTCTTAGGGGAACGACGGTTCCCTCTTAATCCTTCGAAGTCAAAGTTCGTGTCTGTTGGAGTGAGTGTCCGATGGAATTTCACACCATGTGTCCGTATAGCAGGAACTAAGGGGGATCAGGTGTGTTTTGAGGAAAGTGCGTGGGAAAACTTGCTTACCAACCAGGGTATTGTGACAAATTTTCTGCATTCCACCGATCCATATGACACAATTGATGCGGGTGAATTTACGTTGGAATTCAAACAACTACCGTACGGAAAAATAATCAAAATAGGGAAAGATGATTCAGCCGTTCATCTGGCGTATGAGTCGATGTGCACTTTGTGGGACCTACTGCCTGTTATCAAATACCGAATGGAGTGCCTCCGCAGACAACAGTTTCGACACTATTTCAAGATAATCCAAAAAGCACTTCAAGGGATCACAGGTGACCTGATTACACAAACGTACAACCTTCTAGAACCAGAAGGAAACCCCTCTAGTGAAAATGTGGACTTAATGTTGGAATTCATTTTTACACAACCTAATGTATTTCAAGACGAAGTTAAAAACTGTTATTTTTGATTTATCAAAAAACAAAAAATATGGTGTTCCCTACTTTGATGAATGTAGAAATATAGTGTGGATGCATGTAGCCTGGTAAGTCGTGAAAGTTGGGCTGCATATCGTTCCGTTTCGAACATTCGTTCCCACAGCTGCCTCCTTCAACGGTTAGGAGGCAAAAAACCGAAAACCAAAATTATCATCATCTGTTTAACACATTCGTACGAAAACGTGCCACCAAGAAGGAGTGTTTTAAAAAGGCGTGCATACATATCATCCTGTGTTCTTTCCTCTCCCTATCCTGATCAGAACCTTTCGGGCACCTGATTGGTGGTAAGTCAACGAGGACTTCTCATCAGCCCTCTGAGGTAAGTGCATTCCACTTAATCGTCTGCTCAATCTATCGTCCTCCATTATCTTCTGAAATTAATCGTCAACCTTTGGCGATTAATTATTGGTGCCGAAACCAGGGAACTTTAGATATTATATTCAGTCTAATCACTCGTATATATTCATCTCATAACTCGATCGTGCATTAATTATTCAATTTATTTCCCTCGAATACATCACCTACTCGGCGAGTTTCATTCTTATCGCACACCTGTTTGCCACGCGATAACTGCCTGTCTTGTTTATTTTCCTTGATTCATCTGATTGTTTGAACTTGACTTCGTCGTTCATTTCTCGTCTGTTCGCCCTTTTCTCTGGCCTTTTCGGGAATAAATTTATTCCTTCAGCATACCGGGTGATTCAATAAAATAAAAATGCCTCCGACCGACAAATTAAAGGCTTCGATTGCCGAATCCACAGTTAAGCGTGAGAATGCTTTCGCCGCGGCCTCTACACTATTTAAATTAATTAAAGGGCTGACTACTGAAGCCGATGTGGCCAATATGTGCTTGGCTGAGTTGTTGAAGGTGGAAAAGGCTTTCAAGGAGGCTGATGAGTTGATTGTTAAGCTCAACTCTCAGTTGGAGGAGGCAGAACGGGACGAATCACCTTCGAAATGTGCGGCATTCTTTGAAATCTGCCTACAGATCCGCGCCGCCCACAGCCACCTAACCGCGTCTTCTCCGGCCGCAACGCATACTTCCTCTGCTGATCTTCCTATTCCTCGGGTGGAATTGCCACGGTTTTCTGGCAAAATCGAGGAGTGGCCCGGTTTCATCGCGTTATTCGACGCCCTTGTACATCAGAACCACTCCCTGGCGCCTGTCCAAAAATTTCATCTGTTGACGTCTGCCTTATCAGGCGAAGCGGCTTCCGTCATTTCTGGCTTCGACTTAAATTCGGTCAACTACCCTCTAGCCTATAAGGCCCTTTACGCTCGTTATCAAAACCCTCGTCGGCTGGCTGATATCTATGTGAGTCAGATATTGGATTCGCGGCCTGCGTCTGTTTCTTCCTTGTCCCAGCTGAAACAGTTCGCCACCACACATCAAAACTCTATCAATGCCCTCAAGGCGTTGCCTATACCCGACCTGGCCGATTATCTGTTGTTTTCCCTCACTCTGCGCAACCTAGATGTGCCATCTCGCCAGTTGTTCGAGGGGCAGTTGTCCTCGGATGAGTTTCCTACTCTCTCGCAGCTGCTCGATTTCATTAATCGACAGTTGCGAGTGTTGGAAAGCACTTCCATCACCTCGTCTCGTGCGTCTGTGCTGAGGAGGCCTCCATCACCAGCGGGCTCAGCGTCTGTTCCCTCATCGTCTGGGCCTCCCTCTGTTGGCTCGCCCCCTCGCCGCCCTGCCTACGCTGGTGCACGTCTCCCTACATCTTCTAGCTCATCGTATGCATGTGTGTTCTGCTCGGCGCAGCACTCCATTCGTCAGTGTCGTGAATTCAAGGCCATGACCATTCATCAGCGAAGAGCTTTCGTGGCTAAGAGACGATTATGCCGAAACTGCATGTCGTCATTCCACGCCACTGCTGCGTGCGGTTCGGGTCACTGCTGCCACTCGTGCGGGGAACGTCACCACACCATCCTCCATCTGGCATCTGCTGCCTCTACGGCTCCTCCTATTGACCAAACGGAGGAGGAATCGGAATCGACCGATCAGCTTCCTTCTCCGCCTCCTGTCTCATCAGAGCAACCAGCTCGTGCTCACGCCTCTCGGGGTGGTTCAATCAGAGGTCGAAGAACAGCTCTCGGGAGGCCCTGCTCGCCTCCTGGGGAGACCGATTTAGCGTCTCCCGGAAGTAGTTCCGCATGACTGCGAGTGTGGTCAGCTCGTGGGTGGCTTGCCCACTCGAGTGGTCATCTGTCTCCTTCTTCTCGTCTGCTCTCTTCTGGTCATCTGTTTTCATCTGCGCGGTCTGCCTTGCGTAAAAGTAATAATCCTGACTACCTTATGCCTACCGCTTGGATCCGCCTAGATAATCAGCGGAATGTGGTCTTCGGCCGTGCTCTTCTCGACTCCGGCTGCCAACACACCCTCATCACCCGAGCTTGGGCCACCAAGCTTCGTCTGCGCATTCACCCTGAAGCTGTTCAGCTTCGCACCTTAAGTAACGCAGATCGGTTCCGCATCCACGGGCACGCATACGTCAGTCTCTGTCACCAAGGGGATCCTCCTCATCTTATCATCAAAGCCTACGTTATTGACAGTCACATAGATCCCCTTCCTGTCCGAGCGTTCAATGGCCGATGGCCTGAGTTTCAGCAATTCAACCTAGCGGACCCCCTCTTCTATCTTCCTCGCATCATAGGGATGTTGATTGGCTCGGATGTGCTCCCTCATCTTATTCTTCCTGGCACATTGCGCCCCTCATCTGAACTTCCAGGGGCATTGTCTACCACCTTAGGCTGGGTGCTATATGGACCCTATGCTCGCCATCGCAGGGAGACTAAACATGTTTCTTTCTCACCTGACACTATCGATAGTCGTGCTCGACGTCCACCCAGTGTTCATCAGGTTTTACAGCGGCGCAGTTCTCCCTCATCCTCTGCAGAGTCATCATCTGCTGTGCATTCTCCATCAACTTCGCAACCAGAACCCCCTCTTTCAGTGATCACCTATCAATCTTCCTCTGACAAGACTAACTCTACTGTTGCATCTCACCAAAGTTTACCTTCTGACGAAATAAATCCTCCTGCTGTTCCTGATCGTCAAACCATGGATATGAGTCTATCCCAGCGTTCGGACCAGGAACTTGTCAACCTCGTTCGGCGCTTCTGGGAAATTGATAAGGTACCTGACGTGCTTCCGTTGACCCCTGCCGAGAGGGAGTGTGAGATGCTGTATCGCGCTGATGTCACCCGTAATTCCAATGGAAGATACACTGTTGGTTTGCCCTTGTCATCTTCTCGGCTAGGCACCTCCGTCAACGTGGCGACTAGACAGTTTCTCCGGTTAGAGCATCGCCTAGACCATAATCCTACTCTTCGTGTCGCATATCATGAGTTTATGCGTGATTATCTCGATAGCGGCCATATGGACTTGGTTCCTGAATGTTCTGATTGTCCGCGATACGAGCCATATTATATCCCTCATCATCCCGTACATCGTCCAGATGATCCTCCCACTAAAATTCGAGTGGTCTTCAACGCCTCCTGTGCGACTGCTAATGGCAAATCCCTCAATGATCTGCTGCTTACCGGCCCGAAGCTGCAAGCGGACATTTCCACCCTTCTGCTTCGCTTTCGTCTATATCGCTTTGTCTTCACTGCCGATATTAGACAGATGTATCGACAGATCCTGATACTCCCTGAGCAAAGGGATTATCAACGCATAGTCTGGCGTTTCACCAAACAGGAACCTCTCCAATATTACCGTCTGAATACCGTCACTTATGGAGTTTCTTCTGCTCCCTACTTGGCCCTTAGGACCCTTCGGCAGCTGGCTGCGGATGAGGGATCCAAGTTTCCTGCCGCCAGGCAGGTGTTGCTGGATGAAATTTATGTCGATGACATCTTGACAGGCTGTTCATCCGAAACTGAAGCTCTTGAGTTACGACAGCAGGTTCAGGATCTGCTCATGGCGGGCGGCTTTGAGCTACGCAAATGGGCTACTAATCACCTTCCTCTGTTAGACGGCATTCCAGCTGATCATCGTAGAGAATCCTCCTCTACTGATCCCCTTCTTCTCGATCGTGAACCAGGTCTCAAGATTCTGGGACTTGGGTGGAATCCTGCATCTGATCACTTCTTCTATTCTGTTCGCACGACTTCCACGGTGATCACCAAGCGGAATGTGTTGAGTCAGATGGCTAGAATCTTCGACCCCTTAGGATGGTTAACTCCTGTTACCTTCTATGCCAAAATCTTCTTCCGTCAGATCTGCCTACTCCATCTGGAATGGGACCAACCTCTGTCGGATGAGGTTCAGTCCTCATGGCTGCGATTTCAATCCCAGCTACCCAGTTTGGCAGAGCTCTACATACCACGATTCATCCCTGACGTTTCTTCCTCTACGCATCGGTTGGTCGGCTTCTGTGATGCCTCTGAATCAGGCTACGCTGCCGTAGTTTATCTTCGCACTTTGTCATCGTCTGGTCACTACCAGGTATCTCTCCTAGCGGCAAAATCCAAAATTGCTCCTTGCAAGGCTATGACCCTGCCTCGCTTGGAACTATGCGGTGCCCATCTTCTCGCAAAACTCATGCATCACCTGTCCACTCGCGCGTTGCCGCATCTCGGTGCTCAGTGCAATGCCTTCTGTGATTCTTCTGTGGCCTTGTCGTGGATCCGTGGTGAGAGTCACCGGTGGAAGACATTTGTGGGAAATCGGGTCGCTGAAATACAGGATCTCATTCCTTCGGATTGCTGGAGACATGTGGTGTCTGAGGACAACCCAGCAGATTGTGCCTCTCGAGGGTTGATGCCTGCAGACATTCATCATCATCCATTGTGGTGGCGCGGTCCTCACTGGTTGTCTCTCGACTCATCTTTGTGGCCCTTTTCTTCTGTTGACTCATCTCAAACTGATCAAGTAGACGAAGAAGCCAAGCCGATCTCCGCTCTGCTGTTGGCGGCCATCCCCGACGAGCTCACCATGATTGACCGTTTTTCCTCGTATCTTCGACTCAAGCGAGTCACCGCCTTTTGCCGACGATTCATACTAAATGCTCGCGGTCTCTCTTTCCCTCGATCCGGTTTTCTTTCCTCTGTTGAGCTCCAGGAGGCGGAATCTTGTTTGATACGTCTGATCCAATCTATTCATTTCGCCGACGAGCTGGCTGAGCTTCGGAAACCCTCTTCTCGTCACCGGCTCATCATGAAACTCCACCTTTTCTGTGACGAGCATGGACTCATTCGTGTTGGAGGTCGTCTTTCAGCTTCCCTATTGCCGTACGGACATAAGCATCCTGTTCTATTGCCAAAGAATAATCATCTCACTCATCTGATCATCGATGATGCCCATTATCGTCTTTTGCACGCCGGTGCTTTGGCTACTCATTCGTACATTCGTCGACGGTTCTGGATTTTGGACGGACGTAATGTGGTACGCAATCGCCTACGCAGGTGCAACCGATGCTTTTCCTGCAAACCCCGTCCCTTGATACAGCCAATGGGCAATCTTCCACCCGAGCGGCTATCTTCTGCTATGGCTTTTCTTACCACTGGTGTCGACTACGCCGGTCCATTTTATGTGACGAGTGCACGACTACGCGGAGCCGTTAGCACGAAGGCATATCTGGTTGTCTTCATCTGCTTCACTACCAAAGCAGTTCACCTGGAATTGGCATCTGAACTGTCCACTCCAGCGTTCATCGCTGCTTATCGTCGCTTCGTCGCACGCCGAGGCAATCCTTCTGTCATCTTTTCGGATAACGGAACCAACTTCGTTGGTGCCCATAATTACCTTCGGGACCTTGGCCGCTTATTGTCTGCTCCACAACATCAGCAAAGTCTTTGTGATGCCGCCTCGTCCTCCGGAACTGACTGGCGATTCATACCCCCTTCCAGTCCTCACTTTGGTGGCCTGTGGGAGTCCGCTGTAAAGTCTGCTAAGCATCATCTCACTCGTGTTATCGGCGAGCAAAAACTCACTTACGAGGAGTTTCTTACCGTCTGCACTCAGGTTGAGGCAATCCTTAACTCTCGTCCTCTGTATCTCCCATCATCTGACCCTTCTGATTTTGAAGCCCTCACACCGGGTCATTTCCTGATCTTTCGCCCCCTCACCGCTCCTCCGGACAATGACGTCAGCTCCGTGTCTGTAAATCGTTTATCTCGCTGGCAGCTAGTTCAGCGATTTCAGCAGGACTTCTGGAAGCGTTGGCGCCAGGAATACTTGCATACCTTGCAACAACGTCACAAGTGGTTGCAGCCATCTACCCCTATTCTTCCAGGCACTGTTGTCATCATTCGAGATGACAATCTTCCTCCTCTGAAGTGGAGTATCGGCCGTATATCATCTGTTTTTCCCGGAGCTGACTCCACAACTCGTGTGGCTGACGTTGCTACGTCCTCTGGGACAATCCGACGACCAGTCGTCAAACTGTGTCCTCTCCCATGTCAGTAGATGGCCCTTTCGTCTGTTCACTCCTTTCGGTTGATCTCACTGAAGGGATTCTTCAGGGCGGGCGGCATGGTAAGTCGTGAAAGTTGGGC
This sequence comes from Cryptocephalus moraei, assembly GCA_946251905.1. Taxonomy (NCBI): domain Eukaryota; kingdom Metazoa; phylum Arthropoda; class Insecta; order Coleoptera; family Chrysomelidae; genus Cryptocephalus; species Cryptocephalus moraei. Next base: position 78,165 of record OX276459.1, read on the forward strand.
TGCATATCGTTCCGTTTCGAACATTCGTTCCCACAGCTGCCTCCTTCAACGGTTAGGAGGCAAAAAACCGAAAACCAAAATTATCATCATCTGTTTAACACATTCGTACGAAAACGTGCCACCAAGAAGGAGTGTTTTAAAAAGGCGTGCATACATATCATCCTGTGTTCTTTCCTCTCCCTATCCTGATCAGAACCTTTCGGGCACCTGATTGGTGGTAAGTCAACGAGGACTTCTCATCAGCCCTCTGAGGTAAGTGCATTCCACTTAATCGTCTGCTCAATCTATCGTCCTCCATTATCTTCTGAAATTAATCGTCAACCTTTGGCGATTAATTATAGCCCTTGATAGAAACCGGTTTGACAGGAGAATTAAGACGATTGCAAGTGTTTTAAATCCTGTTTTAAATTGTAAACATAGGTATAACATATTTGAACAAAGATTTAAATAAAACGCTCTGTGTTGAAGAAAGTTTTTTTATTTTAAAACTGCGTTTTTATGAATCCATGAGTTATGAGTATTATCAAAACCTAACCACTTAACAAATAATTGATTTCCTTTTCGGCGCAATATCTTTTCAATTAAAAAGATGTTTGGATGTTTTGTTCGTTGTAACTCTTCCGCATAAAAGGCACCAGAAATCTTCGCTCCGTTTTGATCTTCCAGAAGGTAAGTGATGGGATTGGTATATTGAATTGATGATATTTTAAATATTTCCGTGTCCAATTTGGCAAATATCCTTTAGAAAACGCTTCTCGATATTTACTCACACGAACAAACTCCCCTACTTTGAATTTAGGCCCTCTAGGATCCACCAGTTTTAAACGATTGTAAACCGTACGTAATAATTCCTTTGCGTTGCGTTTTGTGATTTCATTTGGCTTTAGACCCGTAGTAGAATGTGTAGATTGATTATATTCTTTCACAATTTTTGGTAAAAGTGTTAACCATTTGTAAGTTCCTTGCATACTAAATTCTTTCCACATTTTAGTTTTTAACGTTCGATTAACTCTTTCTACGATGCTAGCTTTTAAAGTGGAAAAAGTACTGTAATGCTTAATACCGTTATCTCGCATTAATTGTTGAAAGTCTGTGTTGTAAAATTCCCGTCCAAAGTCCGTCTGAAGATGTTTAGGGGGTGGCATGTGAGATAAAATTTTTTTCATTGCTAATGTGACTTTTTTTGCAGTTTTCCGTTTAACTGGTTCTGTCCATACATATTTACTAAAAACGTTTATTACTACGAGAATATACCGAAACCCTTTATTAAATCTGGCATACGGAACCATTTCAACTAAGTCTGCCTGCAGAAGATCGTCAAGTCCTTTAACAATAACCCGCCTTCTTTTGAAATTCTTTCTAGAGGGTTTATGAATTTCAGTGACAACTTGTCGCTTACTCATTTTTCACTATAGGGCACTGTAATACAATTTGGTAATATAAAATATCTTCAGTATTTTTTCTCAATGTCCAAAAGGAAATCTTATCCCCTTTATTTATAGTTTTTCCAATAAGTGTCTCTAGATTAAGGTCCATTAGTGTGTCATTAATATTTACGGAAACGCCATGGGGATAAGTGTCAACACTCTCAACTGTACCAGTAACTGGTGCAGTATATACCGTTTTTGCATTGTCCAATACAAACAGCCACACGTTATTAGACTTCTTTTGGTGATCTTTTCCAATGCCGCGAATGTTTAACAGACATTTGTAATGATAAATAGAAGGTTGCCAAATCTGAAATGTTGATGAAGGTGAGATCGGTGACGCACCCACTGTATCTTCCGTTTTACGACTATATGGGACTTGACGGGGAGTTAGCATATGACGACCTGCTTTATCTATCATTGTTAACCATACGAATGATTTTAGGACAATACTGCGCTGTTGAAACAATCTTCCCCTTTTATACAATTATTTTAGCTTCTTTTAATTCTTCAATTATTGATAGAATCTCGTTGTTGTGAGAGGTATTTCCTGCATATTGAGATGCGACCAAGAGTTTTAATCGCTCAATCAACTCATTATAATCATCAAAGTAACGGTATTCAAGTTTTTTATTGTTCCACTTCATAAGGCCTCTTCCAATCTTTCTAGTTCGAAGCGCTAAAACATTCGGGTCCGAACTTGACCGCCTACGAAATTGTTCCAACTGTTTTTGTTTCGTTAACGAATGGATCGTACTTATTTGGGGTTTAATAATGTCTCGAAATTTTGGTGCGTTAGAAGTACTTAAACCTTTCTTCGGGTCATAATCGATAAACTGTGTGTTTGTTTTTCTAACAATATCGATATAATTTTGGAGGTCTTTGTTTTTGTACCCGAGTGGCTGGCTCTTAAACAAAAGTTCATACAGGCCGGGTGTTCCCTCATATTTTTCTTCTCCAATTACTATATCTTTATCATCGAATTGTATGGGAGAATTCCCTATGTTCCAACCATCCCTATCAGGAGCGAAATGTACTCCAAATTTTGTGTCAAAATCCCGGGCTCCGGTACTTATAAGATCTTCGATGTATCCTCGAGGTAATGGGGCGAATTGTTGTAAGTATTGACCCATATCTTCGTCTCGTATAGTTTCGAGAATTTTGGATGTCTCTAGAGGCATCTGACTTAAAAAAGTGTCGTCGAAGTAGGCAGATCTGTAGGGGTCCTGTGTTGGGTCGTATGCGAACGACTCCTCCGTCGGTGCGATAGAATAATACTCTTTAGGAACGGGTTTCAATTGTAAGAATGTGCGTTCCGCCTTAAGTTCTTCTTTAGGTGATATGGTTTTAAACTGTGTTAACAATTCTTTTAGAGGTTGTGTTATCGGTTTATAGGTTTGTTCCAGAGAAGAATGAGATTGTGCGATGTCTCCTTTTAAAGTTCGATATTTTTGCTTTAAAGCCTTTCTGGTAGCTATAAGCTGTTTTGCCACTCGACTATTCATATTGACTAACACTAGGTGAATGGACACACGTTTATATATGAATAAATTTATCAAACCCCTGGCGAAATCTTCCTTCTTTCATAGAACAATCTTTATCGATGACAAGAAATCCATATTTATTTTTCCAACACTGAGCACAAACCTCCTTAAAAGTGTGGAAGGGCATATCTATGCTGACGTGGTCGTTATAAATGTGTTTTAAATTCGTCATATCTTGTTGAAATATAATCAATAGATTAGTGTTGTCACGTATCAATTGCTTGGGAATTGCAGCGTAGGTTTGACAAAGATAAAAACAATCAGTACTTTTATGTCTTCCAAAGGAAAAATAACTTTTAATGATATTTTGATTACAAGATGCCACATCATCGAATATTATTACCGAATTAGGTTTTATTTCTTCCGCAGGGATAACGGTTTCCCCGTCGTTGAATTCAAAGTATCCGATATCTTTAAGTGGTTCCATAAGTAATCGCAAATAGGTATATTTTGGTTGATATAGGGACTTGGAATATAGGTAAATATTTTCAAATCGAAGACCGTTGGGATGTTCTAACAGACTTAGCATCACTTCCGTTTTTCCACAACCCGAAGACCCTACAATTAGACCCCTTTTTGTATTACCACCGAATAAAATTCCATGTTTGTTATACGTTTCCACTGGGAGTATAGACTCGTGGTTTTTGATCGGTAAATGAGTGTTTTGTTGTTGAATCTTCATCCTACCAGCTCAGAATACTATATAAAGCGGAACGTCAACCTTCCGAGCTTATATAATGATCTACCGGGGTGCCGTGAAGAAGAAAAAAGGAAGTGGTTTACTGAATACTTTAATCAATAAACTTCCTATCGAGTTACACATTCCAGGATACAAGTTCTGTGGACCTGGGACAAAGCTTTCCAAACGTTTAGAGCGAGGTGATAGGGGTATTAACCCTTTGGACTAAGCTTGTAAAAAACACGACATCGCTTATTCACAATTTAAAGAGTTGGACCAAAGACACCACGCTGATAAGGAATTAGCAGATATCGCGTGGCAACGTGTAAAAGCAGGTGACTCATCGTTAGGAGAACGTCTTGCTGCACTAGGTATAAGGGGCGCAATGAATATTAAACGCAAATTGGGCATGGGTTTGAAGAACACTATCAAAAAGAAGAGAGGTGCTGCTTTAAAATTGACAAAAAAGAAACGTAGAGTACTTCAAACACCTAAAACGGGCAAGGGAATTAAAAAACGACGTGGACCAAGAAAAGGTGGTTTTTTACCTTTCTTGCTCCCTCTGTTGGGCGCATTGGGGCCGCTCATAGGGGGCGCTGCGGGAGTAGCAAGTGCCGTTACTAAAGCTAACAGAGAAAAGGCTGAACTGGAAGAACAGAAAAGACATAATTTGGCAATGGAGGCGAAAGGTCAAGGATTGAAACGTGGTCGTTGAGTACATTTAGCTTATCCGTTTCCAAAAAACTACCAATAAAATTACCACACCGGGCACTCACTGACATCGATTTGAAAAAATTCGTAACACAATTACGAATTCCACATTTTCGAGGAATCTTTTTTCGAGACAATTTACCTAACAGAATTCATAAACAGGAAAGTGCAATAATTAATTTAGATTCTGTGCGCGGTGATGGTACTCACTGGGTTACATATACAAAGAAGAATGACGTCATCAACTACTTAGATAGCTATGGAAATTTACAACCACCAAAAGAATTAATAAAATATTTTTTCAGTGATGGTAAAACCAAACACATAAATTATAATCATGATTCTTATCAACATTCTGGGTTTATTTGTGGCCATCTTTGTCTCCTATTTTTATTTAATCAATATTTGTAACGCGTTTTAGCCATTCGCTATTCAACCATACTTCAGATAAAATGTCCTGCAGCCTTATTCTCACCGGGCAATCTTCAGAATTAAGTTTTGATTTTAATCCACCTGTGTTTCTAGAAGATGACGTAGATTATGAAATTGGACTTGTAAATTTTGATAGTTTTTATTCCATACCAAATGTCGATGACACAAATAATTCATTTTTTTGCAAAGTGCTTCATCTCGAGAAGGGAAACGGAACATTCGAAGTTCCGGATTGTTTTTACGGGTAGCATTACAATTGAGATATTACATATACAAAAAACAAAGGACCACCAAAATTAAACGAATCTAACGCTAATCTAAAACTATCTCTAAAACCTCTTACTTACTTACTTACTAAACCATTAGGTACAATACAAAACTAAAATTTACTCCGTAGCAAGATAAATCTCTTACCAAAGCACTAAACTACTAATTACACAACAACACAAAACTTACTCACTACCAAAAACAAACACCGGAACACCAAAATCACTATGAAATACCCAATAAATCGGACAAAATTCGAAAAGGGAATGATTTTTACTTCGATGTAAATTTTCTTTTATAATAAGTACACAATCTCCCTGGCTGGTGATTAACCTATTTACGCGACCGGATTGGAAGTAACGTTTACCTGCAGGTGATAATCATTTGGGACATTTACCTGCTTGATATCTCAATTTTAAAGATATTAGTGCAAGAAATTCTGGGAAGTTATTGTGATTTATTCCCAGAACTATAAAGCTGCCTAAAGATATCTAGAAATTTCTATTTATCTATTTTTTGCTGTTTTTTTATCAGATCGTCAAACTACTTAAATGATGGTGTATAATAATTGGTACCTTAACTAACTTTTTTTTTTGAGAAAGTACATTTACCGTAAGAAATAAAAATGTAACTTTAATGGAGAACATCTTAATGAAGCCTCAAAAACATACAAAATTTAGGGCAAACATTTTGTAAATTTCGCTCAAAAATTTCAGGAGTAACGTGTTCCACTTGAGCGCAAATTATTTGTCGTAGTTCGTCTAAATTATTTGGCCTAAGAATATAAACCTTTGATTTTAAATAACCCCCAGAAAAAAAATGTATTTTATTTCACTTCTGACGATCCTAAGCGTTTGCTTTCTCGAAATAAATAGAGCTACTATCATTTCACTATTGAAAAATTGTACTTTTCAAATATCATTTTAGTGTGAAAAGTGCAATTTTAATGCAATTGTGCGAAGAATAAAAATAGATTCGACCTGATTCGACCAAAAGTAGCTATCAGTTTGAGTGTTTTTTTTTCACGAAACAAACTTTCATTACCTTAGTTACAGTGATTTCTAAGATAGTTGGATTGTAACTTTGAATAATTCAGAATCTGACGCATTTCAGATATTTTTTAAAACATCGTAATTATTTGTGAATGAGAAAAAATATTGTATCATACAAGTGTGAAAAGTGCGTTTAAGGTACTTGTTTGAATTACAGAACTCGCTACGCTCGTTCTGTAAACTTTCAAAACAGCTTTTATATCATAAGGTGGCTAAGTGAAAAATTAGATTGACATGTCAGAGCGGTTTGCTTGAAAACATTATTGAATACCGCAGTTATGCATTTTGTTCCTTACTTTATCACCACACTGTATATATGATTCATGGTAATAATTCATTCAATAAATATATCGCATGCCATTAACAATTCTTAAATTTCGTATTTTCATGAATTTCAGTTTGAATTCTTTATTCACAATCTAAAGTGATATGTGCATCATCTAAAACAATGGCATTATTGCTTTTTAATTCTATTATACAAGCAGAATGGTCGCCGTAATAGTAACATTCGGTTGGTTTTTGTAGGTAACTAGCCTTTCATTCCTTCAATCTTCATACATAATTTGGTAAGCTGTAAGCAAAGACAATACGGTTTGTCTTTGCCGTAAGTAAGAACTACCTGGTTTTGTTTTCGCGTGCCGAGTCCTTCAGCAGACCGATACGTTGACAACACCGCAACCCTAATTTAGCAATCTCAACAAATCCCTTACCTACCTGCGACAACCGAGTGTGCATTTATACGTAAAATATTCAGGGAAACGACAACACGCCACCAAATATGAACTAAAAGTACTATCCATTTACGCCGACAGTCTATAACCGTATTTGTCTTTGGTATAGTGTAAAGGCGTCTTTAAACCGAAATACGCGAGGAAATTGTGATGTCAGCATTTGGAAATATGACAACAGGCATGGCATGGCAATAGACTACCTAAGTGCTGACGTCACGCAAGGGGGCGGAGCTTCCAAACAAATCGAGAAAGCGTGCGATTTGTCCATAAGACAGTTTTAATTCTACATTTATTCCTAATTTTGTTATAAATAAGAGTTGCCTGCTATATATTGTGATAAAGTTTGTTCCAACCTACGTTATCACCAAATATTTCTAGATAGGTAAGTAGTATAATGTTAGTTTTGGCCCATATTATATATTATAGGTTATGTTATCGGTTTACTTTCATCAAAACTTATCATGTTGTTAAGTTTAGTGGTGCTGCTTTAGGCTCGTGGTCAAGATTATGTGTTTTGTGCCTGACTGTAAACACTACAGTGACCAAAGTTTGTAAATTTTTTACATTCGGAGGCAAGATCGAGAACCTTGAAAGCACTCCTTAGTTTGCAGTTGTCATATTATAATGCCCAAAAAGAGCCAGCGCAGCAATATGATGGCATTTTGTACCCCTCGGACAGGTACAAGTAGCCGAAGTTATCTTTTCTGATTTACTTAGTGTAATCTGCCATAGGAACATTTAATAGGATAAATATCTATAAAATCTATGGGAAGCAGAATACCTACCTGTATTCTATATATTTTATCCTTCATGCTGGCATGTATTTCCCCTCTAATAATCATAAAGTCAGCTTCTTACATGATTGGAATCCAATGCATTTTCACCACTTTTTATCATTATATTCTCGTCTTCAAAAGACTCAATAATGTCGCAGATCTTCAAAACATGTTTGGATGCCATTTTCAATCAAAATTCTGACTTCAAATGGTTTTATTTAACTAAAAAGTGCACAAAATAAATCACACTTGTAAACTAAAACATAACCTCGAAAAAGTAAAATGGGCGAAAAATAATAATTAGACTTACCTTTTATCAAAAATACTTTGTTAAAATGTTGAACCGTCCTAAGTTTTACCAAATATTGACCTGGCCACTCTTATTCACGTCAAAATTAACAATAAACTCGAAAATAAAATCTTCTTATGAGCAATTTACGTGCTTTCTCGATTTGTTTGGAAAGGTTTCTTAGCTCCGCCCACTTGTGACGTCAGACTTAAGTAGTCTATTGTTTCTACACATTTTTTTTCTTATAAGAGATAATAATATTTTCTTGAAAATTTTCAAGCAATGCAAGAATCATTGAATCAATCAGAATTGCAAAATTCGTTATGCGAAAAAATTTGTTCCCAAGGAATATCAGCGGTGTATACGAAAGGAAAAGACTTTAAAAAAATAATATTCTCTGTCTCGAAGGCTGGCACCTGCCATATGTTTTGTGAAAACAACCTTCCAAAACAAAACAAAATTTTGTTTTGTTTAAACTGTAACCGCTATTCTACCATTTCCAATACAGTGCATATTTTAAATACCGTTCCCGATTCAAGTCAGTGTTCTGTGAAATTATGTTGCAATATTGAATAATCTGTTAAGACCTAAAATCACCATACTTTAATAAGATTAAAAAGAAATAACCGACCAAGGGCGTCACTGAAAAATTAATTGAAAACTAAATTGTAATTTAAAATCCATTGACGCTAAGAAATCAAAAAATAAATGAAACGAACAAGAAACGGAAGAAAAGCGCATCTTCGCTGTCTTCGGCTTCTTCATATACCAGCTCCAGCAGTAGCTCCGAGTCTTGGAGGCTCGGAAAAAAATGAAGAAGAAACTAAAGAATCTCCCGGAAAGTCGTTAAAGTCTCAATTCATACAAGAAGAAAGTGATGTGCAAGAGAGTCAAAAAGAGGAAATACTCGAGCTCATCTTCATGCGGCTTCAATGACTAAGCAGGGATGGGAGAAGAAAGTTATACTTACAAGGCGGACTTGCATTTGTGACTATTGCTAAAAAGAAAATGTTCTCCTTTTAGGAGGACCTCCTTTCTAAGATTTTAAACGGAATTTTCAATTTACTCATTGTTTAGAAGATTTTTGAAACAGCTATCGCAAAATGTTAATAGCAATTTATTTTATTTTAGATTAATCAAGGGTGATGGTGAAGTTTTAGAAGAAATAGTCAGTAAAGAGAGGCACAAATCTATCAATCAACAGGCTACTAGGAGAGATGGAGATTACTTCCAAAGTAAAAAAAATTAAGAGCAAAGTACCCTTTAGGGCAATTTTAGATTTAAATGTTTCAAATAAAAGGTATAGGAATTATTAAGTTATAAGATTTGGTATAAATCACCAAATTCGTTTTAAAGAAAAGTGGAAATGTTCAATAGTGCCCTTCAGAGACGTTTTACAAAAAAATATTTCAAACATAAATTGTAGCCATTCGTGAGATCAGTTCAAATATAAGATTGAGTAAGAATTGGTAAAGCCGTTTGATGAAAATTGAGAAAAATTGAAACTTCACAAAAGTACAGGGCCCTTCGCAGAAGATCAGTCAAGTTAACGATAACGGCAATCGATAAGGACTGAATAGCAAAGTAAAAGTACAAATTTAAAAAAAACGGAGTAGTTTTTGAGAAAATCCAAAAAAACTTAACAAAACAGCAAAAGTACGAGTAAAATGCCCTTTGCCTTGAACTGATTCTGATAAAATTTATGTGGCCTCGAGTTTTCACGAGACATACACACAAACAGAAATATTTCCAAAAACATATTTTTCGAACTCAGGGGACCTCAAAACGTCCAGAAATGAATATCACAAATTCTAAAATCAGTACGATTGCAATACTTTCTCTTACTATATGGGGAAGTAATAACTAAATCTATGTACTGTCAGATTATATTTGCAGAACCGATTTAAAGCCTACATACTACATTAAATTTAAAACATACCATTTGTCTGTGTAAAATAATTCATACAAATTCACTACTTAAAACACATATGTATACAATTTGATGGTAAAATTATTAACGTGTTCACTGGTAATTGAAATTTCCCTCCATGTTATTTGAAACAAGAGAGTGAAAAGTAAGTTGTATCCCAGATCGGTGAACATGCAACTCTTTCCTGAGATGTCTAATAACAGTCTTATCCTATATAAAAGTGGAACATTTATCAATTCGCATTTTAAAGTTTTTTCAATTTTAAAGTTAACATTTATCATTTATGAATTTGTGAGTGACGCTTTAAACTACTAGAATGACCAAATTTCTTACTGCAATGTGAACAATTTAAAGGTTTCTCACCCGTATGAATGCGTAAGTGAAGATGTAAATTACTCAACTGAGTAAAACTCTTATTGCAATGTGGACATTTGAATGGTTTGTCACCTGTATGTAAGCGTAAGTGAACATTTAAACTACTCAACTGAGTAAATCTCTTATTGCAATGTGAACATTTGAAAGGTTTTTCACCTGTATGCAGACGTAAGTGATCATTTAAATGAGTCAGCCGAGTAAAACTCTTATTGCAATGTGGACATTTGAATGGTCTGTCACCTGTATGTATGCGTAAGTGAACATTTAAATGACACAACTGTGTAAAACTCTTATTGCAATGTGAACATTTAAAAGGTTTTTCACCTGTATGTAGGCGTAAGTGAACATTTAAATCCCTCGACCGAGCAAAACTCTTATTGCAATGTGAACATTTGAATGGATTTTCATCTGAAACAGTGCGCAAGTGATTCTTCAACTCATAAGGGTACTTGAAAGTTTTACCACAATGTGAACACATAATGCGGTTATTATCAATGTTCTTCTGGAGAACCACGGAGTCTGGTTGTACTTGGCGTCCCAAGACGGCTCGTAAACCTGACTCATCCGTTCCATAGCCATCCGACGCTGCAGGATAATCAGGATCAGACGCTTCTTCTTTCCAAACATCTTCATTTATGAGATTATACTCAATGTCGATAATAGGTTCCTTTCTGACCTTTCCAGTCGACAGTACTGTATCTATCATTGCAGGATGATAGGAATTCGAATCTACCTCGTTTGAAATTTCTGTTTTAATTAAGGGAGGATACTCGATGTCGACGGAAGGTTCGTCTTTGACCTGTCCCGTTGAGAGTAGCTCATCTATTTTGGACGAGTTCATCTTACACTTCTCGATGTAAATCGAAAATCCTTCGTAGCGTGATTTACATGTGTCGCAGATATTCTTGTGAGATGTCATAATCGGATCCTGAAAGGATAGATGATGTCAGTTACGTTTCGTGGATAAGTGAAGTGGCACAGCAAGACCAAATACATTATTACAATTCTACAAGTCAACGGTTTGATGTAAACTGCGCCCCATACTTACTTCCGTGCTGATTATTTTCCAAAAACGCCACAACTTCTCCTCAATTGTTAGTACTAGTGCTTCTTGCAGGCACCAATCGCAAACGGTCACCACTTCTTCCGTACTGCTCATCGCACTTGGTGTACAGAGACTGATCGAGCACTTTACAAATTACAAAAACTATAAGAAAAAGGGGTATAATTCTACTTTAGCACCCCGAAGTCCACGAACTTTTGCATTGACAATTGACATTGACAGGTACACCACAGAACAAGGTACACAGTACACATTACTCAGTGAACTCTATAGCACAGAACATATATTATGTTACCTCATGTAACTATGTTACCACATTATCATGTGGACGACTGGACGGTCGACGGTGGACGCCTGGATGGACGCTTCGGAAACCGGAAACATAAAACCACAGCACAAAACTGCACAGTGCACAGATCACAAAAGGTGACAGATCTCTTTGGTTCTTCTTCTTCTTTTCGATTTATGAGTTCGGCTACTAGTTCATTCAGCCAGTTTCGATGACATAAAAAAACCTATGTGACTCAGATTTTTCTTCTATTTACTCCTGCGTAGTCTAACTCGAAGTTGCTGTTGTTCTTCTTGCTTTTATGTAGAGGGTTTTACTTTTAGTACGATTTAGTACTATTTGTGGTTGGGAGTTTTATAGAATTATGTCATTTGGCTGTATGTAGTTATTAGGGAGTTTTTGAGTCAACGAAATTAATTTGCCGTTAAAAGACGTTATATTGACATATGTCATATAACGTAACCCAAACTCCGGTATTTTGAGAGCGCCTGTTTGTAGGTTTTGGACATCATCTGTCGTAACGTTGCCGTTATAACCATAGACATAATACTGTATAGACTACGGATCGGTATAAGGCGCGATGTGCCGAGTGGGAGCGAGAGGCAAATAAATAAGGCGACTTGTTTCTCACTCTAAATGGGCGGAGCTAACAACTCCGTAACCATGACGCTCTAACCTCTAACCTCTACAGCCTCATGTCAATCATGTGTCAGCACAATCAAGAATTTGTTATCACTTATCTTCGAAAACTATTGAGAAAATATAAGAAATGAAATAAAACTTGTAAATATAGCGGGAAAATAGTGGAATTGAGAAGAAAAAGTTCGTTTTCTTGGAGTTTAGAACCTGCGACCTCCAAAATAAAAGGACGTGACGTAACTGACAAGGCAAGAGGTTAGATCGTCATGGTTACGGAGTTGTCAACTTCGCTTATTTAGAGTGAGAGGCAAGTCGCCTTATTTATTTGCCTCTCGCTCCCACTCGGCACATCGCGCCCTATACCGATCCGTAGTCTATATAGTATTATGTCTATGGTTATAACCGGCTAAAATATAACCTTACTTTTTAATTTATTTATTTTAGCAATCTGTTAGTTGTGATCATAGACATAATACTGTATAGACTACGGATCGGTATAGGGCGCGATGTGCCGAGTGGGATCGAGAGGCAAATAAATAAGGCGACTTGTCTCTCACTCTAAATGAGCGGAGTTGACAACTCCGTAACCATGACGTTCTAACCTCTTGTCTTGTCAGTTACGTCACGTCCTTTTATTTTGGAGGTCGCGGGTTCTAAACTCCAAGAAAACGAACCTTTTATTCTCAATTCCACTATTTTCCCACTATATTTACAGTTTTATTTCATTTATTATATTTCCTCAATAGTTTTCGAAGATAAATGATAACAAATTCTTGATTATGTTGACACATGATTGACATAAGGCTGTATAGGTTAGAGCGTCATGGTTACGGAGTTGTTAACTCCGCCCATTTAGAGTGAGAGACAAGTCGCCTTATTTATTTGCCTCTCGCTCCCACTGGGCACATCGCGCCTTATACCGATCCGTAGTCTATATAGTATTATGTCTATGGTTGTGATTGTGAAAATGGAAAATAATTTGGATCTAGCGCTTCAACACAATAATAACCCGGAAGGGCCTGATCATTTAGTAAGAATGATGATAATGTACGATGTTTTTGTGTTCGACTACCATACCATAATATACTAACCATAATTTGATCAATAGATCTCACGCCCTGTATATGTTCTTGTATTGTGTTCCACATACTGGGATTAGCCCAAGGATTATACCCAAAGACTTCTCTCAACAATAACAATTCGTCATGTTCATTAAATCGCAGCAATTTTCTAATTGCTTGCATTTCAAAATTTCACCAAAACAGAATTAAAGGTTAAATGAGGTTATAAACAATGTACTTTATACTTAACGGACTTAACGTACGGAAACTTTATTCGACCGCAAGTAACGTGAAACGCTATCCCTTATTCACCGAACACCTTATTTTTACCCTAGAGCGCAGGCGTAAAATAACGGATAGCGTTGAAAATTGGTAAATTCGTTGATACAAAAACTCCCTAATGTTAATCAGTGAATTCTATACTACGTACCTGGAAGGGACCCGCCTTGAGCGACAAGTGAGGCAAAACGATTGCATAGGCAACCCGCATTGGTTACGGATATCTATCTCTTTCTATCTTATGTTACTGAATGGAACGTTCGCGCATTTCTTAAATGTTTTTTAATCTTTTTATGTTTATCTACCAGTAAACGTGATTTTCTCTGAATATTTCATCAGGAAAATGACAAAAGTAATAATGCAGACAGTATAACGTTCAAGTCAAATTTTAACTGTTGGCCTACGGGGTTGGGAAATAAAATAAAAAAAAAATAAAAACACAATTTTTCTCTAAATATGACAATGCTTCATTATATTTTAACAATTGCTAAATAAAACCAGTTTAGTAATTTTTTGTCGTACTGTGGCATTTTTCTGTAATTATTAATAATAATTAACTGTATTTATCATTTTTTGTTTTAGGTCTATTTTGGTTTTCTCTATGTTTTTATTTTTTAATAGGAAGCGAATTTGTTTTTTTGTGAAATGTAAAATTTTATACAGCACACCTGAAGCATAAAGAAGACCTTCTCGAGTGACAAAATTTGTGAATGATTTATAAGCCCAAGGAGGAGCAGTATAAGAGTAGTGTTCAGTCAGTTCAGTAGACATACTACAGTTCCGTAACACATCTCGTGAGACCTATGTCACATGACCTTGAGCGAAACCAGATGGACCTTTGCGGTACCAAGGGGAAAGAGGAAACTGATTCCAGTGGCGGGTAAAATAGTTTCTTGTAAATAAGAAATTGTTGCAACATTTATCGCCAAAAATAAATTAAGGTAAACTGGTAAATTTCCACACCACCTATGAGGTATTACCATGGCGCGTTGCCATTTTTAAAGGGATGATTCGCCTGCAGCCATACAACCCAAATAAAATAACTTTTCAACAAAATAACTTAAATAAATAAACAAGTCCTTAACAAAATAACAAATAAATAAATTCTCAACAATTCTCTAGGTATAAAATAAATTAATTCTTTAAAAAATAAATAAACTCTATAAAGAAATAAATGCACTGCGTCTCCATATGACAAAATAAAATAATATAAACTGTGAAAAATTGACTCAACCTGATAAAATGTTTCTTAGCATGCTGTTCGTGCAGGTAGTCTGGTTTGGAGAACTTTTTTCGGGAGACCCCGAACTTGACGTTTCATCAGAATCGCTATCATTACCAAGAGTAATAACAATCGGTTCTATTACTCTGCCTATTCGTGGGTCTAATCCCCAAAACTTTTCTTCTTCTTTGACAACGTGTTGAATACATTTTATCCATGAATTAGCTGTAACAGCACTCACCGCATTTTCTAAAAGAATCGTTACACCAGCTATTTTAAATGATACGTTTTTACGTGCGACTTCGCTTTTTATTTGGGCCCAAATTAGTTCAATATGATTTAACTCGCAGTGATATGGTGGTAACCTTAAAACCGTAAACCCCTTTTCCCTAACGATTTCATCCACAAATAATTTTAAATAACTTTGTTTGTATTGACGAGCAATTCGAAGCAATTCCGGTTCGAGCATGGTGTCGTCGCAAGCTATATTCTTAGATTGTAACCAATCGAATAGGTCCGCTTTTCTCCACTGTGATGTTGGAAGTGGTTCTGCACGACGGCTGTGGCAAGGCGCATTATCCATAACAATAACTGAACCAGGTTCCAAGCGTGAGAGAATGGATTTGAACCACGTTTCAAACACGTCCGAATTCATATCTCCATGATAATCACCGGTTTTTCGTGATTCGAAAACGTTTAACCCACCCTCCACAAAACCCGAGTCACTTCCGATATGTGTAATGATTAACCTGCGTCCCTTACCCGACGGTGATCTTAACCCGGTCGAAAGCCCTTCCAGAAAAGCTATTCGATGATCTGTAACGGACAAATCTTGCCACACTTTGGAAACCGTATGCCCCGCGTTTATCCATGTCTCATCCAAATAGTAGATCTTTTTCTCGCCGCGAAATTTTCGAATTTGTCTCAAATAATCTCTACGCCAAAAAACAATGTCTTCTTTCTCTACCACCGCGCTATTACGTTTTCTCTTGCAGTATTTAAAGTTCATTTCACGCATAGTACGAATTAAAACTCGTCGCGATATGTTAGGCAAAGTATCGTCATTTTGTATATCGAGATGAATTTTCTTTAACGTCGGAATTTCGTTTCGAAAGAAGAAAGAATGGATTTTTCGACGAATAGCACATGATAGTCATCTAAAATGATTTTTCGCGGATCCGTTTTTACCACTTTTCTATTTCCGGCCGTTATTTCCCCACGCGAAGGGTGTCCTCGTAAAATCCTAAAAATTGTGGCTTTCGATACTTTTGTAAAATCCGCACACATCTCTGTCGCGTCGTGAACCGTTAAAGCGGGAAAACGCGCGCGAATCCCTTCATACACGTTCTTCACCATTTGCCGCTCACCCCGAGTTAAGTAATGTGACTTTACCTTTTTGTTGAGAGTGCTGCTACAGCTAGGTTCACATTCATTCATTTTGTTACGTGGTACCTGGTATTCACTATTCACTGATATTAATACACTAATATTTTCGCGAGATAACCGCGCCACTCCGCCAATGGTTTTCGGCGCACACTTCACAGGTGCAGCGACGATGCCAATTTTTCTCGGTATTTACTGGTTCGGTGCGGGAGGAAAAGAATAAGACGGTAATACTTGGCAACGCCAAGTAAAGCGCGAGGGTTTTCTGGGATGTTGCCGTTCGTACAAAAAGAACCTATCATATAGTTACGCGTACATATGATTTTAAAAGATTTTACGTGTTGCATTGAAAATTAGAAACAAAAATTAAATCTACTATTGCAATACCTAAATATATTAACTTGTTATTCCGCAACACTTATGTTTTTGTGGCGTTTTGTCATTGAACATATGTTCCAATACGAAATTTTGGGTCATATATATGGCAACGCGGTATTAATGACGTAGGTCTCACGAGACCTGTTACTGGAGAGTAGGTACCTCTATATAATAATATATTAATACAATAATTGCAAGTAGTAGTATTAACCAGATTACGAACTATATTCCCAGAAATATAATCAACAGAACAATCTTCGTATCATAATATACTACATTTTCTTGAAATTCGTTAAAGTTTTTTTCGGCTAAGGTCCTATAATTAAATAAGTGATCTAGAAACGAAAGTAATGGCGTAATAGAACACAATAAATGTATACCTTCACTAATATAGCACGTTTCGAACAAAAATAAACGTCAAACTACATAAATTTCTACTTAAAATCAATTTACGCATATAGACAGAACTCATTTGCTTGAGTGCGATAAAGAGAGGTTTCCGTAACTATGTCTATCTTTGTTTCGCTTGCCCCTGACACACTGCACGCTATTATACGCGACGGACGCGGCCGTTCCAGGTACGAATAGTATAGAGTTCACTGATGTTAATAAACAGTCTAATGGATTTCGTATTAGATATCTGTAATAGTAGTAATAATCACAGAACATCTAATGGGTGTTCAGTTAAATCCGTAATCTAGCGACCGTTGGAATTTTTATGTCATTTCGACTTATATCTTAGGTTAGATGTAAACATTTTGACAAATGGTAAATGTCACAAATAGAAAACATCATTCTGGCTCGTTGCGACAATAAAAATTAGAACTGACCGTTTGAAAACAACTGATTTTTTAATTGAAAAATTAAGCGCGGAAACAAAGCTACTCCTCACCAAGACCCAACTGTCACAGCTAACCTCAAAAAATTAAAATGTCATTAATTGCGCGCCAGGATCAATCTACGACATCCATCTCTCGCTCTGTCTTCTTTCATAAAAATTCCAACGGTTGCTAGATTAAGGATGTAACTAGAGTGCCTAGAAGAGTAGAGTGTGGCCAACTAACGGATTTGGGACCATAATGGCGGCCGGCACGGATCGTAAGTTTCATACAACGGCAATTATTGAAATATGTTCTAAGATTTATATTAAGTTTCATGTATGACGGGAGTGGAAAGTCCATAAGCGTGCGTGCGCATTTTTGTTCATTTTGGTTAATTTCCTTCATTGTGTTTGTAGTGTTTCCTGTAGCGGAGAATTATTGTTGGGGACATATTTAAGAGCGTGCCCAAAATAAGTATGTATTGAAGTGAAAGTGATTATCATAGTAGTTGTGTTGTCTTCAGGCCATACTGGGTATTTCCGAATAAGTGCGAAAGTTCGACATCATTATAGATTGCAATGCTAGATGTAAATACACTTACTGAAAGAAAATAATCCCCAGTTGTAGGTTCTAAGTTTAAACCATTTAGAGAAAAAATTTAGAAACCATTTAGAAAAAATGAGAAACATACCATGTAATCTAGAGACTTGTCATGATATTAAAAAAGACTCGCTTTTAGGTTTATTTGGTTTAGGTTAAGGATTTACAATCACAAAATACAAACTTTAAATGTAAGACATACACGTAGCAATGAGTCTATGGCAATGCATGCAATACAATAAAAGGTGTTAATAAAATATATTTGTTTTTATTTTATTTCCCTTTTCATTGCAACATTTTCCAATGTTTTATTTGAGGGTTTCATCATATCACAAACCCCATAAATTTGTCTTATCAACAAATAATATACCTTTGTTAAATTTTCGATTTGCTAATGTTTTATAGTACTAACCTGAATCAACTCCAAGAACTAGAAGCCAGTCTCATTATTATATTACACTGTCTAGTTCATTTTTCGTAGCGGTTAAGTTTTTGTTTGTTTTTGTTACGCATATAACGCAAAACATGGTTATTGCAAATGGACACCACTAATCAAACAATTGTTCTCTCATAAACAAGGCTAAGCATTTTATTTCTGAAAAATCATCGCCTTGCAAATAAACCATTTCATGCGCCGCCCATGTACTATTGCACAGGACATACAAAATGACATTCAAATTCGCGCTATTTCAATTCGCTTGTTTATTGGTGCCGCCATTATGGTCCAACATTTCAAATGAACCAATCAGTGCTTGTTACATAGTTGTCCACACTCTACCTTTCTAGGCACTCTAGATGTAACTGAACACCCGTTATATGAGAAGTTCCATGCCAACGTGTCCACAAGTGAACGGGGTGTTTTTCAAATTGCTACCAAAAGTATTGCATTATCTTCCGGATGCCAAAACATACTGAATGCCAAATTTTCAGCCAGTAATTCTGCACCAGTTGATTCCTAAGTTGAATTTTGTGTTTTTTTTATCGCGGTCCATGACAAATTTTCGCATGTAGAATGCCAAAGTATGATTTTGTGCCGGAAAAACTTTCGAACATAGTACTAAATCGACGTAATATTTCCCGAGGAATCCGTTGTCACCATCAGAATTGCGATTAGATGCTTCCCGAGTGGAAAATCGAGAAAACTGTTTTTTCTTCAGATGGCATCAACTAAAGAGTTAATTTTTTTTAAATTCTCTACGGCAAATTACAATGTTTCTTTTTTAAACTATTCGAAGATGAACATAAATTTCCGGTGTGTATTTATACCAAATCTCAACTTTATTTAGCTGTTTAATGCCTAGGTATAACTTTTATTTGAAACATTTTTATCTAAAATTTCCCTAAAGGGCACTTCCTTAAATGCATCGGTTTGTAGAGTAATTGTTCAATCTAACTGATACATCCCCATTAATAAAGTTGTTTTACTTATTCCAAGTCCAATTGAAGTCGTATTTCGAAGTATTTAGTGTGCAGTTATTTAAGGTCGTTATTTAATTTATCATAATAATAAGTATTAGCTGTATATACATGACATTTTCGTACAATTTCTTTACATATTTTAGGTAAACCAATATAGTTTAATAAAATTCACTGTTAGGAGTATTCAACGATTATAAATCTTTCCACAATAAGTCACGATCAAAAAATATCTGTTGTATAAGTGTTATTAGAAGCAAACATCTAATATTACGTATTAAGGAACGTTCGAGAACAAAAAAAGGCTCGTTAAAATAAACTCGTTACGATAAGCATTATTAGGTGTCGAGATGATTAATTGTGTAATTCTCCGTAGGACCGGACAGTTTACGTGAAGAATCCGTCGCGAAAGAATGCATGCGAAAATTGTATATGGAGTGATCTGTGACAGTGATAGTGATTGTGATAGTAAATGAAACGACTCCCATCACTGACGTCTACGCTCTCGGACTTCTTAAAGGCTTCTAGATATAATTTTGGAAGATAAATTGGGGAGGCACACACATCTTTTCCCAATTACATTGATTCTGTGTGGCATTCAAATTTCCCCTGGAACTTCAGTTCAAATCTTTGATTGTTTGGATTAATTCTTGATCACTTAAAGGAGTCCTAGAGTGTTGATGTCTTTTAGATGACGTGCCTCCAGGATCCACACATGAGAGGAGCGATGAGATTCGGGCCTTGGGAATCTTGGGGTAAGTGGTAAGTATCCCGTCAGAGAAATATTTACAAGTTACATTGAGATCTTATTAATTTCTATCATTATTAGTGAATCTTATAAATTTAACACAAGTAACCGAATAATTATTGTGCCTTTCTATTGTATTGTTTATAAGATTGTGTGGTTAATCTGAGTTTGTGGTGTCTGTTACATTTAGGGATTTTTAAATTTGTTTCAATTTCACATAGTAAGGCAAAATGTACTTAGAACAATAATTGGAATGATGAGATATATTTAAAATTCAATTGCAAAAATGGGAGAAATGTACTTGTCATCTGATTATATAATCTTTGTCACTTTATAACGGAAATTGTGTTATTATATGTAATTTTAAACTTGTCTATTTTACAAAAATGAGTGGTTTCGGTGTTCATTCTTCAATTCGGTTTATCCCGTTTACAGAAAATGATCATCGGAGAGCGCCTTCGCACACAACCGAGATGGAAGCGATTTTTAAGGGTCTTAAGGTGAAATGAATCCAAATTTTCTTTTAATGTCGACTTTAATAGACTTTCTTCTTTATTTTCAGGTAGGTGCACATATTCTTATGCGGACGCGCTTTTACTGTTAAATCATCGTTTGACGTTTCGAAGCTAGTCTGGCCATTGCCGGACATGGTTTCCATTGGAAAAATCGGAAAAGTTTATTTCGTGGATCGTGGTGCTTTGAGTGCTGTGCGGGCGAGTTTTATATTTTTTGCTTTTCCGGTAAGTACGTATGTTATACATAAATATTTTTTTATTTTCAGTAACAATCATTCTTTCTTTTTTTTTGTAGGTACTACCTAAATATTTTTTGTGAGTATAGGGTATTTTATAACGTCAATTTTTTTAATTTCAGATACTTAAATTTTTTTAACGGTGCCATTTTTGCTTTCAGATATATGTGTATGTGTATTTGTTTTGCATTTTCAGGTATTTCTTTCAGGCACTTTTATCCATTTTTACTTTCTCAAATGGGATACCCATATAATAAGAGCAAGTAGTATTGTAATCGTGATGAGTTTCGAATTTGAGATATTGACATTTCTGGACGTTTTGAGGTCCCCTGAGTTCGAAAAACATGTTTCTGGAAAATGTCTGTGTGTATGTGGCCAACGTTTTCTCAGAAACTATTGTCGCGATGCGGCCCCAATTAGCGAAAATAGGTCGCCGTCTAAGCTTATTCAGCACTGCGGCGACCTTAAACCGAAGGACGACACGACTCTCGGACAGGTACGACACCACATTCGTAAACATCCCGCTTGTATTTATACAGCGGGATCATAACGATCCAGAAGTCAGTCTGTCACCAGGTATCACGTCTCACTGCCCGTCTGAGAGCCCGTCCTTCTCGGCATGCCGCTAATTGGAGGAGCCTCGCACCTGCTGCCCTTCGTCCTAAAGTAAGCAACCACCTCCTTTTAACCTCTTCTCATTTTTCTACATTTGATCACTTGCCTTAATTTTATTTTACGATATTCTCTCCCCTACATTTAATGTTTGAATAAATATTGTTACGTGTTACCATGCTTTCTCTTTAGCTCCACCTAGCTACACCCCCAACCCGAGCACTCCCTTTGGACCCTAGGTCCTCAGGCGTGTAACACTATAAATAGTTAAGAGTTGAAATTTTGTATGTAGGCTTGGTCTCGTGAAAACTCGATACCACATAAATTTCATAACAATCCAGTTAAGTGCAAAAGGGCATTTTACTCGTAATTTTTAGGTTTTTACGTTTATTTTACTATTTAATCCTCATCGACCGCCGTTAATATTTCTGGACTGATCTTCTGCGAATGACCCTTTATTTTTTCGAATTTTCAGTTTTCCTCAATTTTCTTTAAAACAACATTACCAATGCTTACCAACTTTTAAATTTGAATTGACCTAATCAATGGCTGCAACTTCTATTTGAAACATTTTTTTTCTAAAACCTCCCTAAAGGACACTTATGAATATTTTCAATTTTTTCTTAATAATGCTTTTAAAGTTTTTACTAAGCTTTATATTTAAATTAACATATTAAATGTACATAATTTTTATTTCAGAGACCTTTCCCATCTAACAAACAACCAAGAGAAATATTTACTAATAATAGAAAATGTTAATATTCATTACTAAAATTATTTTATAAAACGGTAATAATGTTGCCATGAATATTTTGTCCGGCCATATGAGAAAGTCTTACGATGTTAGACATCGCCATTTTTACATAGTAGTAGATTCATATACAAAATTCTTTCTATATATGTAAATGCAAAAATAAAAATATATTAAATATACTATGTATCGTACAGGGGTTTTACAAAAGCCGTGTGTAGGATGGCGCTTAAAACTACCATTTTAATTACTAAAACTAATCATTACATGTCTAGTCGTGCACTTATTTGGTAGTAATTACACTTTATTACAAATTACTCTTTTACTTATTTTATGTATTCTATTCATATTAACTATACTTATTAAGCATTTTTAAGTTATCTTTCAGGCTTTAGTATTTGATTTATTTTTATCTGAGTCTTGAAAGTTTGGATTAACCATGATTTTAGCTTGCTTTTAATAAATTTTGGTTAGTTTTCCAGTAATTTTAAATGAGGTGGTTTGAGTGAGTTGAATAATTGTATAGACATAAACATATAGTAAATCCTGCCTTGATTCACTGATTTGGATTTGTGATTAGTTAAGACTCGTCATTTGGGATTTACCGATTTCTATTTGTTGTTAGTTAGGATCCGACACGGTTAGGATTATACCCAGTGTATTCGTGCTGTGGATTTTAGAATTCAAAAATTTATATTCTCCTGTAACTGTATCGTATGGGATTCGTCGAATTAAACCACTAAAATTTAATATTTCGCTTTTCTTTCGACTCGACCCAGGAGGGAGTAGCTAGTAGGGTCTTCGTTAATTTGCTTTTTTGAAAATAGTTTTTTAAATTTAGATTAACTATTTGTTAAGTTTACATTTTGTTTTGATGCGTCCGAGTGAAAGGGAGACAGCGGCAGCACACAACCTACACGTTAACTGTATCGTCAAGTGTTAATAAAGTGAAGTGAATATTTAATGTGAATACCATTGTTTATTACAATAACAATTGCGGCAATAAGGTTATTAATGCTTGTATTCAAAAAGTTTGATTAGCTATATAATTTCATATATTTGTTCTTTGATTATTAAAAAAAAAATGGAATTTTCCATTGTATTATTCGAAATAATGATAATTTTATGATATTAATTCAATTTTAATTCATAAAAGTATGCAATTTTTCAACAATGTTTTCTTATGACGTTATCACGTAAAATTATCGTCCATAAACCGACTTTAAAGACAACCAAATTTTAAAAAGTTCAACTCGTAACGATATCTTTGAAAATTATTAACGGATTTTAACATTTAACAATTTGTACGGAACTGTCGTTGACTTCTTTGATACACACAAAGTGCCCTTATAAGACAAACCTTATAAAGATATTAAGGCACTAAACTAGCATATTGGCAAAAGGGCATTAGTTAAACTTGACAAAAACAAGAAGGGAGGCGCAAAAAATTTGGCAAAAGGGCACTAGACAAGAGGGGGTCGTAATAAATGACAAACGAAACGTAAGAAGTAATTATACTGTAAAAGTGCGAGATTGTTATAACATTTTTATGCACTTTTCCTCGATTTATACCCTTGTGGAATGGTAACAATACGGTTGCAGTAATTAGAAAAATATACCGTATTCATCCGAAACTTATCTAGTAAAACTTTTAATAGTGTTAATGAGGTATTATTTCGATATAAATACCCAATGACGACTGTATTGTCTTAACATATAAGTACGTAGTATATTTTTGCAGAAATATACTAAGATAAAACAGTGTGAATACGTATTTATGCACTTTGAAAACACTATTTACACAGTGATCCGAAACCGCTAGGGCATTTGGCGCCTCCTATATGTTCGTCTGTTCGCTTACATTGCTCTGTCCACGACTTGTTTTTCTCCTTTAAGGCTTCTCTTTTATCCTCTTTATCTGTAACTTTGTATTCTTGTTTCCTTTGTGAGTTGTTTTACCATCGAAGGTGGTTTCTTCTTCTTATCGATTTTTCCTTCTATTTCTTTATCCCACCGGTAAGGACATTGTTGATATTCGTTTTTTCCAAGTGCTGCTTCTTGTACACTATTTATTATATGTCTATTATTATTCTTCTTCTGTCGTTCTACTTTCTATTGATATAGGGGGGTGGGAGAACTGTGGAGGGCGAGAACGGCGAACTAGTAACTGGAAAAGGCCGAAAAAGAAGAAGGAAATCTACATCATCACTTCTTCTCTTCCTTTATAATATAAGATGTTACATGATGGAGATAATAAAAATATATAATAAAATAAAAGTTTCACTGTATATACATGAATGAACATTTATTTGTCATTTTTATGAATGTGTGAGTGATGATTTAAACTATGGGATTGAGCAAAACTCTTATTGCAATGAGAACATTTAAAAGGTTTTTCACCTGTATGAGTGCGTAAGTGAACATTTAAAGTATTCGACCGAGAAAAGCTCTTATTGCAATGTGAACATTTGAAAGGTTTTTCACCTGTATGAATGCGTAAGTGAACATTTAAATTACCCCACTCAGTAAAACTCTTATCGCAATATGAACATTTAAAAGGTTTTTCACCTGTATGTATGCGTAAGTGACGATTTAAATCACACGACTTAGTAAAACTCTTATTGCAACATGAACATTTGTAAGGTTTCTTACCTGTATGAATGCGTAAGTGAACTTTCAAATAATCCATTCGAATAAAACCCTTATTGCAATGTGAACATTTGAAAGGTTTTTCACCTGTATGAGTGTGCAAGTGAATTTTCAACTGAGAAGGGTAATTGAAAGATTTACCACAATATGTACACATATGGTTATTATTAACGTTCTTCTGGTGAACCGTAAAGTCTGGTAGCACTTTGCGTTCTAAGACGACACATAACCCTAACCTATCCTTTCCTTTGCTACCCGACGCTGTAGGATAATCAGAATCGGACATTTCTTCTTTTTTCCAAATGTCTTCTACATTTATGAGATCATCCTCAATAACAGGTTCCTTTTTGATATTTCCAGCCGGCAGTACATCATCTATTTTGAAATCGTTGGTAGGAAAATTTGAGCAACCCACTAGCATTTGTCGTTCGATGAAAACTCCACTCGACACTGCAGGGCAAAATGAATTCGCATCTACTTCGTTCGAAATTTCTGTTTTAATTAATGGAGGATACTCGATGTCGATGGAAGGTTCATCTTTGACCTCTCCCGTTAATAATAGCTCATCTATTTTGGACGAGTTGATCCTACACCTCTCGATGTAAATGGAAAATCCCTCGTAACGCGATTTACATTTGTCGCAGATATTCTTGTAGGATGTCATAATCGGATCCTGAAAAGAAAGATACCAGTTAAGCATCGCGGATAAGTGAAATGGCACAGCAAGACTAAATATAATTCGAACGTGTGATGTAAACTGCGCCCCATACTCACTTCGGTGCTGATTATCTTCCAGAAACGCCACAAGTTCTCGTCGATGGTTTGCACTCGTGCTTCTTGCAGGCACCAGTCGCAAGCGGTCATCACTTTTTCCATTTTAATTTTTACTCATGGCGACGAATGTAAACACGTAAAGACGGCCATGTTCCGATAAGTCAGCCTTCTATTTTCTTAGTCGGCGGTGTTGCCAAATTTAACGCTCCGGCCTTCAGTAAAGACGGCCATGCTCCGGCCTTTCAGTAAAGACGGCCGTGACCTGTGGTATACATATGTCGTAGCCTTATGTCGATGTCGTATAATGTTCTGTTCTGTGGCCGTATTTGTTCTCTGCCTGTCAGCCACAGTTGCTGAGTTGCTTGTAAATGTTTTGAATTTTTAGTCAGGAATTCTTGAATGTTTTGAATTTTTTTGTATTTCTTGCAGTGCATAATTATTGGGGCAAATGTACTACTATAATGACAGATACTAACCATTCTGAGGATATACTAAAGGGATTTCAAATGTGCGTACATGGTCGAAATTGAGGTTATGTTTATATGTGATTGTTTTTATTTATTATTAGTTATTACATTCACACAAACACTTTAAAGGTGCATTCGCACAAATTCGTGGTGATCCTTTACGTCTATTCGTACTATTTGCTTGGGTTTTGTTGTAGAAATTGGATCTGTCTTCGTGACATAGACGGCGGGAAGGTGTTTTGGCAGGGCTCCGAAGACCTAAGCTCCCCGGACGTCGAGCATGAGGCTCGAGTACCTAAGACGATCCTCAAATGTCGTGCAGTATCTCGAGAGTTTAATTTTAGTTCCAAGGAGCAGATCGATAAGTTCAGGCTGGAGCAGAAGGTACTATTTAAGGGGAGATGTCTTGAGGAGTGGTACTTCGAATTTGGCCTTGTTGTGCCAGAATCGACAAATACATGGCAATCTGTTATGGAAGCCGCGCCGGAGTCGCAAATGATGCCAGCCTCTGTACTGAAGTAAGCGTTTTAAGAATTGAGAGAGTTGCATCTTTTTAATCTAATTGGCTACTGTTTTCATTGCAGCGGTAATATTGTGATCGAAACAAAATTCTTTGACGATGATCTACTCATCACCACTTCAAGAGTACGTTTGTTTTACATCTGAGTACATTCCACTTTACTGTGTATTAAAATAGATTACACTGTATACTGTATTTAAGTAATACTCTCATTATTAAATATTTGGAAAAACTTCTTGTTTTTTTGATATTTCCAAAAGCGGGAAACTGTAAGTGCTTGCATTTCCAAATCACTGTAGAGTAATGGAACAAGATTCCATTGATTACAATGGTAACAAAGGGCGCTGTTTAATTATTTTCATTTAAAACTTGTTTTCCTTTAATTGTCGCCATATCCAAGATTTTGAAACTTAAACAGAAATGGAAAGCGAAACCTTTTGTTTGTTTCGCACTGAACAAAAATAGGTCACCAAGAAAGTCGAGTCTAGTGGATTTCAAAAATCTTAAAATGTATCCAAAACTACTTTAAACTGTAAGTAAACTAATAAATTGACATGAGTTTTTAACACTTACCTATAAATCCTGCAAGTGCAATTGGCTCGCTTTGGCATAATTACATGACCACTTTCCTGAAAGTAACCTTTTGGAGCAAAGCTTCTTGTGTTTCTTTATTGTACAATTAAAAATGGGACTTGCTTATTCTAACCGTGCTGTGTGAATATTGCTCTGTTACTAGACTATTACTTCTCTTGCTGGTTTTATCTTCGACCTATTGGAAATGTGCTCCATTAAAGGTGGAGGTAAGCCAGACTTGCAGGTATTTCACTTGGTTTACACATGGAATTGGGGAGTTGTTAATTGGACTGGGGGGGGGGGGATGTTTCTCGGGCGACAATTTCAAACTATAAGGGCACTAGTTTTATCTACAGCTATTTAAAAATTGTGATTTTTAATTGTTTGAAATGCATATGATTGGAATCTGTTCATAAGGGAGAACCATGATCTCTTCCAAGGATGTGCCCTGATCGAATTATTGTACTTAATTATTACTTGCTTTTTTTAGCTCACAATATCTGGCCCATTTGTGTAATGCACTTTCTTCCACTTATAGATGAAATTTTGCATAGTTGCTAAGGTTGGGTGACAATATAATATTCCACTGTTACTTTTGCAAACATCCCCTATTGGGGGTACAGAATAGGCTTTTTGCGCAACCCGGTTGAAAACGTGTCATTTCTATATACCTGTATCTCGCGGAAAGCGACGAATTGCCGGCCGACCAGCTCCGGCCTCCGAACGTACTTTTCCGCCCTAGGGCGGAAAAGTGCACATTCCCGCCCGACATAGAGATGCGTCGGATGCGCGGCGTAGAGATGAGCGAAATATCACGAACTGTGATTGGTGAAAACGATTGCTCTATGGTCGCAACACACAATACACATGTCAGATGCCAGTACAAAGCATTATCATAGGACAAGTATTTTAATATTAAAACTGATTAAGTTTCTCGTTATTTGCTTATTAGCGGGTTGCGCAAAAAGTACTGTGTTCACCACGGGCGGAAACGAAATTTCAACTCGTGCGGAAGTGGCCTTCGCTTCGATCGGGCCACAAACTCCGCCCTCGTTGAAATGTTCGTTTTTCCACCCTTGGTAAACAATATACTACTAACAATGGAGGGATTTCTCCTTTTCTCCAGTTCTTTTTTTCCAAAGCAATATAAATATTTATAATATTGTATTTGTAACATCTGTAAGGGTATTTTTCAATTGTAAGGGTTAAGGGTTTTTCAATAATCAAAAGTTCACTACTACTTCATTATTTTGTATAATAAAAGGTGAAATTCAAATTTGTTTAAAATTTTGTACTACATACATGAGAAATTTCAATATATATATATAATTATATTTTTGAAACCATAATTAATTATGTTTCCGAAAATGGTGTGAAAATTGACAGATGTCTAGGAAACAGTAGTAATACCAACTTAAATGTCACGATAAAAAAAATCCCCAGATAAGAATTTTAAATTATTTAAACATAAATAAAAATGTAATGGAAGTCGGAACATAGAAAATGTTGTAAAGTACTCGTTGCAGAAGATATTCCAAGCCCTCGTCCGTTCTAAAACTCGCCGCAAACGGCTCGTTATAGTATCTCGGACTCAGGATTGGAATATGACGTCTTCTGCAACTTGTACCTAAACTATGTCCTATTGTCAACTAGCTATCGTCTAGCAACAACTACAACGTGATCAAGAGTAACTGTTTGAGTTGGCAATCCTGAATTTCATTTTTAAATGGTACAACTGGAGTAACATCCGATTGATGACACTGACAGCGTCATTGACGGATGCCATTTGCTATTTCAAATTCAAATTTCTGGTATTCTTTTCAAATTTATTTATTTAAAATGGTTTTCACGTTACAACACGATATTTTCATTGGAATGGCGTACTTTCGAAGCGGGATTTATAACCCAATTACTGGTTGGCAGTACTCTCTCGAAGCGACATACCGGCAATTTCAGGAAACGTTTCCCGAGACTTTGGTCACTTTTGCTGTCTTTCAGCAACATTGCATGCGAGTAGTTGAACACTATTTTAACACAGGGAGCGTAAGCAAACAAAAATCAACTGGTAGACCTTCTACTCTAAACGAGATAGTTGTCGAGGATATCATAACTCGAATGCAAAAAAGTCCTCGCAAATCCTTAAGAAAGCTCTCCCTTCAAACAGGTTTGGACATAACGACGATAGTAAGTGCAAAGCCCCAGGAAACTCCGCAACTGATGCTTGTCCTTCGGTGTTGGCCATTCTTGGACTGTGCTTGGACTGCTCGCACTTTTTCAGGGTCCACCTCGACGCCGTTACTGCTGACCACGTGACCCAGATAGTGTACCCTCGTTCTTAACAGATGGCATTTCTTTGGGCTGAGCGTCAGGTTGGCCATTTGGAGTCTCTTGAAGACTTCCTCCAAGTTGACAGGTGTTCGTCAAACGTCCTCCCTACGACGATTATGTCATCCAGGTACACGAGGCACGTTTTCCAGGAGAGCCCTCTGAGTATGTTCTCCATGAGCCTCTCGAAAGTAGCAGGCGCATTACACAACCCGAATGGCATAACCGTGAATTGCCACAGTCCAGATCCTACTGTGAAAGCCGTCTTCTCCTTGTCTGCAGGGTCCATTTCTACCTGCCAGTAGCCACTCTTCAGGTCAAGGGTGGAAAACAGCTTCGATCCAGCCAGAGTATCCAGGGTGTCGTCTATCCGGGGAAGAGGGTAGCTGTCTTTCTTCGTCACGTTGTTTAGTAGACGATATTCTACGCAGAACCTGGTGTCTCCATCCTTCTTCTTTACCAAGACTACAGGAGATGCCCAAGGACTGCTGGATGGCTCGATGACTCCCTCTTTCTCCATGTCGTGGATGATCTTTTCCGCTACCTCCCGCTTCGCCTGCGGCAACCTCCTTGCTGACTGGCGGATTGGTCTCGAGTCTCCCGTATCGATCTTGTGTCTAACAGTACTCGTTCTCCCAGAAGGTCCCTTGTCAGACACGAAAATCGATTGGTATAGCCGGAGTAGCTCAATAAGCCTCTTCTTCTCGGATCCAGCGAGAGAATCGCAGGCATCCACTAGAGCTTTCTCCACTTTCGCGGCTTGGCAGCCAGCGCTTCCCGTCACCTGGTGGATCAGTGACGTCACTGGTGAGCAGGTTCCCACTTTGGTCCCCTTGCGGATGGTAACTGGGTAGTCATTGATGTTAGCCGGACTGGAATTTCATCACCAAGCGTTACCAAGGTCTTCCCTACTAGAACGCCTCGGCCCACCTCCACGTCGTGGTTCCAAGGTTCCACTATGGCAGGATTCCCTTTTCCGGTGACGCCTTGAAGTCGGGTCACCACTATCGATTCGCTCCTACCCGGCAGGATCGTGTCTTCTGTCAGCTTTATCTGATGGACCGTCTCACCCTTGGTGTGCAGGAATATTTCCTCTAGGCCGACCTGCATTACTTGTCGTTTCAAATTGAGTGCGAAGCCGTGGGTCTTCATGATGTCCATTCCCAAGATGGCGTCCTCTTCTATGTCGGCGATCAGGACTCGGTGTGGTGAGAATCGTGCAGTGCCGATCTTGATCTCGACGTCTATTTCTCCGTGGACGGCGGCAGCTTCGCCCGTAGCCGTTCGCAACCTCCACCTGGACTCCATCACTCTCTTCCCTCGCGTGTTCAGCAGGCCTGGCTTCAGGATCGTCTTGGATGCCCCGGTGTCGATCAGTAGGGCGTGCTTCCTGCCGTTAATTTCGCCATCGACGTACAGGCTGCCACCTTCACCTCTCAGGGTAGCTATCTTGATGAGGGGGTCTTGGAACGGGTATCGGGTCGGAGCTGCCCCGCTTTAGTTTTCCGACGTCTGGGCCGTTGTTGGCTTCTCCACCCTAGGGCGCTTGCAGTCCCTTCGGATATGGCCAACCTCTCCACACCCCCAGCATTTCGCCGGCTCCCTTTTGTCTCCCTTCAGCAGTCTCTTGAGTGAGTTTACAACCTGCTCCAGGGCGTCCTCCTTCCGTTCGGCCTCCACGCATGCGTCGTCCCCGACCACAGCCCGAACGCGGCCACAGCTCCTTGACGCCTCCGTCGCAGCCTCGTATTCCAGGGCCATCGAGAGTGCTTCCAATGTGCTCTTGGGACGCGACAGCCGTACCGCCCGCTGCATCTCCACATCCCTCAAGCCGTCGATGAAGGCCGAGACCGCGAGACTCTCCGTCCTGTACTCCGCCGCTTCAGGGTAGGCGAATCTGACTAGTTTCGCGATGTCGGCCACTGCCTTGTCCCTTGGCGCCCAGTTGTTGGCTCTCGCCGCTGCCTCGAACTGCCGGAGGTAGTTCTCCCAGGGAATTTCCCGCAGGACCGCCTCGATCCTGGTTACCTCACTCGAGTCGTTGAATGGATTACCTGGGCTGGAGATGTTTTGCCGACTGGGCTGGAAATGCATGGATTGGAAACGTTCTCCCAATTCTCGTAGTTGGTTCTCCAGTTCCAGTCGTTGAATTTTCTCTGTCTGGAGTGCGCTGTCAAGATTTCCGATTCTGCTACCCAGCTCACCGTGGAGTTCGTCCAACTCGCCGTGGAGGTTCCCTATTTTGTTGTCCAACTCGTCGCGGAGTTTTTCTAGTTTGTTGTCCAATTCGCCATGGAGTTCTTTTATGTTGTTATCTAACTCACCATGGAGTTTTTCCAGTTTGTTGAGGATGAGCTCACCTTCTTCCTCGAACCCGAAGGTTTCAGGGTCGTCTCCATTGCCGGTTAAATATTCCTCCAGACGTTTCTGCAGCACCGTTTTCGACCCTGTCGTTTCGAGTTCTCGTTCTTCCAATTCGCGTTTGAGGTCCACAACATTTAAATCGCGTAATTTCTTCATTGTTCTTAATTTATTTCACTAATTAATCCCACTTCTGACACCACTGTAACGGTTTTACTATTGACTAAAACTAAAACACTACACTATTTGTCCTAATTAATTTATTACTAACTCTTAACACTTATAATTCATTTCACTCAGAGATGTTTATTTATTTTAACGCGCGCGGTCTCTCTCGCTCGAATGTTTACGCACCGGTTCTTCAACTGGCCGCCTCGGGTCCGACATTCCCTTTTTATGGCAGGTAGAAGCTTCTCGTACTTTCGGGATAATTACTAGAATGTTTGAATACACGAGAACTTGTGTAGCTCCCGGCGTGTTTATGCCGCGGCGAGCCGTTTCGTTACAATATATAAAGATTAAGTGTTAAAATTTCGAGCTTTCTGGTTTTGATCTAAATTGACTCAACTAATTATAGCACTTACCGTGTTGTAGAAGTCACAATCGCAAATCACAATCACAAAGTCACAAACAGGATTTATTATATTATTATATGTGTGCATACACTTATATTTATTTGACAACTATACTGTTTATATAAAACAAAACGAACTACTATAGCAACTATCCAAAGGTATCTACTTAATCCCGGCAAACGCCAGTGCTGGTGACTCTAACCGTGGAGAATAACCCTATAAAACTGTTAACATTGAAAATTTTAGTCATCTGGACATTTTTTTTTTAAATTTTCATTCGAAGGAGGATTGGAGATTGTCTGTTTTTTATTAATAATAATTTTTTGATGTTAATGTACAAAAACGTACTAACGCAAGTCTGACAAAGTTTAATTTTCTATTGGGGACTTCTTTCAGTAGCCTTAATTAATATACTTTTAAGGTTTTTCTTCTTAGAGCACCTTTTCGACGGTAATTTTTTTAACTGTTAATTTTTCGAAGATTTATTTTCTTAGGAAATTTTACTCCTAGTCTACTCAACCCGCACATTTATTAACATAAGTAATCGGACGTAAACTGGGCGTTCAATGGACGTCCACTGTGGACCTAAAACAGACGTACATGTAGGGACCTAAACTGGACGTCCATGGGACGTCCGCTTTGGACCTAAACCAGACGTACATGTAGGGACCTAATCTGGACGTCCGCCGCGGATCTAATTTGAACGTGGAGGTCTGGGACGTAAAATGGACCTAAACTGGACGTCTAATGGACGTCCGTTAAGGACCTAATCTGGACCTGGACGTACGGGACGTAAAATGGACGTCCATTGGACGTCCAGTGTTACGTGGGTAATTTTTATTCACATAACCTACAATCTCTGTGTGTGTGTGTGAGTAGTTAACGTCTCCTTTTTGTTGCAAGGCTAATCTGGACGGGACTTACAGTTTAACGTGGGCTCCGAACCACGGTCCTCGAGCACGGTTGTACCCCCTAAGGTTCTCACCCCAGTTGATCACTCCGTGCTCTACCGACTCAGGGTGTGTGTATCCTAGTCCCGCCCTCCTACAGGATATCCGATCCTATCCGGCCTGGTTACCGGCGTGAATAGGAACAGGATTTTGGATACATTTTACACACTTCCCGCAACAATCACAACATCCATGGATTACGTGGGAAACCTACAATCTTATCGCTATTATGTCAAATTTTTGTCAAATAAACATCCGGTTATAGTGTTGTCCAAAAAAACAAGTAAAATATTTACTTCTAAAGTTTACATTCGAATAATTTGAATGCAGAGGACATAGGATTATAGCGTTAATCATAGTTAAATTGGTTTTAAACTATTTCGGCGACAATTTAGAAGAATCTGGTTTACTGACAGAAGAAAGCCGCATCCAGGATATGAAAAATAAGAAGACAAACGAGGAAAGTGGTGATGAAGAAGTTATACAAAAACCATCTAGCTACAAGTGTTCAATGCATTTTCAACAATAAGAACAGCCTTTCAGTTTGAAGACGTTCCGGAAAATGTGTTTGTTCAATTATAGCGGCTTGAAGATTTAGGTATATGAAAAAACTTTGTCGTGTGATGTACAAACCAAAACAACAAATTATTTTAAATAACTACATAATATTTTAAAAATTAGATAAACATAATTTATAAATATGAATAATTTACAATAAAAATGTGTTTGCATGTAAAAAAAATATTTTTTCCTTAACCATTAAAAATGGGGGAACTTCCATATAACGAGACCTCTATATATCGAGCAAATTTTGCAGCACCTTCATTCTCGTTGTATAGAGGTTCGACTGTATAAAGACATTCTACAAAAAAAAATATAAGAAATTCTGCACCGAAATTCTTAAAAGTTGGGTTATTACTTATTACTTTTATTAGTACGCAGAGCATACGAAAATAAAATTTATTTATATAGGTATGTAAAGTATGTATTTAGTCACAATCACTATAGAAAATACAGTCCAAAACACAATGAATTTAAAGAAACAACCCTTCTTCACTCAACATTAAATATTATAAATATAACGTTAAATTCGTTGTTGTTGTTGAGAGTAGTTAACGTCTTTTTTTTGCTGCAAGGCTAATCTGGACGGGACCTACCCCACCCCGTAGGGCTCTCACCCCAGTTGACCCACTCTGTGCTCTACCGACTCAGGGTGTGTGTATCCTAGTCCCGCCCTCCTACAGGATATCTGATCCTATCCGGCCTAGTTACCGGCGTGAATAGGAACGGGATTTTGGATACATTTTACACACTTCCCGCAACACACACACAACATCCATGGATTACGTAGGATTCGAACCCACGACGACAGTGACCGCCTGACTCAAAGCCAGCGCCTTAAACCACACGGCCACCGCCGCCCCTAACCTTAAATTCACACAATCGGCCTTCGCCGCACCGTTGCCAAATATCAATGTTCCGGCCTTTCAGTAAAGACGGCCGTGGCATGACGTATTTTTTAAATGGGCTCGGTACATTGGCATTTTGTTTTCTATTGCAAGTGGACTATTGTAAAATGAATATATTTGAATATAGGCGTGTTTTATTGTTGGTGCTATATCTGAAATACAATGAATCAGTGAATTTGTATAAAATCAGTTTAATAACTGGAATTTATCGAAAAAAGGAAAAAGATGTTATAATTTCGCCATGAAAATGCCTTTCTTTCAAATTTTGTACATTATGTAGTTACGCCCTGCTGTACATTCAACAAACGTTGCCGATATTCCTTCTTGCGTTGATTGATCTCCTCTCGATGCCTCTCGCGGTACCGTCGCTGACGTTCTTTTTGGAGTTCTTTCCTCTTTCTCTCTTTGAAACTACAAATGCGGAATTAATAGATTAGGATTAAAAAGGTATCACTAGAGAATCGAAATTAGTTTAGCTTACAGATTGACAGTCTCGGCATCTGGCATTACTTCTATCAGAAATAGATCAGAGTCATAGATTTCTACATATTTCTGAATTTGCCTGGTTCCCCTTTGAACCTGCCTTCTTTCTCTCCTGCGCTGGTTGATCTCTTCCCGGTGACGTTCACGGTACTTCCGATCGCGTTCTTTTCTACGCTCCTTCCCTTCTTTCACGATGAAATGACTTAAAAAATATCTATTTTTCTTTGTTGCAAAACCTTTCGATTCTTTAAAATTAATATTCTTTTTCAGTATACTGAGTGTTCTCTATTTAAAAAAATTTTTTTTTGGATAAGATACAACAATTTTAATAAAAATTTTTGATGTGAGAATGGCACATTGATTAGTAAATTCGAGCGATGCGGAACAACCTATCCATGACACGTCGTCTGGCCCATCCACCTCTTTCACTTCACAGTGCAGTGTTGTATAATTTACAACACATGTTACTGACAATTACAGAAACCTTCATAACCGAGACACCAACGATACTTAATTTTTAGTTTGGCCATGGTGGGTGCCGCGGCACACTGATCTCAATGGGGCGCCAAAATCAGGATGAAAAACCAACTTCAATTTTTTAATACTTCAAACTAAAGATTGTCAAGGGGCACCAAAATTAAGAGATAATAAATTATAAAGGAGAACTATGTTGATTCTCAAAATAAACCTATATATATATATATATATATATATATATATATATCTGTGAGTCTTGACTGTCCTAATGTATGCAGTTTCAGTAGGAGATGAATCTCCGTCTATGGTTGCAGTCAGGATAGGGTGGGCAAGAAAGAAAAAGCTCTTTTCAAAATAGCCAAGCTTTCGGAGCGATTTTGGCTCCTTCCTCAGGGCATCTAGTGAGAAATTTTAATTAGAAAAAATTTTCATTTACCATGATTATGTTTGAGACTCACTTGTACAAGCTAATATATGAAACTAGCAATAATAAATATCGCTTACTGACATTACGGTTACATTAACACAGAGGTAGCACGTTCTTTTTAAAACATAAATTAACTTAAGTCAGATAACCTATATATAAATAAGGAAAGCGCGGTAAAAGATAAGTAATAATGGTGAAGTGTGACAAAACACAAAACTTAAAATTAAGACATAGACAGTTAAAATATGATGTATAGCCAACATAACAAAACAGAAAACATTTAACATATTGAAGATTCAATGTTCAAACTTTGTATTACCTTATTAACAAATAAACTTAAGAAGCCAGTTTTCTGGCTTCTTAATGCTTTCTGTTTTGTTATGTTGGCTACACATCATATTTTAACTGTCTATGTCTTAATTTTAAGTTTTGTGTTTTGTCACACTTCACCATTATTACTTATCTTTTACCGCGCTTTCCTTATTTATATATAGGTTATCTGACTTAAGTTAATTCATGTTTTAAAAAGAACGTGCTACCTCTGTGTTAATGTAACCGTAATGTCAGTAAGCGATATTTATTATTGCTAGTTTCATATATTAGCTTGTACAAGTGAGTCTCAAACATAATCATGGTAAATGAAAATTTTTTCTAATTAAAATTTCTCACTAGATGCCCTGAGGAAGGAGCCAAAATCGCTCCGAAAGCTTGGCTAGACGTTTTGAGGATTTTTTCTGCTAAGAAAAAATGCACTTGTTATTAACAAACAACCAAAAATATAAAAGCTCTTTCGATTTTTTGATGACAACTCAAAAACCATAAGAGATAGAGGATTTCGCAAAAAAAATCCTTAAAGAGGAAGAAATTTCCAATAAAAAAGTCACGACTCCCGGAAAAATGCATTTAAAAATTTTTTTATAACGCGACTTTATTCTTTCAAGTCTCTTGTGGTTTTTGAGGTGTCATCAAAAAATCGAAAGACCTTTTTTATTTTTCGTTTTTTGTTAATAACAATTGCCATTTTTCTTAGCAGAAAAAATCCTCAAAACGTCTTTCTCGTCGATTCCGCATTCCGCGTCGAATGAACCATCGCTCATATTTTTCCAAGCCTTCCAACTATTTTTCGTTGGAAACAAACATCTTGACTAGACTATTAATATTACTCTAGATATGCTAGAAAAACATTTTTACATGAAGTGGTAAAAAGTAATTTCTACACTTTAATTTTCTTCTAAGCAATAAATAAATACACGTACACATTCAATAGAGTAGGTAATTATTAAGCCTTTTCTTCTACTCAGATCCACACCTCAATATATGCCCCTCCCAATTGTCGCCATTCCTCTCTGTTTTGTGTTTGTCGGTTCCTTATTATTTGTCCTGCGTTTTTGTTTATATCATCGTTCCATCACATTTGAGGTCTTCCACGCGATCTTTTTGCTGTGTAGGGTCTCCAGTTCGTTTCCGTTTTAACTTAGCTGCTTGTTCTGTTAGTAACGTCTATTACTGTTTGTTTTGTAGAGAATCTATATGTTTGTTTTGTGTTCCCTTAACGTTATCTCTGGTATATGATTTGTGATTTTGTATTTGATTTAGTGAATATCCATATACGGGCCCCATATATACGAACAAGTATACATGAGTGAAATAGTTTAAGGTGCAGTTTAAGAGGGACCTTTTTTGTTTTTAAGCAAATAAGAAAGTCTGCCAAATGCAGCCCATCCCAATCTTATTCTTCTATTTATTTCCGTTGTTTGATTTAGAAAATCTGACCCAAATATACATGTTATGTACCAGGTTAAATGAAATTCAATATAATAAAGGAGAATCCTTATCTCGTAACTTTGCTACTGTTGTGCTTTACAACCTTGACCGGGAGAATAGTGTAACGAAACGGCTCGCCGCGATATAAACACGCCGGGAGCTACAAAAGTTCGCCGAATTGCGATCCCGAGAAGGACGGGTCGAAGCCGACGGGAGGAGACGAGAAGGTTCGATGCGATAACGGGTTCCTCAAAAATCGAATATTCTAGCAATTATCGCGAAAGTTCGAGAAGGCTTATACCTGGTTTATAAGGAATGCCGGACCCAAGGCGAAACAGTTGAAGAATCGGAACGTAAACATTCGGGCGAGAGTTAAAAAAGTTAAAAGACCGCGCGCGTTAAATAAATAAACATTTGTGTGTGCGAATATACATTAAGCTAAGGGATTGTTAAGTTAAGTTTATAAGCGTCGTGTAAGAAATAAATAAATTAGGACAAATAGTGTAGTGTTTAGTTTTAGTAAATAGTAAAAACGTTACACTATTTTATTTTAAATGATGGGTTGGTAAACGATACAAGTAGAAATTGCGATTGGATTATCAAATCTGGTTCTAACCGTTTGGTTTAGAAGCAAATTCAAAAATGTGAATGTAAGAGAAACAAAAGCATCGCTACGAGCGATTTGCCCACTCATCATCTCTAGGAACAGGGAGTAGTAGTTATTCTATTGTAACGTTTTTACTGTCTACTAAAACTAAACACTACGTGATTTGTCCTAATTAATTTATTTCTAACACTTTAACACTTATAATTTATTTCATACAGAGATGTTTATTTATTTAACGCGCGCGGTCTCTCGTCCGAATGTTTACACAACGATTCTTCAACTGCCTCGCCTTGGGTCCGGCATTCCTTATATACCAGGTATAAGCCTTCTCTAACTTTCGCCATAATTGCTAGAATATTCGATTTTCGAGGAACCTGTTATCGCATCGAACCTTCTCGGCTCTTCCCGTCGGCTTCGACCCGTCCTTCTCGGGATCGCAATTCGGCGAACTTGTGTAGCTCCCGGCGTGTTTATATCGCGGCGAGCCGTTTCGTTACACTGCCCCCGTCTTAAAAATGTTTCGTCCCGAAACGTTCTTCTACATATTCGTTGACATTTTCTATTATCTTTCCTTGTATAGTTATCGCTTGTTTATCCTGTTCATTGGTCATGAGTCATTTCTATAATGAGGCTGTATGCAGTTCGGATATCATTGTATGCAATTCAGTTTCCGTCGAAGCTATTAGCACTACGTTATCAGCATATCTAAGATGGTTGAGGTATTTTCCGTTGATAAGGACTTCCTTGCTTTCCCATTTTAAAGATTTAAAAACATGAAAAAGCGCAGGAAGGCGACCCTGAACTCCAACGGATCCTGAGGTGGAAAGAAGAGGGACGTCGGCCGGAATGGCAGGGAGTGGCCCCATCCTCTAGGACCCTGAAATCGTACTGGGCACAGTGGGACTCCCTGGTGATACAGGATGGACTGCTCAAGAGGTGGTTGGAATCCGATAATGGCGAAGAAAGACGATTCCAAGATCAAGGTGGCGGAGGTGCTACGTTACCTTCATGACGGAACCTCGGGAGGCCACCTGGGTGTAAAGAAGACCCTGCAGAAAGTGCGCGAGCGTTTTTATTGGGTGGGCTGCTCTGAGGCTGTTCGTGAATGGTGCAGGAAATGTACAGTTTGCTCAGCCAGCAATGGACCGCACCGCAAGCCGAAAGCCCCGATGAGACAGTACAATGTGGGAAGTCCTTTCGAGAGGATCGCCCTAGACATTACTGGGCCATTCCCTGAAACCGATTGCGGCAACAAGTACATCCTGGTGGCGATGGACTACTTCACGAAATGGGTAGAGGCCTACGCGATTCCCAACCAAGCAGCAACAACTGTCGCCGATGTCCTGCTGAAGGAGTTAGTGAGCCGCTTCGGAGTACCGTTGGAATTGCATTCCGACCAGGGGCGTAACTTCGAGAGCGAGCTGTTTCAGGGAGTTTGCGAAAAGCTGGGAATTCGCAAAACTAGAACGACGGCGCTGCACCCTCAGTCTGACGGAATGGTGGAGAGGATGAACCGCACTATGGGCAAGTACCTCTCGAAGGTAGTGTTTCAGCTTCAGCTTCGAAGCTTCAGAAAGCTTGGGAAGGGCCGTATACAGTAAAGACGAAGATAAATGACGTCATCTATCGAATCAGCAAAGTCTCGAATGGGAAGCCCAGGGTCGTACATTACAACCGATTAGCGCCTTTCGAAGGAGACCATGACCAAGATCAACAGGTGCGCGAACTACGACCCCAAGAGGATGAGCCATCCTTTGAAGAGTTTATGGCTGCGGAGTTTCGGACGAGGTTCGGCAAACTGGACGAACTCCATCAGCAGGGACCGGCGGTCGGGCGAGCGCTGAGGATTAAGGAAGATGGATCACAACGGCCGCTCTTCTACCTGGTTACCAAGAGGAGGTCCTTTCACAAGCCCACCTATTTGGACCTGTGGGACGCACTACATGACCTCAGGGATACCCTACTTAGCGAAGATCTAAGTTAGCTATCCCGAAACTGGCTTGCGGATTGGACGCCTTCGACTGGAGGGCCGTCAGGAATATAATGGAGGTCTTATTTCGCTTCACAGGGGTAGACATTTTGGTGTGTTGTTGGAATCCTGAGAGGAGTCCCCACAAGAAGACCGTAGCATGTTATTTCCACCAAACCTCGCGTTGCAGACAGGGGACCAACTGTAGATTTCCACATGGGCCTGTCAGGGACACGTTTCGGGACGAAACATCTTTAAGACGGGGGCAGTGTAACGAAACGGCTCGCCGCGATATAAACACGCCGGGAGCTACACAAGTTCGCCGAATTGCGATCCCGAGAAGGACGGGTCGAAGCCGACGGGAAGAGCCGAGAAGGTTCGATGCGATAACAGGTTCCTCGAAAATCGAATATTCTAGCAATTATGGCGAAAGTTCGAGAAGGCTTATACCAGGTATATAAGGAATGCCGGACCCAAGACGAGGCAGTTGAAGAATCGTTGTGTAAACATTCGGACGAGAGACCGCGCGCGTTAAATAAATAAACATCTCTGTATGAAATAAATTATAAGTGTTAAAGTGTTAGAAATAAATTAATTAGGACAAATCACGTAGTGTTTAGTTTTAGTAGACAGTAAAAACGTTACAATAGAATAACTACTACTCCCTGTTCCTAGAGATGATGAGTGGGCAAATCGCTCGTAGCGATGCTTTTGTTTCTCTTACATTCACATTTTTGAATTTGCTTCTAAACCAAACGGTTAGAACCAGGTTTGATAATCCATTCGCAATTTCTACTCGTATCGTTTACCAACCCCTCATTTAAAATAAAATAGTGTAACGTTTTTACTATTTACTAAAACTAAACACTACACTATTTGTCCTAATTTATTTATTTCTTACACGACGCTTATAAACTTAACTTAACAATCCCTTAACTTAATGTATATTCGCACACACAAATGTTTATTTATTTAACGCGCGCGGTCTTTTAACTTTTTTAACTCTCGCCCGAATGTTTACGTTCCGATTCTTCAACTGTTTCGCCTTGGGTCCGGCATTCCTTATAAACCAGGTATAAGCCTTCTCGAACTTTCGCGATAATTGCTAGAATATTCGATTTTTGAGGAACCCGTTATCGCATCGAACCTTCTCGTCTCTTCCCGTCGGCTTCGACCCGTCCTTCTCGGGATCGCAATTCGGCGAACTTTTGTAGCTCCCGGCGTGTTTATATCGCGGCGAGCCGTTTCCTTACAATAGTTTTTTTAAAAACGTTCCTGATTTCACCCCAACGTAAAATACATATTCGTTGACATTTTCTATTATCTTTCCTTGTATAGTTATCGCTTGTTTATCCTGTTCATTGGTCATGAGTCATGACCTTTGTTTGATTCAAGTTAATTTTTAGTCCTCTCTGTAATGAGGCTGTATGCAGTTCGGATATCATTGTATGCAATTCAGTTTGGAACAGTCTGCAGCACGTCGAGGGCGGTTCCTCGGAGAGCGACCGTCAGAGCCACTGCCTTGTACCTTGGCGCCCAATTGTTGGCTTTCGCCGCTGCCTCGAACTGCCAGAGATAGTTCTCCCAGGGTATATCCCCGTCGAAGGTAGGAGGCTTCACTCGATGACTCGCAGTAGGGACTGCCTCGATCCTGATTACCTCCTCCGAGTCGTTAAACGGATTACCTGGAATGGATATGTTTGGCCGACTGGGATGGAAATGCATAGAATGTAATTGGTTCCCCAATCGTCGCAATTGGTTCTCCAGTTCCAGTCGTTGGATTTTCTCGGCTTGAACTGCGCTATCAAGGTTTCCAATTCGGCTATCCAGCTCACCGTGGAGTTCGTCCAACTCGCCGTGGAGTTTTCCCATTTCGCTGTGGAGTTCCTTTGTGTTGTTATCTAACTCGTCGTGGAGTTTTCCTAGTTTGTTGTCTAACTCGCCGTGGAGTTCTTTAATCTCGCCGTGGAGTTCTTTTATGTTGTTGTCTAACTCGCCGTGAAGTTTTCCCATTTTGTTGTCCAACTCGCCGTGGAGTTTTTCCATTTTATTGTCCAGCTCGCCGTGGAGTTCTTTTATGTTGTTACCTAACTCGCCGTGAAGTTTTCCCATTTCGCCACGGAGTTCCTTCATTTTGTTGTCAAGTAGGCGCTCACCCTCTTTTTCAAAACCAAAAGTTTCAGGGTCGTCTCCATTGTTGGTTAAATATTCCTTCAGGCGTTTCTGTAGCACTGTTTTCGACCCTGTCGTTTCGAGCTCTCTATCTTCTAATTCACGTTTGAGGTCCGTCACTTTTAAATCGCGTAATTTCCTCATTGTTCTTAATTTATTTCACTAATTAATCCGCACTCTGACACCACTGTAATGTTTTTACTGTCTACTAAAACTAAACACTACGTGATTTGTCCTAATTAATTTATTTCTAACACTTTAACACTTATAATTTATTCACACAGAGATGTTTATTTAATTAACGCGCGCGGTCTCTCGTCCGAATGTTTACACAACGATTCTTCAACTACCTCGCCTTGGGTCCGGCATTCCTTATAAACCCAGGTATAAGCCTTCTCGAACTTTCGCGATAATTGGTAGAATATTCGATTTTCGAGGAACCCGTTATCGCATCGAACCTTCTCGTCTCTTCCCGTCGGCTTCGACCCGTCCTTCTTGGGATCGCAATTCGGCGAACTTTTGTAGCTCCCGGCGTGTTTCAATCACGGCGAGCCGTTTCGTTACAATAGTTTTTTAAAAACGTTCCTGATTTCACCCCAACGTAAAATACATATTCGTTGACATTTTCTATGATCTTTCCTTGTATAGTTATCGCTTGTTTATTCTGTTCATTGGTCATGAGTCATTTCTGTAATGAGGCTGTATGCAGTTCGGATATCATTGTATGCAATTTAGTTTCCGTCGAGGCTATTAGCACTACGTTATCAATATATCTAAGATGGTTGAGGTATTTTCCGTTGATAAGGACTCCCTTGCTTTCCCATTTCAAAGATTTAAAAACATCTTCTAGTGCAGCGGTAAATAGTTTCAGTGATATTATGTCGCTCTGTCTTACTCCTCTACTGATTTTTACTGGCTTTGTTTTTAGATTCGTATCTAATGACAGTAGGTATGATTTGCGTGAAAATTGGAAATGAATCTTGTCTAATGTATACCTTTGACCCCTTCCATAATTTTCATCATTGTTTTTTTAAAACGTTTACAGGATTTTCTGCAAAGACAGATTCGTGTCATAAGATAAACTTATATGTGCAGGGATTATACGTGCAACATATAACATACATGTAATAGTAGTAATAGTATATAAATATAATATCTAATTGAT
Source organism: Cryptocephalus moraei (assembly GCA_946251905.1). Taxonomy (NCBI): domain Eukaryota; kingdom Metazoa; phylum Arthropoda; class Insecta; order Coleoptera; family Chrysomelidae; genus Cryptocephalus; species Cryptocephalus moraei. Next base: position 122,118 of record OX276459.1, read on the forward strand.
TGTAGTTATTTTCATTCGTAACAAATACTTTTTTTTTCAAACATAACATTTAAAAATGTTTCAAGGTGTGTCACAATTCCTGTTGGCAATCTCTTGCTAAGATTTCAATCTTTTTATTTCTCATTTAATAAGCGTTGAAAAACAAATATTCACAATAGTTACAAATCAGTCAATCCTACATTAGATTACTGTTTAATAGATTAATTAGATTGAACTGTAGATTAATGTTCAGTAGAACATTATATATAAAATAATTCAGAAGCGTTGATCGAACCCAATTTATAAAATTCAAACTTAGAAATTAATTTTATCTCTACCATATGAAAAGTTTCCTCTTTTGTGACTTTCGCTTAGTTACCATTTCTAACTAATTCTGATCACTTTATATAAAAAACGCTAAATTTGTACAAGTTTATAAGTTAAGACTTTTACAAATATGATAAAAAAGCCCGAGTTTAAAAAAATCATTCAATTCAATTATCGTGTTCAATGGACTATATTTGATTTTAAGTGTAATTATAGTGGTTTAATATTATATCTATGACAGTAATAAGCGAAAACACAACAATTTTTTTATCTTTTATCAATATAGAATAAATAAGTTGGTATTTGCCAGTTTAGTTGACTGCCTGTCAGCTCCACCATGAAATAGAAACCCAGGTAAAAATTGAAATTTTAGGGAATAAGAACACGGGTCATCTCCACCACTACCACCACTTTACTTATCCCTTTTATTAGTCGTTAGTAAGTAATTTGTATTAAACCTGAGTAAACGGATTACCAGTAAATGCAGAGAGATATTAATTTTAAAAGATGTGGCTTGTACGGGAAGATAAATTTCATCATTTGTGAACTTTTGTTGGAGGTGTTCGTGTCACCTCTGCAATTTGTTTTTTGTATTTTACATATTATAGATAGTTAAAAATTAAGCCTGAAACGTAATGGCTAGTTTAAAATCAATGCTTAGCCAAAGGAGTAAAAAACTAATATTGGTGGATAACTTTAAGTTTTGGGAGGCCCACGAAGGCAAATCGGGCAAAATTCGTTGGCGGTGTGTTGATAAAAAGTGCCCGGTTAAAATTTTCACCATGAACACGGATGAAGAAAGAGTTATAGAAGTATGGGAGAATGTTCTCGGGGAGCTGAGATGAGTCAGGAGCGTTCTTGATAATCCCCAATATACAAATAATTACTGATTAAATCGCCGACGTTTCGTTCACTATTGCGAACATAATCATGGCTTTGAAGGTTTCTATTATTTATAATGGCCTTCTAATAATTTTTTTAAACAAGTGATATACAGTTATCAAATGTCAAACATGTCAATTTTTTATCTTGATGACATGTAAGTGATACTTTTTTAGTTATATAAGAGATACTTAACATATTTATACTTTTAGAGCCATGATTATGTTCGCAATAGTGAACGAAACGTCGGCAATTTAATCAAGAATTATATGTATATTGGGGATTATCGAGAACGCTCCTGAGTTATACAGGGTGGTGAAATTTTCGATGCTCACCATTGTTATCTCGAAAACGGTAAAAGATACAGGATGGTTTAAATTTGAGAAAAGTTGCCTTTTTTCATGCAGATTACAAATCTGAAAAGAAATCTCCGATATGTTGATTGGTTATTGAATTATACCGGAAAAACTGAAAATTGCTTTTATCGAAAAATATTATTATCTCTTCAACCATTGACACTGTTGCAATAACACTTGGCAATGTTATGTTTTTGATAACGCTGAGTCAAAAAACGTTAATGGAAATTTTCTAGATCGTCTGGATTTCAAGCTGCGATAGTCAACTTTTTTATTTCTTATCGGCGCCATATTGGATTTTAATGCCATTAGATAGACAAAAAAATTACCTTTTTGGATCCCTAATTCGTTTACACTAGTCATTTGTTTTTCTAATAATAAACCACTAGTTACAAAAATTTCTCAAATAATTGAAATTCAAGCTATCGGGTAAACAGCGTAGACCGTCAAAAAACAATTGAATCTATAATAATGAAACTCATAAATTTTTAGAGCATTTATTAAAAAAAAAAGAAATTAAATACTTAAAAAGGTGTAAATGAATTCAAAACATAGAACTTTTTTTGAAAACTAATTTATGCGTAGTTACAGTATAACCAAATAAGCTTGTCGTCTGACCTTGACTTGCGCACGGGAAAAAGGTAGTGGTCCACTATTGGTGGAAACAGTTAATTGTATCTCGAATGTGCTAGAGTGAGTGCATGAGTGTTTTCTAATACATTCTCTCTACCCATTCTGCACATCTCAGACGTCAGGCTTAATTTGGTTCTATGTTCTACTGTAATAATTCATACGAATTGTTCAAAGTGTCCACCATTATTTTCTATGCAAATATTAATCCTCAAATTCATTTCATCCACTGCTTTCCGAACAGTCTGCCTTGAAATGGACTGAATGGCATTTTGAATTTTGAACCGAAGGTGATCGATGTTTTCGGTTGCGGTTGCATACACATCGTCTTTTACTTTGCCTCACAGAAAGTAATCCATGGGACTCAAGCAAGGTGATCGTGGAGGCCAACGAACAGGTCCAAACGTGCCAAGCCATGAATTTGGAAATCGTGCATGTAAATAATCTCTAACGATGCGAGAGTACTCAAGATTACGAAGTGTTATTAATGGCAGTTCCTCTAACATATTTTCTAAATTAGTTTCTAGAAAATTTAAATAGGTAGGCCCATCCAGATGTCCATGAAAAAAAAATGGACCTACAACAGTATCATCTAAGATGCCAGCCCATACGTTTAGAGAATATCGAATTTGAGGCCTTCTTTGTCTAATCAAACGTGGATTCTCTGTGGCATAATGATGGCAATTTTTCCTATTGAACATTCCAGAGTTTGTAAATATAGATTCATCAGTCCATAGGATTTTCCTTGGGAAGTATGAATCCTGTTGCAGTTTGTCACGAAACCAATTACAAAATTCCAACCTCCTGTTACCATCATCATGATGAAGAGTCTGTACACGTGTGGATTTATAATCATGGAACTTGTGTTTTTTTATTATTTTCCTTACAGATGAATCAGCAATACCACATTCTTCAGCAATTTTACGACTGGAATTCTCTGGGTCTATCGTTAGTTGAGCCAAAACATTCACTTCGTTACCATTGACTTGTTTCCTATACGCCCTTCTCGGTCTTCTGACTCTTCCACAAAAAAACCAAATTTCTGGAAATTCTCGTGAAGATAGTTCGGTGGGGTTGCTCCCTCTCTGGATACAAATTTAAATAAGTTTCAGCTGCCAATACAGAATTCCTGTTGCTGCGAATGTATATGTTGTACATATCTAGCTTTTCGTCATCACTGAACATGTTGGCAATTAAGAAACACTAGGCACTATACATCACTTGCATACAAACTGTCAGTGTTATTACTATAGATTCAATTGTTTTTTCACGGTCTACGCTGTTTACTCGATAGCTTGAATTTCAATTATTCGAGAATTTTTTGTAACTAGTGGTTTATTATTAGAAAAACAAATGACTATTGTAAACGAATTAGTGATCCAAAAAGATAATTTTTTTGTCTATCTAATGGCATTAAAATCCAATATGGCGCCGATAAGAAATAAAAAAGTTGACTATCGCAGCTTGAAATCCAGACGATCTAGAAAATTTCCGTTAACGATTTTTGACTCAGCGTTATCAAAAACATAACATTACCAAGTGTTATTGCAACAGTGTCAATAGTTGAAGAGATAATAATATTTTTCGATAAAAGCAATTTTCAGTTTTTCCGCTATAATTCAAGAACCAATGAACATATCGGAGATTTCTTTCCAGATTTATAATCTGCATGAAAAAAGGCAACTTTTCTCTAATTTAAACCATCCTGTATATTTTACCGTTTTCGAGATAACAATGGTGAGCATCGAAAATTTCACCACCCTGTAGAAGTAATTGGCGACCACACTCACTACAGTGGAAATACAATTCCGAGAGAAATAACTAGCAACGTGTTGAAAAGAAAAGCGACCGAGAGTATTCGGAAAAACCTTCAAAATTCATTTGTGCAGAATTGAAAAAAAAATGGACAAGAAGTTGATGCCGCCGATATAGACTGCATTCGGAGAAATATATACATTGCGAGGAGAAAATCTTTTCCAACACTTCCGAAAAGTCAAGATGAGGTCCTGCGCATTTTGGAAAACCAGGAGATAAAAACCGTAAGGGAAGAAGAATTCCGTTTATAAGTTGGTAGTGATGATAAAATTGTTATTTTTTCAACATATACGAATTTGCATTTTTTCAGTTCTTGTGAAATTATTTATATGGATGGTACATTTGAATATTGTGCCTCCTTTTTTTATTAAATGTTTACTATAGACGGCTTTAAGAATGTCTTTTTGTATCACTTGTGTTCGCTCTTTTGCCTGACAAACAAAGTTTAACATACGAAAAATTATTTACTATACTGATTGAAAAATGTCAAAATTAATAGGTATCAAATATGTATGTATTATGTCTTTGAGATCTGTATTTTTATTCTATATCAAATTAATTGCTTCATTATAATTGTAAGTAGGCACATATTTTCGAATACTTACATTTAATATTAATTGTAATAGTTATGTTATGTAAAGTATCACTATATTTTGTTAAATGATATGAATTTGAAACTTATGAAATACATATTTTATTCTAAAAATGAAAATTTTAATTTTGTTCAGGTCAAGAATAATCCGTTTTTATGGCCTACGGCGTAGGTTGCATATAATCTATATAATCCCTTCTGTTAAAATCCGTGGTGGAGATGACCTACCCGATTTTACATACCTGAATGTGGTGGTGGAGTTGACAGGTTCTCGTTTAGTTACACTTCCTTGTTTCTCAGTTTCTATTTCCTATGAAGAAATAAATACAACGATCTCAAACTTTTAGAGTACCTATTTGAAGTCAATATAGTAATCCCTAATAATGATATAAGACTTAAGTTTCAAACCTTTACCTTGTGCAGAATTAGAAGTAGAAATAAGACTGTTGAAAACAAGGAAAAGTGAAAGTTTTCCTCCTTCTAATGCTATTGATTGGCTAAATTGGCTATGAAAACATAATAGCAAAACCATGTTTCCTGTTTTCACCAAACAGATGCCAAAATTTGTTACAATTCCAGTAACAAGTTTGTATCTGCGAGTGATGTTTCTCTAAGCTAAGCATAAAAAAGTCGAAACTTTGGTCAACAAAATGCCACAGGACCGTTTAGAACATTGAACGATGCTATTTATTGAACAAGAACTTGCTGTAAATAGTGATTATGATTTAACAATGTTTTCGGAGGAAACAACTACTACTTAATATAAAACATATCTAAATATTGAGAGGAGACTACATATCTTCCGCAGTTTAATTTATATGCCATATATAGCATTTTTAAAACAAAAAAGTCGAAACTAGAATATTGTGTCTCTAAAATTTGTTATTGTGTGTCCTTTCTCTTTTTATTGCTAATCATTCTCACACGTGTTTTGATCTAAATGCATCTAATGGCATATCTAGTAATTTAAATAGTAATCTAATACTTTTTCATAATTTAACAGTATATACTTTCAATATCAGTGCTTTCACACCTGCATGGTGTCCTGCATTTACTTTTTTATTGAAAGAGGGCACTATCAGTATAATGAAAAATGTAATAATAGTTTCCAATGTTAACATTTGAAAACATCTTTACCCTTCCTCATTTGAAATTTCTTCTTTAATTAGAGGATAGTACTCGATGTCTATCGGAGGTTCCTCTTTGACTTTCACGGAAGCGAGAATCTTTGCTACTATGGTCTCATTGCTTTTACATGTCTCGATAAATGTGGAAAATCCTTCATAGCGTGACTTGCATTCCATACAAATTTTCCTTAGAGTTGTTTTAAGTGGATCCTAAAAGAAAATATGTTGAGCGTATTTGAACTACTTGGAAAATGTTGTGCGTTAACGTTATGTAAAGCGTTGGGAGAAGCAAGTCAACCATAACATATACTTTACTCACTTCATTGCTGATTATGCTCCAGAAGCACCATAGTTTGTCCTCAATAGTCTGCACTGGCGCTCCTCGCAAGCACCAATCGCAAATAGTCACTTTCATATCGCTCATGTTTCGAGACCAGAACTGAACAAACAAATTAGCAATCAACCAAAATGTATGGTACCTAAACTTAACGAACAAAACTAAAAGCAAAAGTAAGGTTATGTCCACAAAACATCATTATGTTGCGAAAACGTAGAATGTAGATCTCACAGAACACGCTCGAGTGGAGCCTATGAGTGGAGCAGATAAAATACGCGAGGAAAGTGCTTACGTGAGAATAACCATGTGTTTCTACACTATTTTTTTCTTATAGGAGATTAATATTGGAAAATTTTCAAGCAGTCGGTAATGTACGTAATAGTATCAAAGAATAGGGAAATAACAAGAAGGGAAACAGAGAGAGAGGTCCGATGGTCGCGCAGATCTGTCCGTGCAGGGTAACATTGGGGGAAAATGCACCAGTGGCGTAGGTGTGCAATACATATTTACCTTAATATCATTATGATAACCAGAGGCGTAGGTCGCAAATTTTGTATAAGCATTAGAGTCTTCGCGGTTTTTATTCTAATTTTCATAATGGAATTTAAAAAAACATCGGGACATCACGGCACATACCTGTTTCGTGTGACCACGTTTGTTACACGTGTATTTAAAAATGTTTGAATTAATACCCGTTCGACACTTATGACGGACCTGTGCGCCGACATTTGCTGTCGCCGCAATAGTTGACAGTCCGGTGTGGTCCGGTCCTGATTTCCCCCCAATGTAAGTCTTCAAGGTCATTGAAAACGGTTTACTCAAAACCATAGAGAGGGTCGGGACTTTCCCTTCTTGTTATTTCTCTATTCTTTGATAGTATATTGTTTACCAAGGGCGGAAAAAACATATATGTAATACGCTAACAGAGAGAGAGGTTTGGGCGAAAACATGCAGTAGTTTGTGACTAGGTCTGTAACGCGCAGACGTCTGTTACGGCCAATAAAATCAGTGGATTCGCATCACGTGTATACTTACGTCGCGTCGAGCGGCATGTCCGCATGTGTTTGTTTACGTTTAGCGGTGGAGGTTAATCTTAGAAAGTGTGGTTAGGACATCTCAATTAAACACGAAAGTTTTCAGTATCCCAAAATAAAACCAATTCAAAGAATGTAGATGATGTTTAATCCAAACAGCTGACATCCGACGTTTCGTCTACGATCGTAGACATATTCATGGATTTACAATGATTAGGTAAGTACTTGCTAGGAGAGAGAGAGAGACTGACACCAGTGTAATCTATGACTGACACTTACATTTCCAGTGAGCTGATGAATCAATATGTAAAAATGATAATGGTGAATTGAACAGATGAAGAAGAAAGTCCTATTTGGTTCTTCGTAGGTCCCAATCACATGTCGAAAAGTTAGTCATGACTATTAAGTGAACAATCGAGATATTACTCAATTCAATACATGTGTTATAGGTGATAATATAGGACGAGGTGAGTCAGTATGGTGTAGGAAGAAGTTGAGAGGCCATTATAATAAATTATAGAAACACTCAGCAATCCATACCATCACCCCGTCGTGATCTACAGCAAGGACTAACGTTATTCGAACATTCTGGAGATTTCCTTGTTTTATGTTAACAACTCCCACTATGGCCCGTATCCACCAATGTTAAAAAACGACAGTTATCTCTTAACTAGCAGTTAACCACGTATTTTCATATCCACCAACAAAATTTTGCTTTTAACCGAATGTCAAATTTAACTGGCAAATTTTGGCCAGTTAAGATAACAAACAGTCAGTTATCTTAAAGAAAGGTTATGTTACACAATACGCAGTGTTTGAAATGTTAACAATTTGATTTTGGTAGATTTATCTAGTATTGCATTCGTTAACGAAGTCGAAAAATGAGGAATCAAAATGCGGTTTTCAATTTTTTGATCTTTTTCCTATTTTCATAAAAAAAATTTGAGGGAATCCTTGTCCCTAAAAACTCCCAAGCTGGATGTAGTATTGAAAGAATTTGTAATTTCTTTCCATGTCTGCTCTTTACTGCTGTTAGATGTCTTATCTGTTGCTTTACTTTCGAGAATATTTTTAAATTTGTCTTGTATTAGCATAAACAGGTTAAACTTTTCTGCTGAAGAAAAGTTCTGCTGTCTCTTCCTTTTACCTGCTGCATATTCTACATCCGGTGTATTCATCTTCCCGGAAAAAGAAAACAAGTTAAAAATATTACAGGGGAGTGTAATACTACATACAACAGTATCAACTTATAACTTATATTCTGTCATTGTTGAACGAATTATTATTTAAATTAGGAGATGAGTTGCTTTGTAGAAGCCTTTTTCGTTATATTCAAAACGGGAGTATCGACTTCGGCTGAAAACATTGTGTAATTTGCAAATTGGTCCAAAATTAATCTTTCTTTGATACCACATGTAACTTTTTTTAAAGTACCTACCTCTTTGGATTTATGTCAGCAATCCTACACAAATTCAGTAAACTTTCATGAAGTTCGTGAATCTCTAATCAATTTGGCATGTAATCAAAAGTTGACATTTGTGGTGGGGTTGACATTTGTGGCGGGGTTGCCAGAATGTACCCTGGAGATAACAGGGACTTTCCTAACTACACAACAAAAAGTAATGGCGGATACGGTATTAATGTAAAACTTTAGTTAGTGTTAATCCACAGTTACTTAACAAATGGTTAAGGGTGTTATTGGTGGATACGGGCCTAAGTCGCTATACTTGACATTGAAAATTAATATCTGCTTTTGTAGTGTAACGCCATCCATCGGTAAACAATTGGAGACCAAGTAAGAACCGTTAATAACATATAAGGAAGGACGCTCATCATTTTTTACATATTGACTCATCAGCTCACTGGAAATGTAAGTGTCAGTCTCTCTCTCTCCTAGCAAGTACTTACCTAATCATTGTAGATCCATGAATATGTCTACGATCGTAGACGAAACTTCGGATGTCAGCTGTTTGGATTAAACATAATCTACATTCTTTGAATTGGTTTTATTTGGGGCCGGATACTGAGAACTTTCGTCTTTAGTGTCGCTCCTGTACCCCGAGAACTCACATCTCAATATCTCAATAAATGATTTTAAAACAAATAGTTATACTAATCATAATTTTTACCTTTACGTGTAAGTAGATATCTATTATAAAATACGTTTTCGGGAATTTCAAAAATACCAATGAATTAATCGTATGACTGGAAGGTGTATTTTACTGATATTATTTTGGGATTTTACGTTTATTTTAAAACAACTAAGTTTTTTGACTAACAGTTCTTATAACAAGTTGCAACGCTAGCCAAGACTGACAACTTTTATTTGAACCATTTTTCGATTCGATGGAAAACAATATCCCTTTTTTACGTTACGTTTTGTTTTACATTGACCACGCGTAAATTTTATATTTATGATTATACTCCAATTGTGAAAAACTGACAATTAGTATAGAGTTGTCGAAAAAATAATAAGCGTCAATTATCATTTACTTTGGAATTGGTGAACAAAGCATGTTATTGTCCACTTTTTTTGGTTATTATTTTGACTTACAAGTAGGTATATCTCCACTGGCGTCGATAATTTTTTTTCCTGGGAGGGGTAATACATTCCCATCATGTAATTTTTTTCCGGGAGGGGTAATACATTCCCATCATGTAAAATTTTTTCAAAAAAATGATAATAAGTAATAATAATAATAGTAACTTTAGTTCTTGGGGGGGGGGGGTAGTTACCCCCCCATATCGACGCCCTTGTATCTCTTCATTTGTAAAAAAATAATATGGCCTATTGGTCCCTTGAATGCTTCAATTGACACGTACACTAAAAAAATAAATTCAACAACATTCAAGTTAAACACATCACATATTAAACATATAACACCTATATATTAAACACACCAACGACAACTCTTCATTTTTGTTAAAAATTTGTGCTACGTGCTAGATGTTTTATTCTTCATGTTCATGTCGATTTTTCAGTACATAATACGTTTAGTGTCCTGTTTCGGGGTCGTTATCTCGAAAACTGTTGAGTTTTTGGAAAAAGTCATAAGGACCATTTTTGTAGCTAATGAACTGTTCTTCCTTTTGTATTAAACCAAAAATTCTCTAAATGCCATATTCTCGGAGATATTGGCGGAAAACGCATTTTTGGAACTTGAGTGCCATTTTCCACCATGTCGCGGTACCCGATTCTGTATTTCGAAAGACCCAGTTGAGACCTACAATTGCACCCGGTTTCATCCCTTTGCAGAATTTAACCTAGGTTTTATCCTTCAATTGCTGGACTCCTCTTGCCATATTGAGACATCGTCATCAAGAGATATTCGATAGCATTCAATAGATATGCTTGAGCGTGCCGGGCAAAGGAGTCGATGATGGTTGTTTCGAAATTTGGAATACATCCCTACGGATATGTTCGAACGGTCTTTTTGATGTGGGTATCAAGGTGAATTTAATCACAGGTGTGATAAACTTCGGTAATTTGAATAACCGTTGAGATTTCGATGCAATGTATAAATTTGAATGACGAATACTTAAAAGAGTTTTCTCCTTTCTGAATTTAAAGTTAAGTATTTCGCCATATGTGAACGTAGCTTGATTTTTGTACATGTTTAGGGGTTTATTCGATATTGGTGTATTCAAAATGGGGTTCTCTATCGCGGTATGAATAGTATGTGAATCACTTTCTCTAGAATCTATTTTTGGTCGTTCAACTTTGGACGTCTAAATAAATTACAATTTTTGATCGAATTCGTCTAAGATTTCTGAAATTTCGTCAGGTTCTATTTCAGCATTTTTTTTACTTTAAGTTCTTTACTAATGATTTCGGCAGGATCATCTAAATTTAATTCTAAAGAGGCTGTCTCCAAAGCATTCAAATCTACTTGAGGGGATCTAGATAAAGCATCAGCGGCTCGATTATTTTAGCTTTTAACGTAATCCATCGTGTAAATGAACTCTTCTTAACTTCAATCCCTAACGAACTAATCTAGAGTTTGGTTCTCTCAATAAAAAAAAACAACTTCAGCACTTTGCGGTCAGTAAAGCTTTTAAATTTACGGCCAAAATGATATTGTAACGAAACAGCTCGCCGCGAGATAAACACGCCGGGAGCTACCCAAGTTCGCAGTATTCGTGGTTCTGAGAATCCTATGCGGTTAGCACCGACGAGAGCGTTCTCGGCTTCCCTGGAATTATCTCGAAACTACCAGAAGGTTCCTACCTGCCGTTATATAAGGAATGCCGGACCCAAGACAAACAGTTGAAGAGTCGTGTAAACATTCGGGCGAGAGACCGCGCGCGTTGTCTTGTCTTGTCTTAATTAAGTTAACGTCTCTTTTACGCTGCCAGGGCCAATTTGGACGGGACCTACAGTTTAACGTGGGCTCCGAACCACGGTCCTCGAGCACGGTTGTACCCCCTTAAGGCTCTCACCCCAGTTGATCCACTCCGTGCTCTACCGACTCAGGGTGTGTGTATCCTAGTCCCGCCCTCCTACAGGATATCCGATCCTATCCGGCCTGGTTACCGGCGTGAATAGGAACGGGATTTTGGATACATTTTACACACTTCCCGCAACACACACAACATCCATGGATTACGTGGGATTCGAACCCACGACGACAGTGACCGCCTGATTCAAAGCCAGCGCCTTAAACCACACGACCACCGCCGCCCCACCGCGCGCGTTTAATAAATAAACATCTCTGTGTGCGAATATAAGTTAAGTTAAGGGATTGTTAAGTTAAGTTTGTATGTCGTGTAAGAAATAAATTAATTAGTACAAATCGCGTAGTGTTTAGTTATAGTAAATAGTAAAAACGTTACAGTAGTGTCAGAGTCATAAATTAAGAACAATGAGGAAATTACGCGATTTAAAAGTGATGGACCTCAAACGTGATTAGAAGATAGAGAACTCGAAACGACAGGGTCGAAAACAGTGCTACAGAAACGCCTGGAGGAATATTTAACCAACAATGGAGACGACCCTGAAACTTTTGGTTTCGAGGAAGAGGGTGAGCGCTTACTTGACAACAAAATGAAGGAACTCCATGGCGAAATGGGCAAACTTCATGGAGAGTTGGACAACAAAACGGAAAAACTCCACGGCAAATTGGACAACAACATGGAAAAATTTCACGGCGAGTTGGATAACCAAATGAAGGAAATGGGAAAACTTCATGGGGAGTTGGATAACAACATAAAGAACTCCACGGCGAAATGGGGAAATCCACGGCGAAATGGGAAAACTCAACAGCGAGTTGGACGAACTCCACGGTGAGCTGGATAGCAGAATTGGGAATCTTGACAGCGCACTTCAGACTGAGAAAATTCAACGACTGGAACTGGAAAACCAACTGCGAGAATTAGGGAATCGATTACAATCTATGCATTTCCAGCCCAGTCCGCAAAACATGTCCAGTTCAGGAAATCCGTTTAACGACTCGGAGGAGGTAACCAGGATCGAGGCCGTCCCTACTGCGAGCCACCGAGTGAAGCCGCCAACCTTCGACGGGGAAATTCCCTGGGAGAACTACCTTCGGCAGTTCGAGGCAGCGGCGAAAGCTAACAACTGGGCACCAAGGCATAAGGCAGTGGCCCTGACAGTCGCTCTCCGGGGAAGCGCCATCGACGTGCTGCAGACTGTTCCAGAGGGGGAGCTGGACAACTTCGAGCTACTCGTCCAGAGGCTGGAGAGGCGATATGGGCACGCACACCTGGGGCAGGTCTATCAATCCCGAATGAAGAACCGTCGACAAAAGCAGGGAGAGAGCCTTCAGGAGTTCGAAGCCGACATCGCGAAACTAGTCAGATTCGCCTACCCGGAAGCGGCAGAGTCCATGACGGAGAGTCTCGCGGTCTCGGCCTTCATCGACGGCTTGAGGGATGTGGAGATGCAGCGAGCGGTACGGCTGTCGCGTCCTAAGAGCACTTTGGAAGCCCTCTCGATGGCCCTGGAATACGAGGCTGCGACGGAGGCGTCAAGGAGCTGCGGCCGCGTTCGGGCGGTGGTCGGGGACGCATGCGTGGAAGCAGAGCAGAAGGAGGACGCCCTGGAGCATGTTGTCAACGCCTTCAAGGGACTGCTGAAGGGAGACAAAAGGGAGCCGGCGAAATGATGGAGGTGTGGAGAGGTTGGCCATCTCCGGAGGGACTGCAAGCGCCCTAGGGTGGAGAAGCCAAAAATGGCCCAGACGTCGGAAAACTAAAGCGGGTCGGCTCCAAGGGGGCAGCTCCGACCCGATACCCGTTCTAAGACCCACTCATCAAGATAGCTACCCTGAGAGGTGAAGGTGGCAGCCTGTACGTGGATGGCGAATTTAACGGCAGGAAGCACACTGTTGTAAATCAAATACTAATGTAAAACACAGTAGGTTTAGAAACAATTGATAGAATGTCATGTCAAAAAAAGAGTCAGTGTAATCTCAGTTTTCAAAATATAATAAGTTCGTACTCGCTTTTCTGTCTGCGTTTAATAATCTGTCGTGATCGGAGTTGGACAAGTAGTCCAATCTAGCTGATACGACAACATTTGGCGACCGTGACAGGACTTTTTTGCAGAAGATTTGTGAGGGACGGACAATAATTGTGAGTGTTGAAAATGGCGAGTGAAATAGTAAAAAGCCGGAAAAACCGTGGTGTGTTGCGTTCGTCGTTTACCAAAGTGTCGCGTGAACTTGAGGAACTGTTGAGATCCAATCCAGACCGTTTACAAGAACGGGTTTGCTTCGAGATGTTGGCTACCAAATTCGAGCAAATTGTGCAAATGGATACTGAAGTTTACGAGCTGATGTTGGACGAGTCTACTGAAGAAGAGTTGGTGGAAGAAGTCGACGGCTGCGATATCTACCGGAAGAAGTACATCAATCTCAAGTTTAGATGCGAGCAAGCAGCAGTAGAACGAGATGAGGTGGGTTCCAGAGTGACATCTATAGATACGCAAACAGGTAAACGTAAGTTTAGATTGCCTGTAATCGAGTTTAAACGTTATGATGGAAGTATTAAGGATTGGCTGTCCTTTTGGGCTCAGTTTAAAAAGGTAGACGAAGACAGTGAGATAGATGAAAGCGACAAGATTGAATATCTGATTCAAGCAACAGTAGCAGGCAGCAGAGCACGTCGTTTAGTGGAAAGTTTCCCGCCAATGAGAGAGAATTATCCGAAAATTATTCAAGGTATGAAAGATCGTTTTGGTAGAGAAGATTTGCAGATAGAAGTGTATGTTAGAGAATTATTGAAATTGGTGTTAGGTAATGTCATCTCTCAGCGTGTGGATTTGTGTTCTTTGTACGATAATCTAGAAACGCAACTACGAGCACTGGAAACTTTAGGAATCACCTCTGATAAATGTTCAGCCATGTTGTTCCCGTTAATAGAGTCCGCTATACCTCAAGACCTGTTGAGGGTGTGGCAGCGTTCGTCAGTAGCTAAAGTTGATTCGTCAGACTTGTTAGAATCGGATGCTCCCAAAACATTGGAATCTCGTCTTCAGGATCTTATGCGGTTTTTAAGAAATGAAGTAGATGGTGAACAGCGAATTAGTTTGGCGGCAGAAAGTTTTGGTTTTAAATCGACAGAAACTAAAACTCGAGAGTTAAACAAGGTGCGAAGACCTACAGCTGCAGTAACTGTACCTACTGCTATGGGATTGGTCAATAATGAAGTGAAGTGTTTATTCTGTAATGGTAATCACGCCAGTGACGTTTGTTTCAAAGCTCGGGAACTAACTTTGGAAGAAAGAAAAAAGCGAGTGACTGAAAAAAAGGCTTGTTTTCGGTGTCTTAAAGTAGGGCATCAAGTTAAGAAATGTTATAGTCGTTTAAGATGTTTAATTTGTATGCAATCGCATGTTTTGCTTTTGTGTCCTAATCTAAAGGCTTACAAACGAGCAGATGCAGCACAGGTGGTAGGACAAGAGGAGCCAGTTTTGATTAATCGTTCTAGCAGCCATGTGTTTCTTCAGACATTACGAGTTAAGATAGTGGGCATCAAATCAACACGTACGGTTCGGGCATTAATTGATAGTGGCTCAAGTAGAACGTATATTTTAAAATCGACAGCGGAAGAATTAGGTTGCAGTCTTAAATACAAAGAAAAGCTTTTACACTGCTTATTTGGCGGCCAAGAAACAGAAAATGTCCATTCTTGCTATGAGATTGCTGTAAGTTATGGGAAGCAGCTCTGCAAAATGGAGGCTCTCGATCAAGTAGTAATTTGCCACGATGTATCACCGTTTTTTGGGGGACCTTGGACTGAAGAGTTGAGGAACCTAGGAATTACGCTTGACGATACTGGGACTGGTCCTATTGAGCTCTTGCTCGGAGCTGATGTATTTAGTAAAATCTATACGGGAAGAATGCAAATTTTACAATGCGGACTGGTTGCCATAGAAACCCGATTAGGATGGACCATAAGGGGTAAGGTTCCTGCGATGGGTGTACGTAAGACTGATGCCGCTGTAACAACCTTGAACTTGATGGTGAGGGACACTACAGTTCCTTCCTTATGGGAATTGGACGTTTTAGGGATAACGGAAACCTCCGAGAAGAAAAACAGGGCCGAGATGGCGGCTGCGGCTAAAGAGTTGTTTTTGGAAACGGTCACTGTTGATCAAGAAGGCAGATATGAAGTTAGGTTACCCTGGTATGAAGACCACCCTTCGTTGCCAAGCAATTATAATTTAGCTAAAAATAGATTAGAATCCACTTTAAGAAAATTAAAGAAGGATAACCTTCTTCAGCCTTATGATCAGGTATTTCAAGAATGGTTGGAGGAAGGGATAATTGAAGTAGTAAAATGCGACGAGGTACATTTAGACTGTCATTATTTACCTCATCGACCTGTAGTAAAACAGAATAGTGCTACTACTAAAATAAGACCTGTGTTTGACGCTTCTGCTCAAGATAGAGATGGACCATCATTAAATCAATGTTTAGAAAAGGGACCGAATTTAATTGAGCTGATTCCTTCAGCGCTGATACGATTCAGAGAAAAGAAATTGGGTGTGGTTGCTGATATCCGTAAAGCCTTTTTGCAAATTAGCATGCATCCTAAGGACAGAAACTTTCTTCGTTTTTTATGGATAGGGTCAGACGAAAATGTAAAAGTATACCGACATCGACGAGTTGTATTTGGAGTGAATAGTAGTCCTTTTCTTCTGGGAGCGACAATTGATTATCATCTACAAAATTGTTTAGATGTTGTTAAAAAAGGAGTAACGTATTATTCTCACAACACCATTGAAACTTTAAAGAAAAGTTTTTATGTAGACAATTGTGTCACGAGTGTGTCAGACTACGTTGAGCTTAATCAATTTATGCAAGAGACGAAAGCTGTGATGGCAAAAGCTAACTTTGACCTGAGAGGGTGGGAGTATAGTACGGAAGACAACTCTCAGGATGTACCTGTTTTAGGTTTGAAATGGTATCCTAAAAAGGATACGCTGGCCATCAACCTCGACATATTTGATAATATGGATAGGAAAGTTACGAAAAGGTCTATCTTGTCAATGACCCAAAGAATTTTCGACCCGATAGGTTTTACCTCTCCAGTGACTTTGGTGCCTAAATTATTATTACAACAGTTGTGGGAGAAAAAATTGTCCTGGGATCAAGCAGTCGACGAAGAAACAAATAAAGCTTTTGCTGATTGGATGGAGCAACTACCAATTCTGACTTATATTGAAATTCCACGATGGGTTAATATTAAGCTGAAAAGTGATCAGTGCTCCAGTTTACACATTTTTTCGGACGCCAGTAAGAAAGCTTTCGCTTGTGCAATTTTTCTTAGGACGGAAACAGATAATGGAATCGCCGTTAGCTTATTGGCGGCTAAAGCTAGAGTAGCTCCTTTACGTAAAACTACTATCCCGAGGCTCGAGTTGTTGGCCGCAACAATTGGTGCAAGATTGTATGCAACTGTGAAGGAGAATCTGTCTTGTGAGGTCAAGACATTTTTCTGGAGTGATTCTTCTACCGTAATCTCTTGGATTCAACGCAAAGAAGAGTGGAGTGCATTCGTGCATAATCGTGTCCGAGAAATACGATTTTTGACAAGTCCACATGATTGGCGGCATGTACCGGGTTCTTTAAATCCGGCCGATTTAGCCTCAAGGGGATGTTCACCTAAACGACTGGTTGAGATGAAATGGTGGGAGGGGCCAAACTGGCTATATAATGATCAAAGTAGCTGGCCGCATGAACCGTATGAATGCGACGAGAACGAGATTCTTAAAGAGAGGAAAAAGCTACTGGTAACTAATCTTCTCGGAATCAGTTTGAACTCAGAAGATTGGCGTCTCTCATATTTTTCTAAATATTCAAAAACAGTTCGAGCAATTGCCTGGATGTTTAGATTTATTCATAATATACGATACCCCCATGGAAAGAAGGCAGGAGAATTGATTGCTGAAGAAATTGATGAAGCAGAAATCTTTATTTTTAAAACGATTCAGTCTGAAGTCTTCTCGGGACAAAAGCTTAGCATCATAATGTGCCTAAATCCTTTTGAAGATGATCAAGGACTAATCAGAATCAAGTCTCGTGTTTCAGAGAGAAAAGATAGTCGAGATTTTAGATTTCCGATCGTACTTCCAAAGAGGCATCCCTTGGTAGAGAAATTAATTTTTTACTTTCACGAGAAAGAAGGACATGTGGGCGTCCAGGGATTATTGAGTATATTGAGAGAGAAGTTTTGGATTTTAGGAGGTCGGAGGACTGTTAAATCTTCAATTGAAAGATGTGTTGTATGTAGAAGATACAGTGTTAGATCTTTCGAAACAAATTTACCTCCATTGCCAAGAGATCGGGTAAGAGATGCTGTTGCTTTTGAAATTACAGGCGTAGATTTGGCTGGGCCTCTCTACCTAAAGAAGGGAGAAAAGGTTTGGATATGCCTTTTCACCTGCGCAGTGTTTCGTGCAGTTCATCTTGAATTGACTTCTGAATTGTCAACTTACAGTTTTTTACAAAGTCTAAGAAGATTCGTCGCAAGAAGAGGTAGACCTAAGGTGATATATAGTGATAATGGGACGAATTTTGTTGGAGCGGAGAGTGCCTTAGCGCAGTTAAACTGGCAAGAAATTACCAGAGATACGGCTACTCAACGAATCAAGTGGCGATTTAACCCTCCCTCAGCACCTTGGTGGGGTGGGTTCTGGGAACGTCTTATCGGTCTTATGAAGCAAATTTTACGCAAAGTGTTAGGAAGAGCTTGTTTGAATTACGAAGACTTGTTAACAGTCGTGTGTGACTGTGAATCTATAATTAACAATAGACCAATAACGTACGTCTCAGAGGATCCGCAGGATTTAGTTCCTCTTACTCCAGCTATGTTTTTACGAGAAGCTGAAAGTGAACATGTGCCGGATCTTGACGCAGTAGATCGTGATTCATATAATAAAAAATTACAATATATACAAAAGTTGCGGGATGACCTACGAAAACGATTTCGTAGTGAATATCTGGGGCAACTAAAATTGTTTCGCGATAAGAAGAATTCTCATCGGGAGGTGAAGATAGATGAGATAGTTCTTATCGGCAATGAACAGTCTAAACGTTTAGACTGGCCTCTTGGGCGTGTGATTGAAATTTTAAAAGGCAAAGACGGAGAAATTCGGCTTGTGCGATTAAGGACTTTGAAAGGGCAGTTATTAAGACCGGTTCAACGACTCTACCCTCTGGAAGTGGTCGACGTTCTGCCGCAGAAGAAACTAGTTAGAGAGTCAAAGGAGTTTGCAGAACAGACGGCGGAAATTGATAGTTCTTCCGACCCAAACGTTGTTCCAGAAGGTTTAAAATCGGATAGTGAAAGTGCGGGAGTGAGTGATGTCTCGGATGACATCAAAAGCAGAGCACCCGTTTGTGAAAAAAGATTTACGCGTAGTGGACGTGAAGTGAAATTACCTTTTAAATTTTCTTGATGTCTTGTGTCACTATTTTGTACAAAATTGTTCCACAGGTGGGAGAATGTTGTAAATCAAATACTAATGTAAAACACAGTAGGTTTAGAAACAATTGATAGAATGTCATGTCAAAAAAAGAGTCA
The DNA here is from genome assembly GCA_946251905.1 of Cryptocephalus moraei. Taxonomy (NCBI): domain Eukaryota; kingdom Metazoa; phylum Arthropoda; class Insecta; order Coleoptera; family Chrysomelidae; genus Cryptocephalus; species Cryptocephalus moraei. The sequence continues at coordinate 141,248 of OX276459.1, forward strand.
GTGTAATCTCAGTTTTCAAAATATAATAAGTTCGTACTCGCTTTTCTGTCTGCGTTTAATAATCTGTCGTGATCGGAGTTGGACAAGTAGTCCAATCTAGCTGATACGACAACACACACCCTACTGATCGACACCGGGGCATCCAAGACGATCCTGAAGCCAGGCGTGTTGAACACGCGAGGGAAGAGAGTGATGAAGTCCAGGTGGAGGCTGCGAACGGCTACGGGTGAAGCTGCCGCCGTCCACGGAGAAGTAGACGTCGAGATCAAGATCGGCACTGCACGATTCTCACCACACCGAGTCCTGATCGCCGACATAGAAGAGGACGCCATCTTGGGAATGGACATCATGAAGACCCACGGCTTCGCACTCAATTTGAGACGACAAGTAATTCAGGTCGGCCCAGAGGAAATATTCCTGCACACCAAGGGTGAGACGGTCCATCAGATAAAGCTGACAGAAGACACGATCCTGCCGAGTAGGAACGAATCGATAGTGGTGACCCGACTTCAAGGCGTCACCGGAAAAGGGAATCCTGCCGTAGTGGAACCTTGGAACCACGACGTGGAGGTGGGCCGAGGCATTCTAGTAGGTTAGACCTTGGTAACGCTGGGTGATGAAATTCCAGTCCGGCTCATTAACATCAATGACTACCCAGTTACCATCCGCAAGGGGACCAAAGTGGGAACCTGCTCACCAGTGACGTCACTGATCCACCAGGTGACGGGGAGCGCTGGCTGCCAAGCCGCGACAGTGGAGAAAGCTCTAGTGGATGCCTGCGATTCTCTCGCTGGAGTCGAAAAGAAGAAGCTTATTGAGCTACTCCGTAGATGTCGATCAAGTTTTGTGTCTGACAAGGGACCTTCTGGGAGAACGAGTATTGTTAGACACAAGATCGATACGGGAGACGCGAGACCAATCCGCCAGTCAGCAAGGAGGTTGCCGCAGGCGAAGCGGGAGGTAGCGGAAAAGATCGTATTCGATCTTATATATATCGATCGATATATATCAGTATTCGTGGTTCTGAGAATCCTATGCGGTGCGCACCGACGAGAGCCTTCTCGGCTTCCCTGGAATTATCTCGAAACTACCAGAAGGTTCCTACCTGCCGTTATATGAGGAATGCCGGACCCAAGACAGACAGTTGAAGAATCGTCTGTGTGCGAATATAAATTAAGTTAAGGGATTGTTAAGTTAAGTTTGTAAGCGTCGTGTAAGAAATAAATTAATTAGTACAAATCGCGTAGTGTTTAGTTATAGTAAATAGTAAAAACGTTACAATATGGTTGAAAATATTTACAAGCCCATACTATCCGCTAGTAATTCTATTTCTATGGTTCAACAATTTTTCCGATTGATTACGAGTTCTAGAACCATACCAAATAGTATAAGTATCTTGTGACAAAATGACTACTAAAGAAAAATTTGAAACATCCGTAGTTAATTCAAAATTTTTACTAAACCCGGATAAGCAAGCACGCTTCTGCTATTAACAAACTCTTGCAAGTTTAGAAGCATTCAATGAATTCGGGGGTATATTTGACTGATTGAGCTTTCTTTGAACAGGCTGTCAAGAGTTTCGTTTTTTGGTAAAATTCTTCATGAATTTCCGATAATATCCTAATCCTAAAATGATTTAATTTCTCTTGTTGTTAGCGGAATTTGGAATTTTTTTATAGCTGTAATCTTTCGAGGGTTTGGTTTTGTTCCATTTGGTGTTACGACGTGGCCTAGAAAATGAACTTCTTTTTTTAGAAATTCTCATTTGTCATCATCTGTCTCATTTGCAGAAGACATTTCATGCTCTCGTCTCGGACTCGGGCTTGGAATATGACGTCTTCTGCAACTTGTACTTTAAACTACTATTAGCACCCCGAAATTTGTACTTCACTTTGACATGTACGCAAACCTCCACACTGTTGCCACTGATTTGTGTTGGGAATATCGACGGTTCATATGTTACAGCTTTCTGAAAGAGTGATACTGAATACCTATTGATACTGCTTCTATTTTTTTAATTGTTTTTTTTAATTGCACTTTTATATATTGTTTGTATTGTTGCTACCTGTTTTTTTTCTTCCATTTTGTAGGTGTTTGTTTATAGTTTGTAGTTGCAATTTTGCAACAATAGCAGCACTTCTTCTATTGAATCTAATCTAACCTCTACTCCCCATTCTATCATTCATATGTAAACTATAATAGATTTGTATACATTATGATTGCGCGTTATATTATTATATTACATATATAAATAAATGAGGGTAGGTTGTGGGTTGTGGCACAAAACATATATTATTAAGTTCTTCTTCTTCTTCGTTTCGATCTGTGGGCTCGGATACTGGCCCATACACCCAGTTTCATTGGCTATTCTATGCCATCTTTGATATTTCTTGTCTAGTGGAACTGCAGCGTTGCCTGATTCGAAGGCATGCTGTCAGTTCTTGCTCTTGCTGTTGTGGTCCCATAGAGATAAAAGAGAGAGGATAGAAATTATTCCCCCTCCCTGTATTGTATGCAACCTATTTTGACACTGCTTTGAAAGACGTTAGTAAAAGTTACTCAACAAGATTTGGTTGCCCTTAACGACAGGATGTAAGTCAACTTACATCCCTAGGGAAATAATAATGTAAAATTATTATAAGTAACTTTAATTTTTGATTTCAACATATTACAAAAAACCGTTGATATTAATTGAAATGAATATTAATGGTACAATTATTGCAATTATTCACATTATTAACAAAATTTGGAAACACGTTTTCTCGTTTCTTCTCGATGTGTATTACATTTTCTGACTCCACAGATCCTTCATTTCTAACCAATGTTTCTGTCACTGTTGAAGCACTGCAAGAGACTTCTGGCTGGGTCTTATTGTACAAAATTGTATTCGCTACTTCCTTTTTATTGTTGAGGCTCTCAGTTACGAAACTTTCACGATAGTAGCGGATTTCAATCCACCATGTCGCTTGATAGCTAATATATCAACTCCAGTATGTGCTAATTAAGTTGCCGACGTTCTTTTAAGAGAGTGTCCAGTTTACATTTTGAAGTTCTCAAACTTTAGAATTATCGAAATTTTACTTGGAACTGACGAAAACGTATTTTTCCCGACAGGCTGGTTTAACCACTAAGCACTTTCCATTTGGATATCGCATAAAGAAGCGCGGATTAATAGTCGTCATGTGGGATCTTGTATCAATGTACTTTTGAATTATTTTGAAATGACAAATATGAGTGTCGTCACTTTTTCTCACTGTAAATGTGCGTGACATTCCATTTTTCGATTCAGAAATGGTCACAATTATGACTTCTTGACTTATTTTAACATTGTACATTTTCATTTCACAGAGTTCATTAAAACGCAACTCAGCAACTCCCATTACCATTACGACCTTCATCAATAAGTATATATCATCGGGGGCTTCAAGCATGAACTTATTCACATCTTCCCTGTTAAACACATTCGATTTTTTGAGTCTATAACCATCATTTTTTCTTTTCAAAAGTGCTCGAAGTTTTGGATACTTAAATATATCTATATTTTCCTCTATAAAAAGGGTGGACTTCAACATCGAATACTCACACCATAAGCTTGATGGGGACTTCAATAAAGCACTTTTCTCGTGGAAATACGCCAAAACAAAGTTTCTGGGACTGCAGTAGCCGTCTTGCTTTGGCGCCAATTTTTAAAGGATTTATATGCTGTTTCATTTTTTCGACTTTTCCGGTAGTAGAGATATAGTACAAGCAATATTCGCTGATTCTTCTATTTCTGAAACATCCATTTTGTCCACACAGAATCAAATAATTCGACTTCTTCAGACTTTTCGCTATGAATTGTCAACTTGACGTTTTTGATAAAATAAAAACTGCTTATGTTGCTCTGGCAACGAATCACGGCTGCCTTCATAATTTAATGAGAATGCTATCGAATGTAATGATGATGAAAATCCAAAAATATCCAGCATTTTCTTGTAAACATACAATACATGGAGGGAGAAAAATTTTATATACTATATGGGATGTAAGTACATTAACCAGTCTCGAACTTTTTTGCTAGCCCTCGCTATTAGTCCACTAAATAAAGGCCGGAAAACCGCCGAACCTTGACATCACATAGATCTCGGACTTTTATTTTTTTAACTTGTAGGTATACATGGGTACATTAATTTCTGAAAAAATGTCCACCGGGAAATGTGCAGAAGGGACTGGAAAATGTCTTCATGGTGTTAAAATCGAATATTTTTCCCGATATTGGCCAAAATATGACACTGAGGCAATTCGTGTTTAAACACAAAAGAAGAACAGTTTATTACCTACTAAAATGATCTTTACCATTTTTATCAAAAGTTTAACCGTTTCCGAGATAACCGGGCCCAAGCGTAGCCTGGATTTCAAGCTGCTGCGTCGCGTCTCGGAAAGTACGCTCTGTGAATGTAGGCATGAGCGGGCGGACATATTGTCCCATAACTTGGGTAAAAATGAATCTTTTTTCATGATTCAAAGTTCATATGATAGGAGGGACCTGCAGCTATAAATTCGTCTTACTTTTTATTTATTTCTTTTTTTTTTTGAATCTTGAAAAATCTGGCCAAACTTTGTCTTTCTTCGATATTTGACCCTCCTTATCAATCCATTCATATTTTTTTAATTAAGAGCAGTTTTACTGAATCCTTTTGGATAATGGAGCTTTGATAGGTGGTGAATGTATTCCGAAAGAATCAATAAACAATTCTTGTGTATTTGTATATACAACGTGTTTTTCTTGGGACGTTTTTTTTGGATTTCCGGAGTTTTCGAATATGCTCGGGTCTATCGAGAATTGATAAATAATGAAGGGCTATATCGGTGTTCAGTGCATATCATTTGAATGCTGAAAATGTCCCCTTCTTGATGGCCTTTTTTATTTTTTTCCACGTTTTTTAGTTTTCCGGAAAATTGAGAAAATTCTCACCTCAATGAAAAAATCTACCTTTTGTTTTTAATCATTGTTTTCTTCTCAGGGTTGAACTTTTGGAGGTTAAGGATTGTACTAGATGAAAGATCAGACTCTCATCTTTTCACCAATATATATATATATATATATATATATATATATATATATATATATATATATATATATATCAAGTATTTTAATACGTGCACGCGAAAAAAACTCTGTCAGTAGAATAATAGGGCGGGTTCTACGTCAAACGAGTGCTCCTAACCTAACTTATGCCGCCATTTTCAGAATTTAAATTTCGCGCCACCACCCTGGCGATGCGCGCGCCCCCTCGCGCCCGGCTCTTCACCTGGGCCACCCCCACCCACCACCCACCAGGTCCCCCCTCGCGCCCGCATCTGGGGCTACCCCCCACCCCCGCCACCCACTAGGTCCCCCACCAGGTCTCTCACCAGGCCCCCTCCCCCTCACCCACCACCTAAGGCCCACATAATCTAGACCTCCACAGGGACGTCGTTCGCGCCGAAACACGAAACATCACGGCAAAACACAGAACAAAAAAAATCCCACTATGAGTCGAAAAAGTACCCCACCTTGATATGCAACCAACAGTACCGGTAGGTAGATATCTTTCTTTCCCTGAGGGTGATTTTACAGGATTCTTCGAACAGCGTAGAAATACCAATCAATAATCGTGTACACCGTCTCAGGCCTATAACAAGGAAGAGACAAAGCCATGACGCTAAATCGATTGATTACCACACCTTAATCGGCAGTAGTACGCTAGGTAGGTTTCTTTCTCCCAAGGATGGTTTCCACTTTATACCGCCGCTGGTGGGATTCCCAATCGATACACGCGACCGATCGATGCCTCACAGCGAGATACACACACAGGGGAGAAACGGTGATGTAATCTGATATCTGGGGAGGATTAAATTTAGTATTTCACTAGGTTAATTCGATGCGAACGGAATGCGGTCATACGGGGTGTGTCTTTTTTACATTTACAGGATGATACGCATAAAATAAATGTATTAAACGGAATATTTTTTAGATATTTCGTCTAATACAACCATCGAAACTAGGATTTGAACCAAGGACCTTGAGATCCACAGCCTCCTGCTCTTCCAATTGAGCTATGTTTTTGGTGTACCCAGATATGTTATAATAGGTATATTTTAAAGAAAAACAATGTATTTCACAGACTTTTTATTTAATTGACAGTATCGCAACCAACAAATTCATGCCATCAATTCACAATGTCAACAATTCATCACAAGTTGGGAGAGGTTTATTTGACCATTCTTGTGGAATACCCAACAGAATAAGTATTTGTAAATAACATTTTTACTATACAAATAAGGATATACATTATACATCGGGAAATGTTATGTCACCTTTTGAACCTATCGCTGTCGGTTCATTGGATTCCCCTAATCTTCAGGTATTTCTAGGTTGTGGAGAAAATGAATAGGTACTTTGAGATCCTGTAGCATTTCAATGAAGCACCTAATGCAACCTGCCTGCTCACAAATAATTTTCACTTCCTCAATGTTTCAACGAAGGATGTCAGTAGGGTTATCACCCAAACAATTAGAAAATTTATGTAGCTCCATTTCTTATGTGTTGTAATACGTGTATGATGAAACGTACTGAGAGGATGACGGCAATATACCAAACTAATCCACAAACTAAAGAACTTGTGTAGTTATTGATTATGTTATTGTTGGGTGTGGTGGTGGTTATGGTAAAGGGATTTGTAACATTTTTCCACTCACTCTCACTAAGCGTACGGTTTTCATAAACGATCCTCAACTTGTATTGTGTGGTGTTTTTAGGTACATTTATTTTGAGAGCAGGTAAATGAGAAATTACACATACTTCCATCTTCTTCCAAGCGTCAGGTCCATTCTCGTTATTTCGATCGAAACAAATAAATACATCACATGCGTTCGAAGGGCGATTAATATAAAATACCCCATTAATAAAAGCACTTAGTAAAACATAAGTCGATGCTACCAGCACCATGGTTGAAATTATACTAAATTATGATTTTAAAATATGATTATTAGTAATATTTAGGTATTGAACTTATACAATATTTACACCAATATTTTATAAAATATGCATTTTCTAGGCTACAATTCAAGTTATTATTTTCATGTAACATACAATAAGATTTGAAAACTCTTTTCATTTCATTAAAATTCGGGGAATTCTCATCAGTCGATAAGTCGATAATTAGATTTCCTATTAACTTCTGTAACCATTCCTTCTTCTGCGAACCTCTGACGAATACGGTGGTATTCAATGGCACCCAAGCTCGGAGAAACGATGTGATTTCTTCATATTCTAGGACGTTCTCCTGCTGCTGCTTGTCTATCCCACTGTTCCAATCGAGTCCATGTATATGTCGTTTTAACCATTCCACTTGGTTCCGGAAACTGAGGGTGTACACTTGTAATGGTGATGGTAATTTAATAAATCTATGAACCCATTAGTCTCTATCGATGTTTACTATGGCTATTTCTTTACACCAGAAACTACTGGGACCATACTGAAAACCTTGGATATCGATGACGACGACGGTAGTAGGAATCATTTTGAGGGTGTGTGTGAGTCGAGGCAAGAAATGAAACTGAAGCGGTGGTGTATAAATGATATCCTTTTATTCGTTTTTATCTAGGGGGCACTGCAGCACTATTTGGTAGTATAATGGGATGGTAGTAGCTTTCAGTGTCCAAAAAGCAATCCTATCTCCTTTACTTATATTCTCACCGACGATTTTTTTTTCGTCGAGACTCATTTTTTCATCATTAATGTCAACATGCACCCCTTTGGGGTAAACTTCTACAGCTTCCACTTTACCATCGACAGGAGCGTTGTAAATTGTTTTTGCATTGTCTAATGCGTAAAAGTAAAGGTTGTTGAGAGGAACTTGGTCACCTTTTCCTTGAATAGTAATTAAAAGTTTGCTGTGATGTTCCAACGGCGAACAAATGTAAAAAGGGGAAGAGAGTCTGGATGCTCCGACGATCTCATCACGATCAACAGGTGGACGTTCATCTGTGGCTGAAGTGTGCGGGGTCAACATGTGTCTTCCAAATTTATCGAGAGACATCTTTGTTGTTGTTGTTACGAATGCTTACGTATGAATAAAATCCATCCATCGAGGTTAGGTGTTTTTGTAATCTTAAGAGATTTTTCTGACAATTTCACTAAGCGGTAGGTGTTCCATGATAGAATCGTGAACTAGGATGCAGTATGCTCTGGTGTTGGCGGGGAAACCTGATCTAGCTTCAATTTCCAATTTTACATCCACCGTCGAAGATTTAATGCTTTCGTCACGATTTGCACAATCCAGTACGAATATGGTGTAAGATTTAAATTCGGTAAATGTTAGTAAAGGCTGTTTTTGGTATGTAGGACTATTTGTAAATTTCGGATAAAATTCTGTGTAGTTGTGGTAAGCCTCCGAATAATCATTTTTCTGGAAATCGAGATTAGGACGCTCGTATGGGTAATATTGTCCGTTTAAGAACACTATGATATTCGAGATGTCACAATGATCTAAGCGGGTTACGTCTGCAGACTCCTTATCTTTTCTATCTGTCTGAAAGGCTACAAGCACATAACGAGGGCATTCCACCATAGTACTCGTTTTTACACTCCAAATTTCTTTCGTCGAACCTGCATTGAGGGCCGGCAACTCGTGTAGCTCCCATTTTCTATATGGGATAAGTATAGGAGCATCGTTACGAATAGATTGTGTTAGTTGGAGTTTCAATTCATCGTTAGGCGTTACATGCGGCACTTTTAATTCAATGCTGTCGATCTTAAGTGTCACTTGGGTAGTCGCATCTCCACCCGCAACAATTATGCAATTCTTATCGTTGCGAGCTCGTGTTAGACGAATGTTTTGTCTGCCGCACATAACCTTGTGGTAATCACTAAAAAATACCGAACAGATGCCAAAGAGGGATTCTCAGATAAAACAGACCATCGAATTGTAGGGGTGTGTTTCGTAAGGACCATCCTCCCATAATTAGATGTTTAACGTCATCATCGTTGTAACACAAATAACCTCGTATTAGACTCACTATACCAGGGTCCTTTACATGTTCCATTTCTATTCCGTTTAACTGATAAGATACCGAGTCAAAAAGGAATGTTCCCGCGTTATGTACTAAAGTGACGTTTCCGGCTCCGGTGTTTGTTAGTTTGCCTTTGATGACTAATGCTGCCTCATCCATGAGAAGCCAAACGTCGGTTCGATTGATGGTGATTTCCACGACATCGTTGTTCTCAAACGATTTAACGTAGGGTAGATATGTTCGAACTCCCTTGTCAATGATCGAATTATCTTCGATGGGTTTACTGTAGAGGTCGAAAATTCGGTTGGACAACATATCCGATCGATTTGAGAAATTCACTATTTTGAATGGTTAATTTGCCGCGTAACTCTGCTTAGAGACTGGCGCTTCCCCCAAATGGTTAGTGCTTTTATAGGTGCCGTCCCCGTGTTGAGCTATCACAAGGACCATCTCTTGAGCTCTAATCGAATGAGAACTTCCTCACCACTAACATCGACTAAATTACACTCTTGATTTAAAACGTCTAGAGTAATATGTGTTATCGTGTTATTTCAATTACCGGCAGATATATCAAATTCTGGGGTGTTTCGTCGATAGCAAAACCTGGATTCACTTTGGTGGCGAATTCGTAAATGGTGTGAGCTGGATTTCCGTTGTAGTATGACCCTCCTGTAATGTTGCAGTCTATGTGAATAGTTCGCACTTGAACTATATTAACAGGCAGACTTGATTTGTGTACCGTACCGGCGGTCAAAAGTGTATTTGAGAATCCCAAGAGTTCGGCTAGAGAGTCTTTCTCTGTGAAAGCAATGTCGTAATCACGATGGTAAATCTCACATTTTAGCGTGTTATTATTGGGTCGCAGGAAAAATCTCTTACTCCCTTCGTGGTGGGGGTCTAGAAACTCCTTGAGATACCTGTAAATATCGGTTACATCATAAGCACCCCGAGGTAACGGGATGAAATGCGGTTGTCCCTTGTCCAAATAATAAAAATTTGTGCCTGCTTCCACGTTGGGGATACTGTTGTAGGAATGGAATCCGATGAGCGCGAGGCCACATTGTGACTGTGGGTCCAGCGGAATGGGATTCGCAAAGTCAATAGAGAGCGTGGAAGATCGACCTTTTAACGTAAAAATGTTACTCATGACTGACACTTCACACCCCCAAATCACCACGTTTTATATAGATATTCGATGCAGAGATGTCCACAGTTATTGGAATTAAAATTTTGATGTCGAGTTTGATTGTAGACGATTCGCACGTTTTTACCGAAATAATCCTCAGCCAATTCACGAGGCGGTTTCAGATCACCGAAAATATCGAAATACTGCACTAAGTGGCCACGCTTCCGGTATGCGACCCAATGTGTTCCCTCGTTAGCATTCGAATCAAGATTAACTATAGCACTCTCGTTCAGCTTTGGTCTTTTAGGTAGAGTGTCTCGCATAAAAACACCCCGAAAGTAAAGTATATGTAATTTTTTAACGTATTTAACAATTTCGTTATCGTATAGAGCTCGCTTGGGTAACTTCAATGGAAGTTTTTTTTTTGTTTGTTTAAGATACAACCCAAATCCTCCTTTCACATTCTTCCTGAGATAAAGTCCAGATCCCGTTTTACCAATTTCCTGCTCCATGACCTAATTATGTCGTTGTTCTTCTTCCAACTTTTTCTTTGCGTTGCCAGCATCGATTATGGTCTTAGTTAGGGCAGAAACTCCCCCCATAACGCATCCGATCGACGAAAGTCCTGCTAGAATCGGAAGAAGAAGCGGTAAAAATCCTCCAGATTTTGGGATGGGAATGATCCGTGGGACTCGAATATTTTTACGGCCACCCGCTTTCCTAAGCGCTGCACGAGCAGCGCGTAAAGCAAGGAGAGAATGTTTTCGCACATTATTATTTCCCTCTAACGGTAAAGTTTTAAACGATCGCTTCAGGGCTCGTGACGAGGTCTCACAAGTGCTCCCGTGAACGAAAGACCTCCCATTCCGAGCTTTCTTTTCACCTTCATCCCTGTGGTTACAAACCAAGCGGCTACTTTCTCACCAACTTTAGCGTCTTTCGCCTTCACTCTTTCCCAAGCGCGATTCTCTAACTCGTAGTCTGCTTTGTGTCAATCCTTCAACGTGGAATACTTGGAGTAAGCGATGTCGTGCTGCTTACAGGCCTCATCTAAAGGGTTTATACCCACGTCACCTCTAGCCAAACGCTTTTCTAACTTCGTACCTGGTCCACAAAGTGAATAGTTTGGGATATGAAGCTCGAATGGTAATTTATTAACGAGTGTATTAACAATCCCCCTACCACTATGCTGTTCGAAAGTTAACATCATACTACTGAGGTGGGGGACGCTTGCGCTATATATACACGTGCATACGTTTAGTTGTTAATCAAAATGAGGGTTGCAGTACAAGGTGTTACACTACCCATAGAAAATCTAGATTGTATCGAGGGGGAGCAAGAGGGGGGAACATCAAAACATGGCGAATTGTTACCACCATGTTTTCGCGCAGCCATGTGTGGGCCTTCAGGGTGTGGCAAGACAAACGCTATACTCGCTTTACTTTTCAATCCAAACGGCTTACGTTTTGAGAACGTATACGTCTACTCCAAGTCTCTGTACCAGCCGAAATATCGTTTGTTGGAGAAAGTGTTGGGGAATGTACGAGGAATGGGTTATTTTGCGTTTAGTGACAGCGGGGATATAGAAGACCCGAAGGATGCTCGAAAAAACTCTATATTTATCTTTGATGATATCGCATGCGATAAACAGGATAAAGTCCGAGCTTCCTTCTCCATGGGTCGCCACCGGGGAACCGATGTTGTTTACTTATGTCAGACGTATAGCAAGGTGCCGAAACAGCTTGTTCGCGACAACTGCAACGTAATGGTGTTGTTTAAACAAGATGATATTAATTTAAAACATGTATATGACGAACACGTAAGTCCAGACATGACATATGATACTTTTAAGCGTATGTGTGCAGAGTGTTGGCGGGAGAAATTCGGTATGTTGGTGATAGCCAAGTATTTTAATATAAATAAGGGGCGGTATCGCAAAGGTTTCGATAAGTACATAATCCACCATCATCATGAAGCCACCATTAAGTAGCTCCGAGGTGAGACTTAAAAGAAAAATTCAGAGATTAAGTAGAGATGTACGAAAAAAGTATCTCGCTTTAAAGTTGGGTCGGTTCGAAGAGGATGAAACTTTAAATAAACTTTTTACTCCAATCGTCAAACCACTCACACAATTAGTCGAGAAACAACACCAGCAACAGCAACAGCAGCAGCAGCCACAACAACTAAAACCAGAAAAGAAAAAATTACTGCAAATAAAGAAGGAGGATGAGGAATTACCATCACCTACATCGAAATTAGACGAAACACAATTTTTACCACTTCATGAAATCACACAAACCTATAATGAGGAGGAGGGAGAGGAAGATGAACAATATGATGAGATTTCCAAAAATTATAATGAGATGTCCATTGATGAGATTCAACGCGAAATTAAGGACACAAGTGATATTAGTGTGATACAGGATTACATATCTCAGTATCCTGAGATCAGCCAACGGTACATTATAAGTTATTTTAATGGTTCTCCACATTTAGACGAAGCCCGAGGTCCAAAGTATGACCCTGCTAAATCGAAATGGTACCTCGGAAGGGCCACACTAGATTTCGATAAGCTTAGTGGGGATATTATAGTGGACGGTGAGCAGTATAACGGTTCCGACGGTCTGTACAGCCTGATTTTTCACAGAGCGCCAGAACACTATTCACAAAACGACCTTGAAAATTTTAAACGAATTTTGGATGCATCAAATTTATTCCGAAGGGGTTACAGCAAAGTTTGTAAAATAGCAGCCAGTGGAAGTATTAAATATACACATATTGTTAAACCTTTATTAAGTACGAGTACAAGAAAGTTGCTTGATTTCTCCGATTCAACCCTTGAACACAGTGGTGGAAAAATATACAATACTAAACCAATCGAATATGTATATTGGAATGATGTCAATGAATTAGTCGATAGATTGAGATTGCTGGTAGCATCGAAACAAGCTGGAAATACATCGCAAGACAACGAGATAGCTTCAGTTGTAGAAGAACTTCGCGAGTCTCGAGTTATATATTAGAGAAATCTCCAGATGCCTCAGCAGCAGTCCAAAGAGAAAATACAGCTCGTCAATGAATTACACAAACCGATAAGAAAACATTTTCCTCGACGACGTACTATCCTGAAAGGAATAGATGATTTATGGCAAGCCGATCTCGGTCAAATGGATATGTATGCGGGCCAAAACAAAAAGTTTAAGTACATATTGGTCGTGATCGATTGTTTTTCCAAATTCGTATGGACTCGAGCGCTGAAATCGAAATCTGGGCAAGAAGTTAGCGGTGCTTTTGCTGACATTCTCGGAGGTAGTGGTGGTAGACGCCCGAAAAACCTTCAAACAGATCAAGGAAAAGAATTTTTCAATTCACATTTTCGACAGTAATGAAAAAGTATGCCATTAATCACTATCACACGTATACTCATCTGAAAGCCGCCATTGCCGAACGAATGATTCGTACCCTAAAAGAGAAGCTATACAAATATTTCAGCTTAAACGGAACCTACAGATGGATCGATATTTTACCTGATATCGTGAAAAATTACAATGAACGACAACATCGTACTACTCGCATGAGACCCTGTGACGTAGGCGTAGACAATGAAAAGAAATTGCTTAGTGGTGTATATAGTCATATTAAGAGCACGACTCCACGAAAATTTAATGTTGGCGATGTGGTTCGAATAATTAAAGTAAAACATGTGTTTGAAAAGGGTTACACAGCGAATTGGACCACAGAACATTTTAAAATTTCCAAAATCCAAATAACTAACCCAACCACATATCTCTTGGAAGATGTGGAAGGTCGACCAATAGAGGGGGGATTTTACGAGCAGGAACTGCAGAAAACAGAACAACCAGACGTTTATCTTGTCGAAAAAGTTTTACGAAAAAAGGGTAATAAAGTCTATGCGAAATGGCTCGGTTTCGATAACTCTTACAATAGTTGGATAGATGCGTCAAATCGATTATAACAACAAGCATAAATTTGATAACTCTGTGGGTGTACACCCTTAAAAGAACTAGTAACTTGATTTTCACCTTCAGTTTTACGTAGAAATGAAGCGTCACGTTTCCGATACCACTACTGATCGAGGTGTATTACGGGATGTGCTACAAATGAATCATGAAACTGTGTCACCGTCGGCGTCATCAAACGTTGAAAAGAAGAGACGGAGGAGGGCGACCATTTTCCTGGAAAACGTGCTTCGTGTACCTAACTGACAATCGTCGTAGGAAGGACGTTTGACGAACACCTGTCAAACTTGGAGGAAGCCTTCAAGAGTCTCCGAATGTCTAACCTGACGCTTAACCCAAGGAAATACAATCTGTTACGAACGAGAGTTGACACTATCTGGGTCACGTGGTCAGTAGTAACGGCGCCGAGGTAGACCCTGAAAAAGTGTGGGCAGTCCAAAAGTGGTCAACACCGAAGGACAAGAATCAGTTGCGAAGTTTCCTGGGGCTTTGCGCTTAGGTACTAGCGTCGTTACGTCAGAATGTTCTCTGACATCGCAAAACCGCTGATACGACTAACCGAGGAAAAACGAGCCTTCCTTTGAGATGAAGAATGCCAAGCAGCCTTCTACGCACTGAAAAGGAACTTGACGACGGCTCCTGTTCTCGGGTTCCCGACTCAAGAGAGACGCTTCATCTTTGATACAGATCCGTGCAACGACGGAATCGGAGGTGTCTTGTCCCAACTTCAAGATGGGCAGGAGAGGGTCGTTGGCTACTTCAGTAAGGTCCTGTCAAAGCTCTAAAGGAACTACTGTGTCACCAGGAGGGAACTGCTAGCCGTCGGAAGTCAGTGGAACACTTCTACAAGTATTTATACGGGAGGATGTCCCTATTGAGGAAGATCACGCGGTGATCAGATGGCTCCTGCGATATAAGAACCTGGAAGGCCAGGTAACTCGGTGGATTGAGCGTATTCATGAATATGACTTCGACATCGAACATAGAGCAGGAACTAGCCACCGTAATGCTGACGCCCTTTCCAGAATATCGTGTCCATTGTAGTCGTGCAGAGGTAAAAGAGGCTTCTACCTGCCGCACGACGGTTACCGACGAGGATTGGTCACCAGACGGGCTGCGGCGAACGCAGGAAAGCGACCCGGGACTTCAAACGTATCCTGAAGTGGAAAGAAGAAGGACGTTGACAGGAATGACAGGAAGTGGCCACATCCTCTAGAACCCTGAAATAGTACTGGGCACAGACGAACTCCCTTGCGTTACAGCATGGACTGCTCAAGAGGATGCTTGAATTCGACAACGGTGCGGAAAGACGACTTCAACCCAAGACCAAGGTGGAGGAGGTGCTATGTCACCTACATGATGGAACCTCGGGACCACTACCTGGGAGTGAAGAAGACCTTGCAGAAAGTGCGCAAGTTCTATTGGGTGGGCTGCGCCGAGGTTGTTCGCGAATGGTGTATAAAGTGTACTGTTTGCTCAGCCAGCAATGGACCTCACCGCAAGCAGAGAGCCACGATGAGACAGTACAATGTGGGAAGTCCTTTCGAGGACTAAACGCACCATGGGTTACCTTTCGAAGGGCCGTATACATATGAATGACGGCATCTACCGGATTAGCAAAATTCAGAATGGAAAGTAGAATCGTATATATTACAACCGATTAGCACCTTTCGAGGGAGATCAGGACCATGATCAACAGGTGCGCCACCTACTGCCACAAGAGAAGGAGCCCTCCTTTGAAGAGTTCATGCCTGCGTATACTAGGACCGGGAAGGCCAGCTTCGGTGTAACCAGGGAAGAACAACGGGATCTCTTAGAAACACCGGCTGAGTATGCGCTGGCTCATTGCGTGGCCTAGGACCTATGGATGTCCCGAGGAATTGCCGCGGGGTTCTGGACGAGGTTTGGCAAACTGGACGAACTCCATCAACAGGGACCGGCGGTTGGGCGAGGGCTGAGGAATAAGGGAGATGGATCACGACGGTCGCTCTTCTACCTGACTACCACATGGAGATCCTTTTTGCCATCCAAGCCCACCTATTTGGACCTGTGGGACGCGCTATGTAACCTTTAGGGATACCCTACTTAGCGAAGACCTAACTAAGTTAGCTATTCCGAAACGGGCGTGTGGATTGGACACCTTGGACTGGAGCGTCGTTAGGAACATGCTGGAGGTCTTATTTCGTTTCACCGGGGTAGACATTTTGGAGTGTTGGACACCTTGGACTGGAGGGTCGTCAGGAATATGCTGGAGCAGGTCTTATTTCGTTTCACCGGGGTAGACATTTTGGAGTGTTTTGTTGGAGTCTTGAGGGGAGTCCCCACAAGAAGACCGTGGCATACTATTTCCTCTAAAACTCACGTTTCGGGACGAAACATCTTTAAGGTGAGGGCAGTGTAACGAAATGGTTTGCCGTAAAATAAACACCGGTCTGGAGCTGCCAGTGTTCGACGAATCAATTATTGTTCATGGAATTCCAGAGAATTCTAGGCAGTTGAGATGAGAAGTTTCTTAGAAACATCTTGAATATTCGGGAAGTTTCATTCGGAGATAAAA
The DNA here is from genome assembly GCA_946251905.1 of Cryptocephalus moraei. Lineage (NCBI taxonomy): Eukaryota > Metazoa > Arthropoda > Insecta > Coleoptera > Chrysomelidae > Cryptocephalus > Cryptocephalus moraei. The sequence goes on from OX276459.1 coordinate 157,947, forward strand.
AGCCGACACAGCCGCTCGAGAAGTTGGTTATGAATCGGCAGCGTAAACATCGAAGAACGGACCAACAGCTGTGTGTGGAATATAAATAAGGTATTGTTAGTCGTTGTAAGTTAAAATAATCGCAAGTTGAAACTGAACTGACATTTGCTTAAACGCATGTTTTCCTGTGAACACCGGATGATCCTTTAATTCCCCTAAAATTGTTTGGAGCTGAAAAATGTTCTCTTTTAAGAGTGTCTTAAAACGGTTCTCGTCCAAGTTTGGTAAAATAGATTCATACTGTAGCGTTTTCGTATGTTCGTTAAGGTATGAATTAAAACATTCGATACACAAAAAAAAATAGTCACTAATTTATTACACACTTATAACTAAACACAATTACTTAAGACTACTAAAAGAGCATTTATTTATGCTGTATCGTGGCTGTATTTATTTCTACTATTTATGTCGGCTTCAACGTCGCGCCAATATTCTGACCGAACTGCCCACTGGCGGCCGAGAGCTCCGTATATATTGGGTAGATCGCTTGTTCCCGAAACTTCGCCAGTTTTCTACACTTGACCGGAATAGTCGCGGCTCGCGTTCGCCGCCGTACTGGCTTCTCGACGGAACGAGTTAGTTCGAGAGTAACGTAGAACTTCTGGCGTATTCGCGGCTGTTAGGATGGTCACACTGCCCCCTTCCTAAGCTCATTTCGTCCCGGAATGATTCCAAAGACGGTGGATGTCGGTATCGGCAGAAGGCTCCCTTCTTGCAACAGGACCTCTTGTAGAAGTAACAATCCACGGTTCTTTCCAGAGGACGACGTTGAGGACTATAACAGCACACCAGAACTTGTACGCCTGTCATCCTGAAGACCACTTCCAACATGCTGCGAATTATCCTCCAGTCCAAGCCATCGAGTCCGCATGCCAGCTTGGAAATCGCCAGGCTTCTCAGGTCCTCGACCAGCAACTCCTCCTTTAGGGAATACAAAGCGTCCCAAACATCCTTATAGGTTGGCTTCTGATCTGACGCCTCTTTGGTAACCAGGTAGAAGATCTTTCTGCCGGTCTTTTCGTCAGTCACATTGAGTGCTTGCCCCACTCTGGGATTAGACCGACGCAGCTCTGGAATATTTTCAAACTTCCTGCGGAAAACCTTGGCTATCCCTCCAGACATTTTCAAATCTTTAGCCACACAATGTGCCAGGGCATACTCAACTGGAGCAGTAAACAGGTCTTGCTGCACTTCACAGGTCACGCCGAACCGACTCTTTCGGCCATTAGAATGACGGGCCATGAATTCATCGAATGTCAAATCCGGCTCTGGTTGGATTTGCCGCAGCTCAGCGTCTTCGTGGTTTCCGTAATAAGGAGCCAGTCGGTTGAAGTGAACGACTCGAGCTTTACCCCGTGGCGGTTTTTGTATCCTGTAAAGGACATCGTTGATGGCTTCCAGAACTTTATATGGGCCATCCCAAGATGTTTGAAGTTTTGGTGACAGTCCCTTTCGTCTCTTGGGGTCGTAAAGCCAAACCATGTCACCGGTATTGTACCTGTTGTCCTTGGCATTGACATTGTATGCGTCCTTCATGCGATCACTGGCATCTTGAATGGAAATGCGAACTTGACTATGAATGGCATCCATTCTTCTTCGCAGTTTACTGACGTAGTCCTCCCCGGCGACATCAGTTCCTGGCGGGCAACCAAACTTCAGATCGCATGGGAGACGAAATTCTCTTCCCATAATTATCCGAGCCGGAGACTCTCCTGTGCTTTCATGGACGGCCGATCGATAAGCTAGCAGGAACAAATGGAGGAAGTTATCCCAGTCTCTTTGATGGCTAGAGACCACTTTGGCCAAATACCTATTAATGGTTCTATTCATGCGCTCTACCATTCCATCTGACTGCGGGTGTAATGCAGTAGTCCTTGTTTTCTTGATTCCAAGCGTCTTACAGATGTTCTGGAACAAGTTGGATTCAAAATTTTGCCCTTGGTCAGAATGTAGCTCCAGAGGTACGCCAAACCGGCAGATCCATTCTTTCACTAAGGCGTCGGCAATAGTCGAGGCTTCCTGGTTAGGTAGAGCATATGCCTCAACCCATTTGCTGAAGTAGTCCATGACGACCACGATGTACTTATTTCCTGCTTCTGATTCGGGAAACGGACCGGCTACGTCGATAGCAATCCTTTCAAAGGGACTTCCCACGTTGTACTGGCGCATCAAAGCCTTCTGCTTTCTCTGCGGCCCGTTACTTGCCGCACATACAACGCATTTCCTGCACCAGTCCCTTACGTCTGCCTTGCTATTGATCCAGTAAAATCTTTCCCTCACTTTTCCCAGGGTCTTTGTCACTCCGAGATGTCCTCCTGACACACCGGCATGGATTTCCTCTAGCAATTCCGATATCCGACATTTAGGCACAACGAATTGCATTCTTTCCTCTTTGCCGTCGTGGTCAACTATTTTCCGCCGCAAGAGTCCATCTTTTAAAATTAAGGAGTCCCATTGTGCCCAATACGATTTGACGTTGGAAGAATACTTGGCAACTTCTTCCCAGGTTGGCTTCTTCTCTTCTTTCATCCAGTTTAGGACTATCTGGATATCGGGATCTTCCTCTTGGTCTTTCATGAGTTCCCCATTTTGCCAAGTATCGTCGACGATGGTGGTTCGTAACAAATCAGCATCTTTCTCTTCTGCCCGCTGGCAATGCTTGCAGTCCTGTGGACAGGGTCGTCTTGATCTGACATCGGGCATCTGCATTTCCATGGATTCTCCCTGCTCGGTGCTCGGTGTCGAAGTCAAACTCCTGGAGCCTCTCTATCCATCTTGCCACTTGTCCCTCTGGATTTTTAAACTGAAGGAGCCATTTTAAAGCTGCATGGTCAGTCCGCAGCAGAAACTTCCTCCCGTAGAGGTACTTGTAAAAATGCTCCATCGCTTTCACAACGGCTAGCAACTCTCGACGGGTGACGCAGTAGTTACGCTCTGGCTTGGATAGCGTCTTACTAAAATAGCCAATGACCTTTTCTTCTTGTCCATCCCGAATTTGGGACAGCACGGCTCCTATGCCCACATTGCTAGCGTCGGTGTCCAATACAAATTTTCCTTCAGGTAGGGGATAGCTCAGGATAGGCGCGCTTGTCAGAGCATCTTTTAGGTGATCAAAAGCTTCCTGACATTCTTGGGACCATTGGAATTTTCGTTCCCCTTCTGTCAGCCTGGTCAATGGTTTTGCGATGTTGGCAAATCCCTCCACATAGCGTCGGTAGTATGTGCATAACCCCAAGAAGCTGCGTAGCTCATGCTTGTCTTTGGGAACTGGCCAATCTTTGACAGTCTGGACCTTTGCCTTGTCAACCGCCACTCCTTGACTGGAAACGACGTGACCCAAATACTGCACAGCTCTTTGAAATAGATGACATTTCTTTGGGCTCAACTTTAGTCCAGAAATTCGTAGCCTCAAGAACACTTCTTCTAGGTTTCTCATGTGATCTTCAAACGATTTTCCTACTACGATAATGTCATCAAGATAGACCAGACATGTCTTCCAGGACAGTCCTCTTAAAATCGTTTCCATTAGACGTTCGAAAGTGGCAGGAGCATTGCACAATCCAAATGGCATCACGTTAAATTGCCATAATCCAGCACCCACCGTGAAAGCTGTCTTTTCCCGATCTTCAGGGGCCAACTCAACTTGCCAGTACCCACTTTTTAAGTCCAGCGTGGAAAAGATCTTCGACCCAGCCAGGGTGTCCAAGGTGTCATCGATGCGAGGAAGAGGATAACTGTCTTTTTTGGTCACATTATTAAGCAGCCGGTAGTCAACACAGAATCTGTTCGAGCCGTCTTTCTTCTTTACCAGTACCACTGGTGAAGACCATGGACTGCTGGATGGTTCTATGACTCCTTCCTTGACCATACTCTCGACAATTTTGTCAGCCTCCTCTCTCTTGGCCATCGGTAACCTTCTAGCTGTCTGTCGAATAGGACGAGCATTTTCCGTATTGATTTTATGCTGGACTATGTTGGTTCTCCCTTTCTTCCCAGTATCAAAAACATCTCGATATTTATGGACTAAATGCCTCAGCTTTCTTCTTTGGTCTGGCCTCAGACCGGTGCCTGACGACGATACCAGCTCTTCTAATTCTTTTGGAATGGCTTCCCGGCTGGTTTCCACGGCCGCAACCTGTCGCAGTATTGCTGAAACTCCAGAGCAGTGTTCTAACTCCGTGCCCTTCTTTAGTAACACAGGATAATCATTGACGTTCATTATCCTCACAGGAATATTCCTGCCGGCACGTACAAGAGCCTTTCCGACTTCTATCCCGCGACCAACAGCCTCGTCATGCATTGCAGGCTCGAACATGACTATCTCATCAACTGTGGTCTTGCTATCGGTGCAGCCTTCCAAAACGATCTCGCTCCGTTCTGGTATCAATGTTTCATCTGGGAGTAGAACTCGAACACTTAAATTCCTCTCACGATGTAAAACAACTTCCTCGTCGTCTATCCTCAGGACTCCCTGCTTAAAGCTTAACTCGAAGCCCTTGGTGTCCATTATGTCCGTCTCGATGATCACCTCATCCTCAATCTCAGCCACTATCACAGGATGATCAAACGTGGCTTTTCCGATGGTAAACGTGACGTTTGTTTCACCATGCACTTTTGCTCGATCTCCCGTTGCTGTTCGTAGACGCCATTTTGATTGCCGAACCTTAGCTGCAGGTTTTATTATGTCGGGCCTTATGATTGTCTTCGTCGCACCTGTATCCAGTAGCACAGTGCGAAGGGTTCCATCCACACACGCGTCGACAAAAACACTGTTGGCATGATGTTGCAGTGAGGAGACCTGGGCGGTATTTACTGGGGCTTGCTGAGTACAGGTCGACGATCGCCCCTTCGCATCGACCTTCTTTAGTTTTCCGGGTTGGCGGGAGTGGAACTGACGCCTTCTGGGCAGCGTCTTCTTATGTGGCCTGCCTTGCCACATTTCCAGCATTCCAACCTTCGGTGCTGGCGGCCACGTTCTTCATTGACCTCCCTGACGATCCGCTTGATTGATTCCTCGAAGTCGTCCACTCCTGCAACCACTTGCCGGACACCAGCTTGGCCTTTGTTCGTGTTCTTGGCAGCTTCAAATTCAAGGGCCCGTGTTAGTGCATCAACTAGCTTAGGTGGGTGTGCTAGTAGTAAGGCCTGCCTCATCTCACCGTCGCGGAGTCCATCCAGGAATGCTTGAACTGCCAAACGTTCCATAATCTTTTCCTGGACATCTGGATATGCCAGTCGAACCAGACGTGCAATATCTGCCTCGAATTCCTGTAAGGACTCCCCTGACTTCTGGCACCGATTTTTCAACTGAGTGTGGTAGAAATGTTCCAAGTGTGACTGGCCATAACGCATCTCCAAGTGTTTCACCAGGTGGTCGTAGCATTCTTGCTCTTCCGGGGACATTCTTTGCAGGATGGCAGCAGCATCTTCAAGGCCAACGTAAGGGCAGTCGCTTTCTCCCCGGATGACCAACCGTTTGCTTTTGCAGCCGCTTCAAATTGACGCTGGTAAACATTCCACGACGATGAACCATCAAATTGAGGCGGTTTGAGGCGCATCAGCCCAACAGGTTCCGGATTGGCACTAACTTCGCTCTTATTGTCCATTGCTGAAGGTCGATTGGGCAGCTCGTCGAAAGTGTTGACGTCTAATGTTGTGATTTTGTTCTGAACTTCCTGGATCCTGCCTTCCATCAAAAGAATTCGCTCTTCCAGTGTAGAAGATTTTTCCAGAATTTCTTCTTGTAATTCCCTTTTTAGGTTGGCATTGTTCTAGCATTTCTCTTCTAGCTTTTCCCCAAGCTCGCTTTTTAAACTGGTAATAAGTGTTGCAGAATTTTCTAGCAATTCATCCTTCAAACCTTGCAGCATTTGACCGACATCACTTGCGCCAGCAAAAACAAAGTTGTCCGGGTCGTCGCCTTCCTCAATTAACGCTTTACGAAGTCGCTCCTGTAAGTCCGCTTTCTTCCCCGTGAGATCGCAGTCCCTTTCCTCCAACTCCCTTTTCAGCTCACTAACCTTTAAGTCCAGTAGTTTTGCCATTTTCACACACCCTAAGTCCGATTTATTTCAGTTCACTATTCTTTTATTTTCAACAATATCCCGTTGACTGACGTCCAATTCACACCCCACACCTGACACCAATGTAGCGTTTTCGTATGTTCGTTAAGGTGTGAATTAAAACATTCGATACACCAAAAAAAATAGTCACTAATTTATTACACACTTATAACTAAACACAATTACTTAAGACTACTAAAAGAGCATTTATTTATGCTGTATCGTGGCTGTATTTATTTCTACTATTTATGTCGGCTTCAACGTCGCGCCAATATTCTGACCGAACTGCCCACTGGCGGCCGAGAGCTCCGTATATATTGGGTAGATCGCTTGTTCCCGAAACTTCGCCAGTTTTCTACACTTGACCGGAATAGTCGCGGCTCGCGTTCGCCGCCGTACTGGCTTCTCGACGGAACGAGTTAGTTCGAGAGTAACGTAGAAAATCTGGCGTATTCGCGGCTGTTAGGATCGTCACAATACCAATCTGCAGATTTTACCACCGATCCCAATTGAAATGGTACAGAATACCTACAAGAGGAAACGGCAAGAATCTTATCTAAAAAATCCTCGAAGACTTCATCCTCTTCTTCTGCAGTGTCACATGACAGAATTTCAAATAAACGGTCATTCGGCAAAGTTTCACATAACTTAAATTTTTCACTACTCTTCGGCATGATAAAAGAAATAGAGCAAAGAAAAGAAACAAAATTTTAGTAACTTACAAAAAACTGTTTCAGAAAAATACCGCGAGTGGCGCCACCGCACTTATTTAGCAAGATTACGATAGTACTTACCTTGGGTCACTCATAAATCCAATTTCAGCATGCTAACGATTCACCATGCTAAATAACATTGTGAGTACTCCTTACGTATACATCGGTAATCTGACGGTCGGAAATTTTGCGTATTCACCCGTGTGTTTTAGCAGTAGAAGAACCTCGCATAAAGAAAGCTAGCTTTCTAAAAATACTGTTCAAGAAATTATCCCATTTATACACAGAAATTTATTAATGTATAACGAAGAAGGTTCCAGAATACTTGGACCAAACTGGCATGAAATGCCAATGATTTTGAGTGGAGACTTCAATACTACCAATTTTGCTGAAAAATCATCAAAACCATTAATTGACCTTTAAAAAGATGTTTCTATTAAAAATGTCTAATGATAATAAACTAAAAAGCACAACAAGATATGGAACAATAATTGACGGTGAGTGTACAAGATATTTAGATAAATTTTATTCAAAAGTTTTTATTACATATATTTTAGGTATCATAAACCATTAGTTTAATTTTTAGAATGGGATGCTACTGAAAATGAAGGTTTAATTGAAAAGAATCGTCGTAAGAAGTGGTCACTTTTGTCGATCAGTCCCGCGACTGCCACATTTTTTTTTATAGTTTCAATTTTAAATATATTTTCTTATTCGATTTCCTATCTTATATTGTACATTATTAAACTGTATATAACATTACAAATTAAATTTATAGACTGAAATAATAATACTAAGATAAACTCCAAGTAAAACGTTGGCGAGTCATTCATTTAAATAAATTATATTCATAAACTCACAATACTTTTTAACCTCCTGTAAAGTTACGCAAAACAAAGCTAGCTTTCTACTGTCGGCACTCCCAGAGTGCAACGTGTCTGTTGTTTATTTATTTGCCTTTTTGTATGACCATACACTAGGCATTGGTTGCATAAAATGACCGGTTGAATATATGGTTTTACCAAAGACAAATACGGTTAATACCTAACCTAACCGTATTTGTCTTTGGTGTTACCTTATGCTCCATTCCATATACTAACACTTCTTTGGGTATTATACAACGTGTTTCAAAATGATTGTCATCTAGTCGGCTGTGGAATTCCCATGTGAAATAAAAAAACCCGCCTTGCGAAAATAGGAGCTATACATAACCTCAAAATAACCGACTTAATCTCTTTTAACTTCTGGTTTTTCTCTGTCAAAAGAAAACGGATTCTGAGTATTTGCCTATTTGTAGTATTTGTTTTGGCCCTGAAAAGGGCCGTTAATTACCAGCAGTACTGATTGCCAGTTTGACACTTGCACAAATCGCACAGATCACAGGATACTTGTTGTCAGAATTAGATAGGTTCAAATTAATAGAGCGCGGCACATCAAAAATTACATGCACAGATATTCCAACGCCAACTAGATGACAATCATTTTGAAACACGTTGTATTTCCTGTAAATGTTGCTACTATAATACTCACGACCCACTATACCCCCGACAACGATGACTTTTATATAAAATAATATGCTGTGTTCGTATTTCATCCGAAATAGATAAAATAAACTAAAGTATTAAAATGTACTTTTAATCTTTTTTAGAACGCTAACTTTCTTTATGCGAGGTTCTTCTACTGTTAAAACACACGGGTGAATACGTAAAATTTTCGACCGTCAGATGACCGATTGTTGGTTGACTACCGTCCCCACAGAGGACAGCACTAGCTATAGTTTTGTCGGCATTATGTGTAGCACTGTACTTAGATTGGCATTAGGCATTATGTTTTGAAATAAAGATGGCGTTGATTGGAAGTTGGAATTTGAAATAAAGATAAATATGGAATAGAAATGGCGAATGTTGTGAGAGCGAGGTGCGTTGTCGTTTTTTCGGTGTACCTACAATCTAAAACACTAAAAACTTTTTTATTTATATTATTGTAGTTTATTGCATAATAAATTTTGATGATGTAGCTTATTTCATAATAATTGTTTATAAGGATATATTTCATATTATAGTGTTTCTACACAATCTACATAGATAGATTGGGAGAATATGGGTATAAATGTCAATGGGGAAAATCTCAGCCACCTCAGATTCGCCGATGATATAGTTTTAATTTCAGATAGTACTGATAAAGTCACATCTCTTGAAAGACTTTACCAAGCATCAGGTCACATTGGGCTAAAAATCAACATATCAAAGACCCAATTTATGACTAATCTAGTAGTATCTAGAAACATACCTTTAGGTGACACTGAAATAGAGCAAGTGACGTCCTGTAAATACCTAGGTCATGAAATTAGCATAGGGCGAGATAACCAGACCTGTGAAATTTTCAGATTAGGCTTGGCATGGGCAGCATTTGGCAATCTCAGAGATTCATTTAGGTCTGACCTTCCTATATGTCTGAAGCGTAAGCTTTATAACCAATGTGTCCTGCCTGTCATGACGTACGGAGCCGAAACCCTAACACTAACCAAAAAGTCTATTAATAAAATAAGAACAACACAGGCAGCAATGGAAAGATCAATGCTGGGAATTTCGCTTAGAGATAGGATAGCTAATAGAGAAATACGGCGAAGGACAGGAGTTACAGATGCAGTAAAGAAAATAACTTCTTTAAAATGGAACTGGGCGGGGCACGTTGCGAGAATTAAAGATGAACGATGGACTAAGAAGATTATCGAGTGGAGGCCAAGACAAGAGGCATATCGAAGTAGAGGGCGACCCCCAACAAGATGGATGGATAACATTAAGAAAATTAGTATGAACTGGATGCAAGCTGCACAGAATAGGGAAGAGTGGCAAAATTTGCGGGAGGCCTATGTTCAGCAGTGGACGTTACAATAGGCTTATTGATGATGATGATGACACCAGAACCTTCATCTAGTTAAAACATTATTCCTTCACAACCAAGCGAAGAACAAAAATACTATCAAAAGACAAGAAATCGGGAAGAAACAAAGCATATCGTGCAAGAAAACAAGAAGAACAATCCAGATTGAGTCAGAAAAATGTCAATGAGGAACGTGATCGAACTAGGGAAAGAAATAGGCAATATAGCAAAGAATATCGTGCAAGAAAAAAGTCCAGTCAGATGTCAATTGCACAGTCCAATGGTAAAGATGCACAAGTGCGGAATGAAGCTCAGCGCTGCAAAGAATTTCGCTAAAGAAAATCAGTGAACGAACTTTGGGTGAAATGAAAACCAAACTGTTCCTCAGTAATTTATTATAATAATGTAATTCATCATGTAAAAAAATTAAATATATTTTTTCAAACTGTATTACAACTATGTAACATTACAAATAAAATTTATACACTGAAATAATAATACTAAGATATATGTACTTCAAGTAAAACATTGGCGAGCCATTCATTTACATAAATTATTCATAACCTCACAATAATTTTTAACCTTCTATAAAGTTACGCAAAACAAAGCTAGCTTTCGACTGTCGGCACTCCAAGAGTGCAACGTGTCTGTTGTTTATTTATTTGCCATTTTGATCGATACACTCTTACAATTTTATAAATTTCCCAATTTTTCATTTGTACACATATTATATTCTATGCCGATTCACACATTAGTTCAAGCTTGCATATCACTCTGCAGAAGGCACCGAATGTGCCTATACACAGAGAGGCCCTTACCTAAAAACCAAAACACTTACAATCCTTATCCTTTTTTTGTTTATTTATTTATTTTACGTATATCTTACTTATTTTGAATATTTTTATAGTAATTGTTATATAACAATAGTTTATTTTTCTCGATTTCCCAGATTTTTTCAAGACCTTTAGCTCATTTGGTAAGTTGATAAAAGTTTTTATTGATACATAATTGTAACTATTTTGACCAATAGTTAATTTACATCTTGGTAATTACAGTGCTCTACATCTTGTTATGGTTATACTTTGTAGAAATCTTGTTTTTAACGTGTCATAATTAAAAATAAGTTCTTGTAGTATAAAACATTGCTTGAAAGTTAAAATATTTTTTATTAATGTCTTTTTTTTGATCAATAATATTTATAAGTTTACTCTGTAATCTGATGTGGTGAAAAAGTATTATTATATAAGCCACCCCAACATAGTATTCCATAATTTGTTATACTAAGAAAAAGTCCATGCGTGAGTTGTGTTAATTGATTTAGTGTTAACATTGATCTTAATCTGTAAAAGACATATACCAGATACGTTGTTGTTTTTAATATATTGTAATGCGAGAAGTAAACAAAGCGACACATGTTTACTCGCCCCGAGTAAAGCGGTTACTTCTTCAGAATTACTACGACGTAAGAGACAGCTGCATGAATTTTCTCCGGGATTGTTGTTTACGAAAAGTAACTGGTGACCTCCTGAACATTCCCTTCGTAGGCGTTGTTAAAAGAACAATCGTAGCTTCTAGAACATTCTCGATCGGGGTTGGGAGTGTATATATAAGGGGGCTTGTGATCGAGGGAGTTAGTTAGAAGTAGAGAAGCAGAAGTGAACGCGACATACAATCCGGATGCGGAGCAGTACAAATAAATTATGTAGTGTCTAGTCTAGTGTACAAGTAGTTTAGTGTGTTAAATAAATTAGTGTTCAATTAATGTAAATAAATTATAAAATAAACGTTACATTGGTGTCAGAAGAGCGGATCATGAAGAAGTTACGCGAATTAAAAGTGGCCGAGTTAAAAAAAGAACTCGAGGAACGGGAATTGGAAACAGGAGGGAAGAAGACCGAACTCCAGGACCGACTCTCGGCATTTTTGAAAGAAAATAGGTAGGACCCGGAAGTTTTCGAGTTCGAAGACGACGACATAACGAAGCAGTTCGCCGCCCAGAAGGATGACATCACGAAGCAAATCGCCGCCCAGAGGGAAGAAATCGCTGCCCAGAGGGAAGACATCACTGCTCAAATCGCCGCCCAGAGGGAAGACATCACTGCTCAAATCGCTGCCCAGAGGGAAGAAATCGCCGATCAGAGGGAAGACATCACTGCACAAATCGCTGCCCAGAGGGAAGAAATCGCCGCCCAGAGGGAAGACATCACTGCTCAAATCGCCGCCCAGAGGGAAGAAATCGCCGCCCAGAGGGAAGATATTACTGCTCAAATCGCCGCCCAGAGGGAAGAGATAACCGACCAGATGGAGGCTCAGCGTAAGGAGATTGAAGAGAAGATCAAGCAGTTGGAAGAACGACTAGCACAAGTCAGTAGCGTCGAGGGGAAAGAAGACGAAATTGATCAGAAGACGAAGCAGTTGGAAGAACGACTAAAGCGAGTCAGTAGCGGCGAGACGAAGGAAGAAATAAAGGCGGTCGTTCAACAGAACTCGATATCCATCAATCGAGTGACGCCCCCAACGTTCGATGGAAAAATTCCGTGGGCCAGCTATAAGAAGCAGTTTGAGGCAGCAGCGGAGGCTAACGCTTGGTCCCCTCACGAGAAAGCTGTTTCCCTAACGGTAGCCTTACGTGGAGAGGCGTTGGAAGTTCTTCAGACGCTATCCACCGAGGAAGCCGGGAATTACAATGAGCTGCTGAGGCGACTGGAAATGCGGTTCGGCCAAACACATCTGGAGCAAGTCCATCAATCACAGATGTCCAATCGCCGTCAGAGATCTAACGAGACCCTGCAGGAGTTCGAAGCGGACCTAGCCAGACTAGTGAGGTTGGCGTATCCCACGGCGCCGGAACAGATGATGGAGTGCCTCGCAGTGCAGACGTTCGTGAGCGGGCTGCGGGACCAGGAACTGCAGAGGGCCCTGAGACTAGCTCGACCGAAAACATTAATGGACGCGCTCGCCATCGCACTGGAGCATGATGCAGCCATGGAAGCCTCCCGCGGTCACGGCCGTGTTCGAGCGGTTACAGAGGAAGTAGATACTGAGAAACTCGTGGAAAGGGTCCTACAGCAGATCATGGAGATGCTGTCGGCGAAGAAGAAGGTAGTTCGCTGTTGGAACTGTGGCGAAGTGGGCCATGTGAAGAGTTCTTGCAAGCGGCCCAGAACAGCGGCGCCGGCAAAGGCCCAGGAAAACTAATGCGGGTCGATAAGAAAGGGGGAACGTCGACCCGTAGCAGTGGAAACCCCCGGGCCAGTATAGCCTCGTTTTCCCACCAATTGGGGAGCGCGTACGTCGATGGCACTATCGACGGGAGATCCCACGCCATGCTTGTGGACACGGGAGCTACGAAGACGATCGTACGCTCGGAAGTTGTGAGGGACCGTAGGAAGATTAGGCCAAGTAGATGGCAATTGAGAACTGCCACTGGGAAGAAGGCAGTAATACACGGTGAAGCGACGGTTAGCATGACGTTGGGACGAGTAAAGTTTGACCATCCTGTTGTCATAGCCGAAATTCAGGAAGACGTCATACTGGGGATGGACGTCATGAGGAATCATGGATTCCAGTTGGATTTCGGACACCGAGTGTTGAGGATCGGTCAAGAAGAATTACTGCTACACAATCGTGACAACTTTGTGTTAGACGTAATAATGGCAGAAGATGATTCTCCCGGAACGAAGCGAAACGATCACCTCTACCTGTCTGAGGGGTGTTGTGGAAGAGGGAATTCCAGCCGTGATCGAACCAGAAAACGATGACAATCGACTGGCTCGGGGGGTACTGGTAGGAAAGGCGCTCGTTACTCTCTCAAGTGAAGTGCCTGTGCGACTACTCAACATCAATCAGTACCCGGTTACCATCAAGAAGGGTACGAAGCTGGGCACGTGTAAAGCCGCTTCGGCCATCGTAAAGGGCGTTAGTGAGGAAGAAAGGTCCAGACACACTCCGCAGGACTTGAAACGAATTCTTTCCCAGACCAGTGCGTTTCTCTCGCCCATACAGAAACAGAAGGCCAATGAATTAATAAATAAGTACCAGGACATATTTACCACCGAGAATGGAAAGCTGGGAAAGACCAAGGTCGTGACACATAAAATTGACACGGGCGAGACACGACCGATTCGACAAACAGCAAGACGACTACCCTTGGCCAAACGGGAGGAAGCCGAGAAAATCATCAAGGACCTAGAGCGGGACGGGGTCATCGAGCCGTCAAGCAGTCCATGGGCCTCGCCGGTAGTACTGGTGAAGAAAAAGGATGGGACTACTCGATTCTGTGTAGACTACCGGCAGGTGAACAGTGTCACCAAAAAGGATAGCTACCCGCTACCACGTATCGACGACACACTCGATACCCTTGCTGGATCCACGATATTTTCGACCTTGGATTTAAAAAGCGGCTATTGGCAAGTCGAAATGGACCCTGCCGATAAGGAAAAGACGGCATTTACCTTCGGTAACGGCCTGTGGCATTTTACAGTCATGCCATTTGGACTTTGTAATGCCCCAGCGACGTTTGAGAGGCTGATGGAGAGCGTGCTAATGGGTCTGACGTGGAAATCGTGCCTAGTCTATTTGGACGATGTCATCGTGATGGGCAAGACCTTCGAAGGACATCTGAAAAACTTAGAGGACGTCTTCCAGAGACTGCGAGGTGCGGGGCTGAAACTGAATCCGAAGAAATGTCAACTCTTCAGAAGGAAGGTCTCGTACTTAGGGCACGTAGTGAGCAGAGAGGGCGTCGCCGTTGATCCGGACAAGACAAGTACGGTGAAGGAGTGGCCAATACCGGTAGATAAACACCAGTTGAGGAGTTTTCTGGGCCTCTGCACGTACTACCGACGATATGTCCGGATGTTCTCCGACGTCGCTAAGCCGTTGACAAGGCTCACGGAAGAAGGACGAAACTTCTGTTGGGATGAGGAATGCCAGTCTGCCTTCGACGAGCTGAAGTGGAAGTTGACCAGTGCCCCAGTGCTAAGTTTTCCTCTGCCAGAAGGACAGTTCATCCTGGACACCGACGCGAGCAATGTGGGAATTGGAAGTGTTCTGTCGCAGCGCCAGGAGGGACAAGAACGTGTCCTTGGATACTTCAGCAAGGTACTCTCCAAACCAGAAAGGAATTACTGCGTCGCCCGACGTGAATTATTGGCCATCGTCAAGTCCATCGAGCACTTCCATAAATATTTGTGTGGAAGGAGGTTTTTGATCCGGACCGATCATGCTGCTCTTAAATGGCTCCTCCAGTTTAAGAATCCCGAAGGACAGATCGCTCGCTGGATCGAGAGGCTCCAGGAGTATGACTTTGTCATAGAACATCGGCCAGGACAGAGTCATGGAAACGCAGACGCACTCTCGAGAAGACCATGCCCTGATGAGTGTCCTCATTGTCATAGAGCTGAGGAAAAGTCCGAGAAAGTCTATCGAATGACCGTGGTCGCCGAGGAATGGACACCATCCTCGTTACGACAAGAGCAAGGAAAAGACCCGGTTCTCAAAGAAATCCTGGTTTGGAAAGAGGGAGGAGAGCGTCCTGAGTGGCAAAAGGTATCATCTGGCTCGCCAAAACTCAAGAGCTATTGGGCACAGTGGGACTCGTTAGTGGTTGAGGATGGACTACTAAAACGCGTACTGGAGAGCCAAGACGGGACGGAGGAAAGACGGCAGTTGGTAATTCCCTCCAGTAAAATCCCGGAGGTCTTGCGGCACCTTCACGACGGGTCGTCTGGTGGACATTTAGGGATCAAGAAAACGCTGCAGAAGGTACGGGAGCGCTTCTACTGGATCAATTGTTCAGACGACGTGAAGGACTGGTGCAAGAAATGTACTACATGCTTTGCAAGTAATGGGCCACAAAGACGACCGAAAGCTCCCATGAAGCAATATAACGTCGGGGATCGCTATTGATATAGCAGGACCCTTCCCTGAGACCGAAAAGGGGAATAAATACATCCTGGTCGTAATGGACTATTTTACGAAGTGGGTAGAAGCGTACGCTCTCCCTAATCAGGAGGCAGAGACAGTGGCCGATGTGCTCGTGAAGGAGCTGATCTGCCGGTTTGGAGTACCCATGGAATTACACTCGGATCAAGGAAGAAACTTTGAGAGTGGCCTATTCCGGAGGATATGTGAGAAGTTTGGGGTACGAAAAACAAGAACCACGGCCCTTCACCCTCAGTCTGACGGCATGGTAGAACGAATGAATCGCACCCTCAACCGCTATCTGGCGAAAATGGTCTCGTCACATCAACGAGACTGGGACGAACACGTGCCGTTCTTCCTGATGGCCTACCGCTCGGCGGTTCATGAGTCGACAGGACAAACTCCAGCCAAAGTCCTGTTCGGGCGAGAACTTAAACTGCCCTGTAATCTAATCTTTGGCGCTAGACCGGACGAGGACGTTTCGGGGGAAGATTACGTCTCCCGGATGCGGCAAAGGATGAACGAGATTCACGATCAAGTCCGATACCAACTAAATATCGCCAGTGATCGCATCAAAGAGCGTTACGACATCAACGCTAAAGAGGGTGGCTACCAAATGGGAGATCGAGTTTGGCTGTACAACCCACAGAAGAAACGTGGTTTGTCCCCCAAGTTACAGACCAATTGGGAAGGTCCCTATGTTGTGAAGAAACGAATCAATGACGTGGTCTACCGGGTAAGCAAACTACCAAATGGCAAGCCGAGAGTGGTGCACTTTAATCGGTTGGCACCCTATGAGGGGTCGCACGATGAGGCGGAGGTCCCCCGAGTAAGAAACACGATGGCGCAGGAGAACGAACTTTCGTTCGAAGAATTTATGAGCGCCTACGGGGGTACCGGAAAAGCACGGTATGGGGTAACCTGTGAAAAACAACAGGATTTGTTCAGCGTACCTGAAGAATACTCGTTGGCCCATTGTGTGTCCGCCGACCTGGTAATGTCACGAGGTATCGCCACGGTTTTCAAGAAGAAGTACGGGCGCTTGGAACAACTCAGAGCGCAACTCCCGAAAATTGGCAAGGTTTTGGAACTACGTGACAACGTAAGACACATCTTTTATCTGGTTACGAAGGAGATCGGGTCCCTTAAACCATGTTATCACGATGTATGGCGAACCTTGCATAGGCTACGAGACCGACTGCTGGAGCTCGACATCAGGAAGCTAGCTGTCCCCAAGTTAGGTGCTGGACGAGATCAGCTGGACTGGAGGGTTGTCCGGAATATGCTGGAAGTAGTGTTGAAGAATACCGGAGTGGAAGTTTTAGTCTGCTGTTTTGTTCTCTAAGGCGGGGGCAGTGTAATGCGAGAAGTAAACAAAGCGACACATGTTTACTCGCCCCGAGTAAAGCGGTTACTTCTTCAGAATTACTACGACGTAAGAGACAGCTGCATGAATTTTCTCCGGGATTGTTGTTTACGAAAAGTAACTGGTGACCTCCTGAACATTCCCTGCGTAGGCGTTGTTAAAAGAACAATCGTAGCTTCTAGAACATTCTCGATCGGGGTTGGGAGTGTATATATAAGGGGGCTTGTGATCGAGGGAGTTAGTTAGAAGTAGAGAAGCAGAAGTGAACGCGACATACGATCCGAAAGCGGAGCAGTACAAATAAATTATGTAGTGTCTAGTCTAGTGTACAAGTAGTTTAGTGTGTTAAATAAATTAGTGTTCAATTAATGTAAATAAATTATAAAATAAACGTTACAATATGTTGGACATGAAAATCCCATTTTAAATGTTGTTCAAAAATAATACTGTAACGTTTTTACTATTTACTAAAACTAAAACACTACGCGATTTGTACTAATTAATTTATTTGTTACACAACACAACACTTACAATCTAACTCTTAATTTATATTCGCACACTGAGATGTTTATTTATTTAACGCGCGCGGTCTCTCGCCCGAAGGTGTACACAACGATTCTTCAACTGCTTGCCTTGGGTCCGGCATTACTTATATACCAGGTAGAAGCCTTCTAGACGTTTGCTGGAATATTCCCGAAGTTTCGGGAGATGATTCTAGAATTCGCGGAATTTGTTATCGCGTCGAATCTTCTCGTCGTCTTCGACCCGTCTTTCTCGGGATCGCAATTCGGCGAACTTGTGTAGCTCCTGGCGTGTTTATATTGCGGCGAGCCGTTTCGCTATAATACCAAGATACCTATGATTACTTACTCTTAACGAACCTGATAATTAAGTTTTACTACCTAATGTCATTTTTATAACTGTCAGATCTACAGATTCTGTTCGGATAGTATTTATTTATTATATCGGGGCGGATTATTGATTTTGGGTTTCCTGTATCGATTAGAAGTTTTAATTTTGGTTCTTCAATTTCAATATAAGGTAAAGTGTTGTTGGGAAGGGCAGTGCAATGAGTTCTACTGAGGTTGTGGGTTTTCCTCCGAGGCTCGTATTAGAAAACTTTCGGTTGGTTCGGGTTTTATAACTTATGATTCGTTTAAGTTCGAAGTGGAATTGTCATGTGGGATGTTTTCCCAAGAAATACAAGTTTCGTCGGGGTAATTTTCTGGATATTGACTGAAGTTATTAAAATCGTCATAATAGTTTTGATTGCATAAATAGTGGTAGCAGGGTTAACCTTATTCGAAGTCTTGATAATCATTAGGGTATAATTCTTCAAAAGTGTAGTGTGGATTACAGTATACATTTTGGAAGTGGTTATATGGTTTACTTGGGCCTGGAGTGTATTGATTGGTTTGTCTCGTTTGGGCGGCATTAATAGATAGGATTTTTGAATTAATTGACATCGGTTCGGATTTTGGTAAAGATTGTCTAGGGAATCGACCTGGTTTGAAAACATTTGAGTTTGGTCTGGGGGTTACGAAAACTTCTTCATTTGTAAAGAATCGTCTGGGTGGCACTGGCCTAGGTTGGGTATTAATCGGTTAGCTGGGGAATGTCGGTTTTTGGTATAAATTTTGAAATTGATTTCCTACAAACGGGTTTCAAAAATTCCTGTTCGATTGCCGAAATTAGGCGTAGGGGAGTAATTAAATTTTGAATTTGTTGGAGGGTGACTGTTGGAAATTTGGGGTCTTGACATTATTCTGCGGAAAGGAACTGAGTACTACGTTCTCGAGTTACTCTGATTACCATCGTTGATCTTCAATCAACGTTACCATACAGTCTCTCGAAAAATTATGTTAAGTCTTCTAATGTCGCGGTTTTTCTTAAACGCATATTGTTTTTCAATATGCCAGTACAGCCAGTAATAAAAGTATCTAGATTTTTAGTATTATCAATTATCAGTATTTAACAGTTTTATTACAATGGTTTATTTGACACTGTTTGTCGTTAGCATCTATGATGGTGTCACTACAAATTTTTTGAAGTACGTCACTTTTTAGTAACTAAAATCTACTATCGAAAGATAAAAGATGCTCACCTTTATATGGTGTAGTTCTAGTCAATGCCTGAACTAAACAGTCTAGTCACGTTTATCAGAGACATATAGTTTAAGAGGATTGGTACATTTTTCGATAGCATCGATGTTGAAATCCGAAGTAGTACAAGACACACGTCACACACGTTTTAATCGATACTCAGAGGACTGTGTCTCATCCCCACTACTGAAAGCAACTCGCGCGTGTGGAAAACGCGGCGAGGGTGAGATCCTCGCACAGCACACGCTTCATATTTAAAATCTTGGTTATAGCATTGAATAAAACAAATTATTCATTCCTTATATGTGTCATAATCACAATTTCTTTAGTGTTCATCTTCTCTACTTGTAGGACATAAACTGTGATGTAAGAAAGTATTCCCCACCGAGGCATAGATTTTTTTATTAAAATATTTCTTAAAGAATATTGAGAGAAAATGATTTTATTTTTGTTTGGTGTTATGACTAACTTGTATTATTCACATTTGTATATTTCCAGAGGTTTTTGTTTTTAGTGCTGGATTTAATTTTATTTTGGCTTTATTTTTATTACAAGATGGAAAGAAGAGTACAAGAGTGTAAACTGTTTATTCATATACGTACGTACAGTTATTGACCTGAGAATAAGGTATGTTTACATAAAATATTGTGTTCAGTAATTAGTGTGGCAAATTTTAAGGTTGTAGATAGATCTAAATGTAACAAAAAAACATTATCGAGTGCGCATTCGAATGGCGAGTGTGGGTGTCTAGCGTTCTGTTTAATCACTAAGGACAGAGGGAAACATTTGAGCATTTGAAATAAACAAAAATTGTATATAGTACAATATATAATAAAAAATATGTACCTATATGAATATAGTACATGTAGATTAAAGTATATAAAAAAAATTAAAAAAAAATGAATAAAGTACAATATGAAATGTGTGTTTGGCATTTAACATACATCTGCTGTTACATCCAACCCCAAATATGTTAATAATAATAATAATAATAACTAATAATAATAATAATAATATTAATAAATACCTATAATTACCCTATTACTCCCTCAGAAAGAAAAACCGTAGCCCCAAAGAAAAAGCTATGCGACACCGTCGAAAATAACAATAACAATATACTAGTGCTGAAAGTGCTATAGAAACCATCAACAGAACAACATCCAAAACGGAAATAATAATATAATAATAAGAGTGAAAATATTAATGATAATGATGATGATGATAATTAAAATTTAATGACGAACCACTTCTATAGATTTCTTGTTCGTTACGCGGTACATTAAATAGATTTTTATTATTTTAAATTTTTTCGTTGTCTAATTCGTATACGAAGTGATTAAAATAGAAATGTTGTAATTTCATTACCATTTCATTCCATAATTTTATATCTTTGTGAATAATTTCATACATTATTGCCTTAGGGGTCCAAATCGCAAAATAACATTTTTCTCTATTTGATCAAAATAACTGTACTTGTAACGAACGGATTCGAAACAAAGTGTAGTGGGTCCGAAGTTGTAATGTCCTCTTATTACCGAGGACATTCTTGAAAGAAACTCGGAGAATAATTTGGAGTAACGATGATTTATTGTTGATTTCATATAACTCGGTTTGCGGTCTTTTACATACTGTGGTTTAATAGATACTTTTTGAATCGATCACTGCGACTGTTAACATGAGTACTCAGCGTTCAACTGACGATCGCATATCTACAGGTGAACTGCCTTTCGTTCAGTCACCTGTTGACAAAGCATAATTGGAAATATGGTATTGAACGGATGTGCGATTGTCGTTGTCCGCGTAGGTATTGCTAAGTTCGATAATGCGTACTTAGCTATTTATGAAATAAACGATAGGTTAATGTACTTAATTAAGTGTCTTTTACTTGAGGTCATAGAAGGGCATTACACCACCCCTCCTAAATGAGCGGACTCCGATATTGACGCGGAGTCTGCGAGAGCTACTTGACCTCGAGTAAAGAGCTGCAATAAGCCATAAAAATGCGTGATTATCCTATATAAAATATGGTAGATATATTAAGTATAAACACATGTTAAAATATTGAGTTATATACATCATGAAATTGTTAAAAATTATTAAATCTATTATTATATTATATGAAATGTAGATTAAAATTATTAAAAAGAAAAAAAAAGGGAGAATTGACAACAATCGAAATAAGATTGTTGTTTTATTGCGAGACTTCGTAACATTGTACGTGTTAAACGACGTTCGTCTCGGGTTGAGAACGAATTCTGCGTTCTGCACTTTTTGCTCTCCATGCTTTAATAATTGCGTTGCTTTGGGGTACAGCACTTTTAGAGGTTATCTTAACAACTGGGTCAATGAATACTAATGGTGTTAAGTGCAAAGTGCAGTGTTATTGTACTAATTATATTTGCAAAGGAGGTTGTAACTATTACTTAGGTATGTATGCTATAATGCTATGTCGAAACTTAACTTATATCAGATTGTTTTTGTGTTTGATAAATGTAGATAAAAATTCGTTCGAGTCAGCGTTCCTTATTCGTCGGTTATAATGCTTACGTTAAGGATAGGAGAGAGAGAAAAGGAGAGAAAATGGAATGGTAGGTAGATTTATATATTATATTATTAGCTTATTAGTTAAATTAATTTTTATTACATATATATTTATTTTTTTTTTTTATAGTGGTTAAGCTTCTTGAGCGTCCGTTGCGGGGCCGTATGGACGCACACGGTTTTTGTGAACCTTCGCTGTTTTTCCTTCATCATTCGAGATGACGCAATTCGGATCCTCTACTGTGGTAACTACAAATGGTCCTTTATACCATGGATCAAATTTACGTCTTCCTTCGTTTGTCAAGGTTACTAGGTCTCCGGGATTTATATTTAATGGTTTCGAATTTATGTTTACTTTTGAGTTTCTTTTTCGTTTTTCCATTTCAAGATGTTGCGCTACTCGTAAGTGAGCGTACTGTAATCTGTATCGGAGTTCCTGTTCGAACGCATCGATATTGTAACATGGTTCTATTTTACTGTTTCGAAGAGTATCTGGCAGATGAACCTGTCGGCCATATACTAATTCGAAAGGTGTGTAATTATGGTACGTGCTTGGTGTTGTATTATAGCAAAATGCGTAGTAGTGTATCCAGTTATCCCAGTCATTGTGAAATTCATTGATATACATTCGAAGGAATTCATTCAGTACTCTGTGATTACGTTCACAGCCTCCGATTGTTTGGCTGTGGTATGCTGTAGATATTTTGTAGGATATACCGAGTAATCGAGTCAGGTTCTCGAGCACCTGGTTCTTATACTCGGTTCCCATGTCTGTCCGAATTTCTTTCATTGGTCCGTATATTAGGATGAAATGCTTTACTAAGTTTTCCGCGATTGTATTGGCTTCTTTATTGGGTATAGGGATAACTACTACGTATTTTGTTAGTTCGCATTGAACCGTAATAGCATATTTGTTATCTTGTATGGTTGTTGGGAGTTTGCCGATTGTATCTATACACACAATATCGAACGGTTGCTGTGGGGTTGGTGTTAATATTAATGGTTCGGGTTTTCTTATTTTACTTTTATTTATTTTACATTGGTGGCATTGTTGTGTAAAGTTTGCAACGTCTCGTGACATGCCTTTCCAAATGTAAGTAGATCTAAGCTTCTTCAGAAGTCTTTTTTGACCGTTATGACCACCCAGCAGCGGATCAGTATGATGCTGTTTTATTAGGTGTTGTTTTTCCGCATTAGTCTCTACTTTTTGCCTAGCCCTGATGAGTATGATGCTGACTTTTGTTAAATAATGATTACTTTCCTCTTTCAGTATATTTGGAGTGCACTCCTTGAAAATTTGGTCGTTAAGACACAGTTTAACTTTTTTTATTTTTATATCGCTGGCTATTTTATTTAGCTCAGGCAGAACTAGCGCTAGAGCTGTTCTGCCATTAGCGACTGGGATGGTTCTGCGCGCGATGAACCTACCCTTATGCCTCAGTGACATCCTTAGATGTGTGGGCGTTAACTGAAAGCTTAATAGTGGTATTTTTATTACCTCAGCATTATTAAGGGCCTCATAAGCTTTGGGCTCTGTGATTGCATTATTTACGGGGTTGTTACTCTTTTGGGGCTGGTCGGAAGATCGAGACTTTGATCGAGTTACTACTAGTACATTACTGACATTTTTTGCTATGGACTTAAGCTCGTCGATTGTGATGCGTGACAAGGCGTCTGCACATACGTTTTGTTCGCCTTTTACATATTGGATGTCGAAGTTGTATTCTTCGAGGTCCAATCTCATACGCGTTAACTTAGATGTTGGGTCTTTCATGGAAAATAAGTAGATAAGTGGTCGGTGATCTGTTTTGACTGTAAATTTAGTTCCGAAAATGTAGCAATGAAAATATTTTATTGCCCAATGTACTGCGGTCAGTTCTTTGAGGATTGTGGGCTTGTGTGATTCGCCTTTAGTAAATGATCTGGATGCGTAGGCTATAGGTAGATCGTTTCCATTGAAATTTTGAGAGAGAATAGCACCGCATGCATAGTCTGAGGCGTCTGTTGTTATTGTGAATGGTTTCGAAAAGTCGGGGTATTGCAGGATTTGCGGTGATGTTAGTGCTGCTTTTAATTTGATGAAAGAATCTTGACATTCCTTGGTCCATTCAAACTTCACGTTTTTTCTCGTAAGATGATTTAAAGGTGCTGTTAACTCTGCAAAATTTCTGATAAACCTGCGGTAATAATTTACAAACGCGACGAACCGTTTAACCTCGCCCGCTGCAGTCGGTACGGGGTATTTTTTGATGGTGTCATATTTCGTTTCGTCGGGTAGAATACCTTTATCGGTTATCTTGTGGCCTAAATATGTAACCTCATTACGAAAAAATTGACATTTGCGCGGGTTAAGTTTTAAATTGAATTTTCGACACGTTGCGAACACCTTTTGCAAATTTGACAAGTGGTGGTCTGTTGAACAGCCAATAACAATCAGATCATCCATGTATAAAAATGCTCTTTCTGGAGTAATGCCTGCGAAAGCTATTGACATCATCCTCTGAAAGCTATTTGGGCTAACTGACAAACCAAAAGGCAATCTCTTAAATCGGAAAGATCCAGCATCTACGCTAAATGAAGTTACGTCTCTAGATTTTTCGTCGAGTGGGATTTGGTGAAAACCAGATATCAAATCTAGCACTGAGAACCATTTGGCTCTTCCTAGTTGATCTAGAATATCTTCTATTCGTGGTAAAGGAAATTTATCGGCTAATAATTTTTTATTAAGCTGTCTGTAATCAATAACTAGACGCCACGCTTTTTCGCCATTTTGTGATTTTTTAGGAACTAGAAGAACTGGACTATTATACTCCGAGACTGATGGTTCTATAATGTCGTGTTGCAAAAGTTTGTCTACCTGCCTGTTTAATTCGTCTTTTTGAGTGTGCGGTGATCTATAGTTCTTTATATATACTGGTTTTTTGTCTGTAAGTCGTAATTTTTGTTTGTAGAAATTGTTGACAGTAACGTAATCAGAATCTAATGTAAAAACGTCCGTGTATTGTTCGCAAAGTGACATCACTTTGTCCTTCACGTAATCCGGTATTCCCTCGGTGTTGATTTCTTTACGGAATTTGTCTAAACGGTCGACGTTATCGTCTGTTAGTTTGTATATGTGAAAGTTGCGTAGGTCAGTTGTGTTGACTTTAATATTTTTTATTGTCACTGGGTTGTCGTTTGTATTTAGTAGTTTAATGAGTGGAGATTTGTTTGAGACTATCGTTCGAGCTATGAATACACCTGGATGTATTTCGTCATTAGTTACTACCGCGTCGTTTGTTAATGTTTTAAGTTTAGGGACAGGTCTAACAACTTCACATCTTGGTGGTAAGATTATTGTCTCGTCGTCGGGTCCACTAGAAATTGGGAGTTGTAACTTCTTGCGTCCTACTTGAACTGTCATGCACCAATTATCGTAATCTAATATACACTTGTACTTAGTAATAAAATCTCGACCTAGTATTGCATCTGATGGTATGGGAAAATCGGATGGGACTATCTGAAAAGTGTGTTTTACTTCATGTCCCTTGAGAAAAATTTTTGTACTCATTGTACCTAATGATTGTACTGCGCCACCTGTTACTCCTTTAATATTTGTTTTATTTGACTCATCTAAAATTTGACTGGGGTCTAATTTTGATTGTTTAAATATGGATATATCTGCCCCAGTGTCAATTAGAAATGAACAGTCTAAATGGGACATAGCAGTAGTAAGTACGATTGAATTTGAAAATGAGAGATCAAAATGATAAATATTCGCATCAGATTTTCCCTTAACCTCCGTTACTGGGGGTCTCGGCCGTTTCCCTGGTCGGGTTCCATTTCATCGTTGTTTTCCGATGAAAGGTTATATACCCGGGTCGCGTTTCTGTGACCTCGTGAACGATTTCCACTGCCGCGGATTCGTTGACTGCCGCGATAGTTATAATAGGATCTATTTAAATTCCCTTGACCTTGGCTTTGGCGGCCTCTCGAGCTTATCGCACCACGATTGTTGCGAGTATTATTATTGTTATGATTACCTCGACCACGATAATTATTACGATAAAAAGATGGTTGATTTCGTGTATAGAAAATACTAGACGAAGATGTTGGCTGTGTTGGACTAACGCTTATGAATTTAGTGAGAGCGTCTTGGATGGTGGAGAAATTTCCAGCTTCCATTACTATACTAGCTCTCTCTGATGTTGTATTTTTGATTATGGTTCGTACTGTATGTTCAGTGGCGTATTTGGTCGCCACCGCAACTGGTACACCCTCAGCTATATAGGCTTTTTGAAGTTTTTCCGCCAATATCTCCATTTCTGCCGCGTATGCATTAATGTCTTTGTGGTTCTGTTTGCAGTTAGATAATTTAGTTGCAAGCGACTGAGAACTTTCAGTTTGAATTCCTGATTGCAGTTTAAGAATTATATTGTCTAAGGTATTTTCATTTGTAATAAGGTCCCTCGCCTTGCCCGTTAAGCGAGTCTTAACGAACGCAATGGCATTGGGGCCATGATCATTGGAGATTGTTTTCAGCAATTCTAGTGCATCTATGAATGCACGGAGTTTGTTTGATGAGCCATCAAATTCTGCTGGAAGAATTTGACTGGCGAGCTTGAAGAATTCAATGTTTGATAGAGACATATTTGAGGTTTAATTTTCTTCGTCTGAATTGTTTGTTAGTTGTTGAAATGTTTCTAGAGTAATATTACGGGAGTAAAGGGTGGGAAACGTAAAATTGTCGCATAATCGCTTAACTCGTAATAGCAATTAGTGAGCAGCAAAGTCAAAGTAGTTATAAATTTTACGATAATTCAAGATTCAAGTTTATATCTTAGTTCTTAGCATAATTAAGTTGTAATTAATCCTTAGTCTAGATGATTTTTATTTAATTTTAGCTTAGATTTACGTGGGATAAGATAGTATATTAAAGTGCTTGTATATACGCAATTTGCAATTATTATATTCGCTAAGCATGGGAGAGAATAAAATGCAAAACTTACATTATTGTCCATTCCTTTTAGCGATAGGGGTACGGGTGTCATATCGGAGAACTACACTGTCACTAACACTGACCACTGACGCACTGACTTGTAAGTTCCTGAGGTGCAGCTAATGTCTGGGTTGTTGTGCTGGCCTAAAGGTCTTGGAGCGGGTCCTGGTACTGCCTGGGGGCTGGTGCCGGTGCAGGTGCTGGAGCTGGTGCCAGTGGGAAACGTTGGATGCCTTGGAGTGCCGGGACAGCTTGCGGCATGGTCATTGTTGAAATCGCGTATCCTCTTTGTATGTTCCTTTTGACATTTCTGCGGTACATTTGGAACATTTTTAGCAGGAACAGGGCAGTTAGGAGTCCTAGGATCGCGTACAGTACGACTTTCACATCCTTGGTGACGTTGTACTCCTGGTTCTCAACAATGAAGTTGGAGTTTACTACGCCGCTTTCGTGTAAGTCTTGAGTGCTCGACTTGGTGTTGCCCATCTCTTCTAATGGTCAGGATACTTCCACTTAACGTCCACTATGATTCCACTGGCAGGATCGCCATGTAATGTCCTCTTATTACCGAGGACATTCTTGAAAGAAACTCGGAGAATAATTTGGAGTAACGATGATTTATTGTTGATTTCATATAACTCGGTTTGCGGTCTTTTACATACTGTGGTTTAATAGATACTTTTTGAATCGATCACTGCGACTGTTAACATGAGTACTCAGCGTTCAACTGACGATCGCATATCTACAGGTGAACTGCCTTTCGTTCAGTCACCTGTTGACAAAGCATAATTGGAAATATGGTATTGAACGGATGTGCGATTGTCGTTGTCCGCGTAGGTATTGCTAAGTTCGATAATGCGTACTTAGCTATTTATGAAATAAACGATAGGTTAATGTACTTAATTAAGTGTCTTTTACTTGAGGTCATAGAAAGGCATTACAGAAGTAACTCAAGCACAGGTGTAGCAAGGATTTATTCACAGCAAGTAGATAACAAATACGGGGATGCGAGTCACCGTGTCGGCAAGGCGTGGAGTGGAACTTCGGCGGGAACCGGAAGGCGGTGATCCCGTGCAGAGGTCGTCGTGGTTCGAAGCGCTGGCCTCGAAGTCTCGTAGTCAGTCCAGTCCCTGGGAAGTCCGAGAGCTGGGTCGACCTCGGCGGAGTCCAGAGGGCCGGGAGCGTCCTGGGCTGCCGGGAACGTGGGGCTTCCTTCTGGGGCTGGTGGATGGACCTGGACCTGGCAGCTAGGGATGTCCTGGAGCTGGGGCGACCTCGGCGGAGTCCAGAGGGTCGGGAGCGTCCTGGGCTGCCGGGATCCTCCGGGGGAGTGGCGTTTCCTTCTGCAGGTCGGTGTCGTCCCTTGTCCAAGCGGGAGTCCGCTGGTTAGAGGATGCTCAGGATGTCCTGTCCAAGCGGGAATCCGCTGGTTAGGCGATGATCTCGACGTCCTGTCCAAGCGGGAGTCCGCGGCTAGGGATCTCGACCTCCTGTCCGCCTGGGTAGCCAGTGGGTAGGAGCCTCGAGAGTCGAGTAGGCACAAGTTTGTGGGACGCCACCAGAGCTTGGTATGAGCTGTCCAGAGTCCTGTCCTATTGGGAAGCCAATGGTTTAGGAGCTCTGTACGAACTCGTAGCGATGCAGGGAACAAGTCTATGGATAGCCACAAGAACTTGTTGTGAGCTGTCCAGAGTCCTGTCCTATTGGGAAGCCAATGGTTTAGGAGCTCTGTACGAACTCGTAGCGATGCAGGGAACAAGTCTATGGATAGCCACAAGAGCTTTTTGTGAGCTGTCCAGAGTCCTGTCCTATTGGGAAGCCAATGGTTTAGGAGCTCTGTACGAACTGAAGATTCTGGGGCTGGGTTCCCATTTTTATAGCCAGCATCCCCGCAGAATCTCTCGCTCCATTGGTCAGTAGCCGATCTTCCCGATCGAGCGGGGGTGGCTAGTCGCGTGGGGGTAATGGTCCGCGTAGGGTAGTGGCCCTGGAGGGGGTACTGGACTGTGTGGGGGTAGTACCGCGTCGCGTGGGGGGGCACGTTGCGCGGATCGCGTCAAGGCGGCGCTGGCGTACCTTTCCCAAGGGTAGTTACCTACCCTCAGGTAGCAACCGGGTATTGATCGGTCCGGGGAGAACCTTTACTTACTCCCCTTGCCGTGAGGCGACGCCGGCCATACCAGAGTACGGGCGTTAAGGTACCGCTCGGAGTTATTACCGAAAATTTTGATTTTTGTCAGTGGTGTTGCTACATACTTGTATAATAATAGGGATGCCTTCGATTGAGCTGTAACTTTCCATCTACAATATTTACACATTTTATATATATTTTTTTTTTGATATAGCTTCTTCGGGAGTCAAATCTTTAGCCGATGAAGGACATTTTACTTCTACAACATTATCTCCGATTAAACCATCAGGAGAAGCAGCCAGGAAGTAATGTTGATGTGAAATAAATAACCCTGATGGCAATATTTTTAAATTTAAAAGCACGCTTAATTTCTTAATTGCCACCTATTCACTTTCAATTCCATAGCGAGTGTGACTGTTACCTTTAAATGTTTGTTGCATGGATAATACTTAAAGCCGTTTTATTTTGTCTGTTCTATCTCTGAGTTTACAATTCTTCCAAAATAGGAGGCAGTAATTCTTTTTTGCCTTCCATTGAACCACTCACTATAATCTCGTTGCTCGATAGTTTTATTAAAAATTTTGATTGCTTACTCTTCAGTAATTTTTATCTCTGTTAAGAAATTGCTTTTAATAATCTCCAAATCAATCGAATCAATTTCTTTTTCCGGTTTTTCCGCATTAAGACAATAATTGGCATATGTGTTTTTTTTATATTTATTCGCTCTTTTGCGTGGTTTAACCACCTGCCTTTGTAATTTCATTTTTTTTATATTTTTCGGTATAAAAACACAAATTGCGACCTATGAAGTTTTTTGAAAAATATGTATAATAGCTTCCTTTTGTGTTATATGACAATGCAGCAGCACTGTAGCGCATTTGATATCCTCCCCAATTACAAAAATTGATACGTTTTCCGCCCATGAATTTGTTGATAACGCTATTAAATTGTTCGGCTAGTTATTATTGTAAATTTTTAATAAACTTTTCGAATGGTACTTCAATCGTACACTGCAAGTTAGAATGTCTTGCAGTAGACCGTGTAGTGCGCCGGTATGTATTGTAATGCGAAAAGTAAACAGAGCGAGACTTGTTTACTCATATCAAACCTGAGCGGCTACTTCAAAAGGAATTGCCGCGACGCTTAATTGAATTCTATAAAAAAAGACAGCTCCATGAATACTCCGGGATTATTATTTAAGGAATGTGATTTATGGCATTCTGGAGCTTTCTACATAATAAAAGATATTTCGAGTAATTACACGAATACGCGAGAAGGTTCCCGACTACAATTGAGATGTATATGTAAGCGGGCTTGTGGTCGAATTATTATTCGAAATAAATATTAATTAACGGAAATAAATTAACGATTAAGAAGTGTGATTTAAATTAATTAGTTAAGTTAGTTTAGTAATAGTGTAAATAAATTAAGTAGTGTCTAGTATTAGTATCAGTGTAAATAAATTAGTAAAATAAACGTTACAGTATTTTGGATCTCACGTGCAAGTGTGCGGTGAGTGTTAAAAAGACGCGTATCCACTTTGCGAGGCTGCCGCGCGAGGCATGCCTCGCGCGGCAGCTTCGCAAATTTAGTACCTGCCTCACAGTATTGTCTGCCGCACCATGAGGCTGCCGCACGTTGAGCCAAACTCAGTCGGTTTTTCGCCGCGATCAAAGAAGCCTCGCCCTGCGGCATATCTCAAATTAGGACGTGTTTAGTGTTTTGCCGCGGTCAAACCAGCCTCGCTCTGCGTGTGTTGTGTGATTTCAGTCAGTGCGATTTATTGTTATAAAATGGACAACGAAAAGTGTAAACTTCTTGTCGATTTATATAAAGAACACCGTTTACTATGGGACCCGAAACATAAAAAATATTTTAACAAAGCTGCAAGAGAAGACGTATGGAGGGAAATTAGTATATATATCAACGTTAACGTTAATGGAATAAAAGCTAAAATAAAATCATTAATGGGAACGTTCCGAAGGGAAAAATCAAGGCAGAAACAAAGTGAAATAACTGGTTCAGGTAACTATATATACTTTTATTTTTCTAAAAGCTAACAAATAGTAATAGTAGTTTGTATTATTATTGTAGGTACAGACAACGTCTATGTATCAAAATGGTTTGCGTTCGATTGGTTTAGTTTTCTGTCTGACCGTGATAACCCTAATCAAACAGTTGATACATTTCCAGAGGTAAGTCGAACCTAGTAACTATTCTGCCAGGGTATCACACCATTTGTAGCAAAGTGTGTGGCCAAATGTAAACGCGTATCTTTTAACTGATTTGCTGACCTTCGAGGAATATTCCGAATAGGCAGTAATGATAAATTTTCTTCATTATTTCTCCATCTACCGGGTACGATTTGCCCACCTATTTCCGAGTCAAACGTGCCAAGTGGTGTATAAGTGTTACAAGACTTCGTGCGTTTGCGAAGAAAATTGTGTAGATATATAGTTGTTAATACAATTTTGGAAGCTTTTTCTGGTTGTAGCAAAATTGGTTTTCTCAAAACACGGAATACGACGCTTAATATACCAAATGCGTTTTCAACAACTCTACGGGCTCTAGAAAGACAGTAAT
This sequence comes from Cryptocephalus moraei, assembly GCA_946251905.1. Classification (NCBI taxonomy): domain Eukaryota; kingdom Metazoa; phylum Arthropoda; class Insecta; order Coleoptera; family Chrysomelidae; genus Cryptocephalus; species Cryptocephalus moraei. Next base: position 189,270 of record OX276459.1, read on the forward strand.
TAAAAATTCTTTGTATTGAACCCCTTTCCGGATTACCTTCAAATGGTTTTATTAAATACTCAGATAATCCAAATGCTTTATCCCCCAATATCATGTACGGTACTTCTTTCAAATATGGAACTTGCAAAGGGCTTGATGTTGGTATATTAAGCGTTCTATTTTCCAGTTGTCTGTATAATTTTGTGTTTTTAAAGACGCCACCATCAGATATACGCCCTTGACAACCTACATCGACATACATGAAATTATAATCGGCGTCTACTAAAGCAAAAAGGACAATGCTAAAAAAGTTCTTATAGTTATAGTACTCAGTGCCGCTATTCCACGGAGCCTGTAACATTACGTGTTTGCCATCGATGGCACCTATTGCATGTGGAAAATTCCATTTCTTATCAAATTCATTGGTAACATGTAGCCATTCTTGTTGATTTGACGGTATCTGCAAAAAAATAATTTGATTACCTATGTTTTTATAATATTGAAATAAAATCAAGGTCTTTTGCAGTAAGACTACATTTCTTTTTCTTTTTTAAATGCAGGAATCGGAAGGAGGTACAGCAAACATTGGTGAAAATAATGAAGCAGCTCGTGAAGACAATATTCAAACAGACTTACAAACAAAACAGCAAACTGAACAAGAAAAAAATGATTCTAAAAAGCGGCAAACAGAATCAGCTAACTGTGTTTCCACGCAAGTAAAAAAAAACGCACCACATCAAAATCTGCACCTGAGGATCCGATGTTGCAAAAAGCATTTGAACTGTTGCAAAAAAGTGCTGATAGCAACATGAAACGAGACTCATACAGTGTCTATGGTGAACATATCACTAATGAATTAAGAAAATATTGTAACGTTTTTACTATTGACAAACTAAAACACTACGCGATTATCCTAATTAATTTATTTCTTACACTACACTTATAAACTTAACTTAACAATCACCTAATTCATATTTGTACACTGAGATGTTTATTTATTTTTAACACGCGCGGTCTCTCGCTCGAATGTTTACGCACATCGGTTCAACTCTCTCTCGCCTTGGGTCGGGCAATCCTTATAAATGCAGGTAGAAGGGTTCCCGAACATTCCAGCAGTTTTCGAGATTGTTCCACGAATTTCTCTTCGGGTTTTCGGGGAATCGAAGCGACTCGGTCTTACGAGAGTGTTCCCGCTGTTTCTAGAACGGATTCGCGGAACCCGGGCAGTCCCAGACGTGTTTATTTGGTTTCGGCGAGCCGTTCCGTTACACTGCCCCCGCCTTAAAGATGTTTCGTCCCGAAACGTGTCTCTGACAGGCCCATGTAGGAACCTACAGTTGGTCCCCTGTCTGCACCGCGAAGTTTGGTAGAAATAACATGCTACGGTTTTCTTGTGGGGACTCCTCTCAGGATTCCAACAACACACCAAAATGTCTATCCCGGTGAAGCGAAATAAGACCTCCAGCATATTCCTGACGATCCTCCAGTCCAAGGCGTCCAATCCGCAAGCCAGTTTCGGGATAGCTAACTTAGTTAGATCTTCGCTAAGTAGGCTATCCCTGAGGTCATGTAGTGCGTCCCACAGGTCCAAATAGGTGGGCTTGTGAAAGGACCTCCTCTTGGTAACCAGGTAGAAGAGCGGTCGTTGTGATCCATCGTCCTTAATCCTCAGCGCTCGCCCGACCGCCGGTCCCTGCTGATGGAGGTCGTCCAGTTTGCCGAACCTCGTCCGAAACTCCGCGGCAATTCCCCGGGACATCCGCAGGTCCTGGGCCACGCAATGAGCCAGCGCATACTCAGCCGGTGTTTCGAAGAGATCCCGTTGTTCTTCCCTGGTCACACCGAATCTCGCCTTCCCGGTCCCACCATACGCAGCCATAAACTCTTCAAAGGAGGGCTCATCCTCTTGGGGCTGTAGTTGGCGCACCTGTTGATCTTGGTCGTGGTCTCCCTCGAAAGGTGCTAATCGATTGTAATGCACGACCCGGGGCTTCCCATTCGGGACTTTGCTGATCCGGTAGATGACATCATTTATCTTGGTCTTCACTGTATACGGTCCTTCCCAGGCTTTCTGAAGCTTCGGTGATAACCCTCGCCTCCTTTGTGGGTTGTACAGCCACACCAGGTCTCCTTCTTCATAAATGCCGCTGTCATAGTGATCCTTCATGCGGTCGCTGGCGACTTGGAGATTCGTCCGTACCATCTCGTGAATCTGGTCCATCTTTCGGCGCAGCTCTGTGACGTAGTCTTCCCCAGCCAGATCTTCTCCCGGTTTGCAACCGAAGCTCAGATCGCAGGGAAGCCTCATCTCCCGCCCGAACAGTACCCTTGCTGGTGTCTGGCCGGTGGACTCGTTGATGGCAGAACGGTAGGCCATCAGGAAAAAGGGGAGATGTTGATCCCAGTCTCGTTGGTGTTGAGACACTACCTTCGAGAGGTACTTGCCCATGGTGCGGTTCATCCTCTCCACCATTCCGTCAGACTGAGGGTGCAGCGCCGTCGTTCTAGTTTTGCGAATTCCCAACTTTTCGCAAACTCCCTGGAACAGCTCGCTCTCGAAGTTACGCCCCTGGTCGGAATGCAACTCCAACGGTACTCCGAAGCGGCTCACTAGCTCCTTCACCAGGACATCTGCGACAGTTGTGGCTGCTTGGTTGGGAATCGCGTAGGCCTCTACCCATTTCGTGAAGTAGTCCATCGCCACCAGGATGTACTTGTTGCCGCAATCGGTTTCAGGAAATGGTCCAGTAATGTCTAGGGCGATCTTCTCGAAAGGACTTCCCACATTGTACTGTCTCATAGGGGCTTTCGGCTTGCGGTGCGGTCCATTGCTGGCTGAGCAAACTGTACACTTCCTGCACCATTCACGAACAGCCTCAGAGCAGCCCACCCAATAGAAACGTTCGCGCACTTTCTGCAGGGTCTTCTTTACTCCCAGGTGGCCTCCAGATGTTCCGTCGTGGAGGTGACGTAGCACTTCCGCCACCTTGATCTTGGGTACGATGAGTTGGAATCGCCTTTCTGCGCCATTATCGGATTCGAGCACCCTCTTGAGCAGTCCATCCTGTATCACAAGGGAGTCCCACTGTGCCCAGTACGATTTCAGGGTCCTAGAGGATGGGGCCACTTCCTGCCATTCCGGCCGACGACCTTCTTCTTTCCACTCCAGGATCCGTTGAAGTTCAGGGTCGCCTTCCTGCGCTCGCCGCAGCCCGTCTGGTGACCAGTCCTCGTCGGTGACCGTCGTGCGGCAAGTAGAAGCCTCCTTTACTTCTGCACGACTGCAATGGGAACATCCCTCCGGACACGGTCTTCTTGAAAGAGCGTCAGCATTACGGTGGCTAGTTCCTGCTCTATGTTCGATGTCGAAGTCGTATTCCTGAACACGCTCAATCCACCGAGCTACCTGGCCTTCCGGGTTCTTGAATCGCAGGAGCCATCTGATCGCTGCGTGATCCGTTCTCAACAAGAACTTCCTTCCGTATAGGTACTTGTAGAAATGTTCCACTGACTTCACGGCGGCTAACAGCTCCCTTCTGGTGACACAGTAGTTCCTCTCAGGCTTCGACAGGACTTTACTGAAGTAGCCAACGACCCGCTCTTGCCCATCTTGCAGTTGTGATAAAACCCCTCCGATCCCGTCATTGCTTGCATCTGTATCCAAGATGAAGCGTCCCTCTTGGGTCGGAAACCCGAGAACAGGGGCCGTCGTCAGGCGTCTTTTCAGGGCGTCGAAGGCTGCTTGGCATTCTTTATCCCAAAGGAAGGCTCGTTTTTCCTCGGTTAGTCGTGTCAGCGGCTTTGCGATGTCAGAAAACATTCGGACGTAACGACGGTAGTAAGTGCAAAGCCCCAGGAAACTTCGTAACTGATGCTTGTCCTTCGGTGTTGGCCATTCTTGGACTGCTCGCACTTTTTCAGGGTCCACCTCGACGCCGTTACTGCTGACCACGTGACCCAGATAGTGTACTCTCGTTCTCAACAGATGGCATTTCCTTGGGTTGAGCGTCAGGTTAGCCATTCGGAGTCTTTTGAAGACTTCCTCCAGGTTGGACAGGTGTTCGTCAAACGTCCTCCCTACGACGATAATGTCATCCAGGTACACGAGGCACGTTTTCCAGGAGAGTCCTCTGAGTATGTTCTCCATGAGCCTCTCGAAAGTAGCAGGGGCATTACACAACCCGAATGGCATTACAGTGAATTGCCACAGTCCAGATCCTACTGTGAAAGCCGTCTTCTCCTTGTCTGCAGGGTCCATTTCCACCTGCCAGTAGCCACTCTTCAGGTCCAGGGTGGAAAACAGCTTCGATCCAGCCAGAGTATCCAGGGTGTCGTCTATCCGGGGAAGAGGGTAGCTGTCTTTCTTCGTCACGTTGTTCAGTAGACGATAATCTACGCAGAACCTGGTGTCTCCATCCTTCTTCTTTACCAAGACTACAGGAGATGCCCAAGGACTGCTAGATGGCTCGATGACTCCCTCTTTCTCCATGTCATGGATGATCTTCTCCGCTACCTCCCGCTTGGCCTGCGGCAACCTCCTTGCTGACTGGCGGATTGGTCTCGCGTTCCCCGTGTCGATCTTGTGTCTAACAATACTCGTTCTTCCAGAAGGACCCTTGTCAGACACGAAAATCGATCGGTATCTACGGAGTAGCTCAATAAGCCTCTTCTTCTCGGCTCCAGCGAGAGAATCGCAGGCATCCACTAGAGCTTCCTCCACTTTCGCGGCTTGGCAGGCAGCGCTTCCCGTCACCTGGTGGATCAGTGACGTCACTGGTGAACAGGTTCCCACTTTGGTCCCCTTGCGGATGGTAACTGGGTAGTCATTGATGTTGATGAGCCGGACTGGAATTTCGTCACCCAGCGTCACCAAGGTCTTCCCTACGAGAACGCCTCGGCCCACCTCCACGTCGTGGTTCCAAGGTTCCACTACCGCAGGATTCCCTTTTCCGGTGACGCCTTGAAGTCGGGTCACCACTATTGATTCGCTCCTACTCGGCAGGGTGGCGTCTTCCGTCAGCCTTATCTGGTGGACCGTCTCGCCCTTGGTGTGCAGGAAAATTTCCTCTGGGCCGACTTGCATCACTTGTCGCTTCAGGTTGAGTGCGAAACCGTGGGTCTTCATGATGTCAATTCCCAAGATGGCGTCCTCTTCTATGTCAGCTATCAGGACTCGGTGTGGCGAAAATCGCGCAGTGCCGATCTTGATCTCGACGTCGACTTCTCCGTGGACGGCGGCAGCTTCGCCCGTAGCCGTTCGCAACCTCCACCTGGACTCCATCACTCTCTTCCCTCGCGTGTTCAGCAGGCCTGGCTTCAGGATCGTGTTGGATGCCCCGGTGTCGATCAGTAGGGTTTGTTTCCTGCCGTTAATTTCGCCATCCACGTACAGGCTGCCATCTTCACCTCTTAGGGTAGCTATCTTGATGACGGGATCTTGGGACGGACAACGGGTCGGAGCTGCTCCCTGGGAGTCGACCCGTTTGGATTTGTCGACCCTGGGGCGCTTGCGGTCCCTTCGGAGACGGCCAGCCTCTCCACACGGACAGCACTTCGCTGGTTCCTTTTTCTTCCCCTTCAGCAGTCCCTTGAGGGCGCATGCGTCGTCCCCGACCACAGCCCGAACGCGGCCACAGCTCCTTGACGCCTCCGTCGCAGCCTCGTATTCCAGGGCCATCGAGAGTGCTTCCAATGTGCTCTTGGGACGCGACAGCCGTACCGCTCGCTGCATCTCCACATCCCTCAAGCCGTCGATGAAGGCCGAGACCGCGAGACTCTCCGTCATGGACTCCGCCGCTTCCGGGTAGGCGAATCTGACTAACTTCGCGATGTCGGCTTCAAACTCCTGAAGACTCTCTCCCTGCTTCTGTCGTCGGTTCTTCATTCGGGATTGGTAGACTTGCCCCAGGTGTGCGTGCCCGTACCGTCTCTGCAGCCTCTGGACGAGTAGTTCGAAGTTGTCCAGCTCCCCCTCTGGAACAGTCTGCAGCACGTCGAGGGCGTTTCCTCGGAGGGCGACCGTCAGAGCCACTGCCTTGTCTCTTGGCGCCCAGTTGTTGGCTTTCGCCGCTGCCTCGAACTGCCGGAGGTAGTTCTCCCAGGGTATTTCCCCGTCGAAGGTGGGCGGCTTCACTCTATGACTCGCAGTAGGAACTGCCTCTATCCTGGTTACCTCCTCAATCCTGGTTACCTCCTCCGAGTCGTTGAACGGGTTACCTGAACTGGACATGTTTTGTCGACTGGGCTGGAAATGCATGGATTCTAATCGGGTCCCCAATTCTCGCAGTTGGTTCTCCAGTTCCAGTCGTTGGATTTTCTCAGTCTGAAGTGCGCTGTCAAGATTCCCAATTCTGCTATCCAGCTCACCGTGGAGTTCTTCTAATTTGTCGTCCAACTCGCCGTGGAGTTTTCCCAGTTTGTTATCCAACTCGTCATGTAATTTTCCCATTTCGTCGTGGAGTTCTTTTCTGTTGTTATCCAACTCACCGTGGAGTTTTCCCATTTCGCTGTGCAGTTCTTTTATGTTAAAATCTAATTCGCCGTGGAGTTGTTTCATCTCCTTTGTTTGGTTATCCAACTCACCGTGGAGTTCCTTTTTTATGTTGTCAAGGAGGCGCTCACCTTCTTCCTCGAAGTAGAAAGTTTCAGGGTCGTCTCCATTTTGAATTATATACTCCTCCAGACGTTTCTGCAGCACTGTTTTCGTCCCTGACGTTTCGAGTTCTCGTTCTTCCAACTCGCGTTTGAGGTCCACAACTTTTAAATCGCGTAATTTCTTCATTGTTTTTAATTTATTTCACTAATTAATCCGCACTCTGACACCACTGTAACGTTTTTACTATTGACTAAAACTAAAACACTACGCGATTATCCTAATTAATTTATTTCTTACACTACACTTATAAACTTAACTTAACAATCACCTAATTCATATTTGTACACTGAGATGTTTATTTATTTTTAACACGCGCGGTCTCTCGCTCGAATGTTTACGCACATCGGTTCAACTCTCTCTCGCCTTGGGTCGGGCAATCCTTATAAATGCAGGTAGAAGGGTTCCCGAACATTCCAGCAGTTTTCGAGATTGTTCCACGAATTTCTCTTCGGGTTTTCGGGGAATCGAAGCGACTCGGTCTTACGAGAGTGTTCCCGCTGTTTCTAGAACGGATTCGCGGAACCCGGGCAGTCCCAGACGTGTTTATTTGGTTTCGGCGAGCCGTTCCGTTACAATATGATCCGAGGACACTTGCCTTTGTAAAACAGGCAATTAATAATATTATTTTTGAGGCAGATGTAGGCAAGTTATCAGTACCAAGCACTACCTACTTCGGTTATCAGAACTTTCAACCAAGTAGTTATGTTGTCCAGTCATCTTCGCCAGCTTGCTCATCTACTGAAAGTTCTACATTTACGGGACTATAGCTACACCATCTCCACAAACCGAAATAGCAGAAACAGGCGTAGACAATATAAGTGAAGCGGAAAATGACCCTTATGACAATATCATTTTGACAATTTAAGCTAATGGTTTTGTTTATCTTTCAATAAAATTTCATGAATATTTAAGTAAGAATCTGCAAATAAATATAACATCCTATTCACCTCAGCTACTCACCTTTACATAATCCTGAAGTACTGTAATGATCGCATCGCAAACATCTGGAACAATATAAGATATCGACTGCTTCGATACACGAAAAAGGTATTGTAAACTTGTATAGGAATCTCCTGTAGCTAAAAATCGTAAGGTAATGGCAAGTCGTTCTGGTACGGTAATCGCATCTCTCATAAATGTGTCCCTTTTTTCAACCATTGGACGTATTAATTCCGCCAAGTATTTAAAATCATCCATCGACATGCGAATAAAGTTTTTCACTGTATCTTCAACAAATTCAAACGTCATATCTTGCAATAGTTTGTTACCATAATGTGGAACACTTTCATATAGACGTTTAATCCACCAACGAGGTCTCCGTCTCCGCTTTTGTAGTTTACTATTCTTTAAAATTCGATGTATGACAATAAAAGACATCGCTGCAGTTGATAATTCTGACATTTTGCTGCTTCGACGTGAGGCACTGAACTGATGGCTCGCGTTGAGTCGTGACTTATGTCCCCCAGTTAAAAAATCTGCTGCGAGGCAGCTCACACTGCGGCTGCCTCGCGAGGCACGCCTCGCGCGGCAGCCTCGCAAAGTGCATACGCGGCATAACAAGTGCGCGCGGTCGTAACGAAAACGGAAAAACAAGAGGAGAGAGTTTCGGGGTTGGGAGAGGGAGTCTTATCTGGCAGCACGAGGAAGAAGGAGCGGCGCCTGGATATAGGTGCGAGATCCTAGAACCTGGGTGCTGTATAGGGATTGTTTCCTTGTTGGAGACCCGAGGGCGAGCAAGGGACCTTCCCGACCATTGGCAGGGATCACCAAGCGGTGGAGCCAGATCCTGTGCCACTGAAGGCGCACTGTGAGCAGCGGAGGACCGGAGTCCATGGTGTTTGAGGAGTTGGGAGAGTTGTGAGTGTATCATATGTGTTAATCGAGACGCGGCCTGATTCTTAAATAGAAGTATAGACCAACACTCTTGTGTACTTTTAACCCCCCCCCCCCTTAAACTTATAAATTTGGAATTCCCGGACAACGTCAGTGTGTCGTTGCCGAAGGGAGACCACTACAACCATACTTGTTTAAATCTTCTATGTAGTGTAATGCAAAATGTAAATTGCCGAGCGAAATGTGTTTACTCCCGTCTTACGTCGGCGGCTTCGGCCTCAAAGGAATTGCCGCGACGCTTAATTGACTCCTATAAAAAAAAGACAGCTCCATGAATACTCCCGGATTATTTAAGGAAAGTAATTTATGACGTTCTGGACATTTTCTACGTAAACATTATTAAAAGAACAATCGAGGCGTTCTGGAATTATCTTGTAAAGACGGGAAAACATTATGGGGGTTATATAAAACATGTATGATCCACCTTATCTAAATTACACATGGAGCAATACTTATTTCTTACGCCCAAAAATAAAATATTTTTGGTATGGTAACCAATAATGGTAGCTGCTCCTGAATTTGCGTTGTATACCTAATAATAACACAAAATTATTGCTTATAATTATGTTATAAATAGTGAGCAAAATGTTGTTTTTATTACTTAGTTGGTCTTAATTAATATGTCAATTTTATTAATATTCCTACTTTTTTGTCTCGATGTAAATTTACATAATTTATAATGATATAAAAATATTTCTATCACCGAAGGTGATGTTAAAAGGTATTTTTATACAAACCTCCTGTACTACATATAAAGTTAATTTGAAATATTCAAAATTGAATAACGCTTTCATTATGCAAATATAAACTCTGCCATAAGCTCCTGTCGAAACCCCGAACCACATGATGTGCAATACGAAGGAACTTCCTTTCTCTCTTTCTTATCTTTATTACTGTACTCCCACCCTCCTACCTAGGTAGCCGAGCATCAAAAACAGGAAGAGAAATACGGCCTGCCATCTGAGAGTGACGAGAATAGAAAGACAGACGATGAACGTTACGAGTAAAACATGGATTTGCACGTAAATCTTTAATTACATCCTACATCTTTATTATGACAGATATTAAAATATTTTTTTCTGCAATCGATCAGAAAAGGATTATATTATTGAGCTATTTTCTTTAATTATGCAGACAGTGTTTCATAACTACTTAAATTAGATATTAAAAGAGCCACCATTTATTGTCTACCTTTATTTCAAATTTACATTTTTTTCAAGAAAAATTTTGCAAAAATGGAGTAAATAGCTCATTACTAGACAAGTTAATCGTTATAAAAGTTCAACATGATTGACAAAAAAATGACTAACACAGACGCAGGATGTCGGCAAAAATGTACGCAAAGCTCCATAAGACGGCTACGCGTACCAGTCCTCTTAAGAGCTTCCATCAAAGTCGCCCACATACTCAATTCGGTTGTAATGCCTACTAAAATTTCAGCTTTCTCTACTAGTTTTCCTTGCACATACTCAAACGTATGTGTTTTTATACGAACAACATGGTACTGGCTCATAACATATTCCTTAGTGTTGCATCTCTTTCTCTTTGTCGACTATGGGAATTGTGCCCACATAACACGCATAAGCGACGCAAAGAGGCATTTCCGTAAATTTAAAACAATACTTCATTTGTCTACAATGAACTAAAATAGGGTTAGGACGCAAACACCGTCTCCGTCATCTACCATTTGCGCATGTCACAAGACAAGTGAAAAATGTCAACGAGTGCCCGCATGGATGCACTTGTGTTTGTTCAAGTAAGACGAGGTATAAAAACTTTTATTACAACTTGAACACGTGAAAGGCTTGTCGCCTGTATGGATGCGCGAATGTTTTCTTAAATCAGAAGAAGTAGAAAAACTTTTATCGCAACTTGCACATGTAAAAGGTTTGTCACCTGTATGAATGCGCAAATGCGCCTTTAAATTAGAAGAACGATAAAAGCTCTTATCACAAATTGAACATGAGAAGGGCTTCTCACCTGTATGAATGCGCGAATGTGACTTTAAATGAGAAGAAGTAGAAAAACTCTTATCACAACTTGAACACGTGTAAGGTTTATCACTGCCTGAATGGACACGCAAATGTTTCTTTAAATACGAAAAGCGAGAAAAACAACTATCACAACTTGAGCATGTGAAAGGTTTGTCATCTGTATGAATCCGAGAATGTGCCTTTAAAGAAGAAGAATTAGAAAAACTTTTATCACAACTTGAACATGTGAAAGGCTTGTCGCCTGAATGGATGCGCAAATGTGTCTTTAAATTAGAAGAAGTAGAAAAAGTTTTATGACAACTTGAACACGTGAAAGGTTTGTCGCCTGAATGGACGCGCGAATGTCTTTTTAAAGAGGAAGAGGTGGAAAAACTCTTATCACAACTTGAACATGTGAAAGGTTTGTCGCCTGTATGGACGCGCAAATGTATCTTTAAATTAGAAGTATTTGAAAAACTTTTATCACAATACAAACACCTAGCGGTAGTTTTGGGTTTGTGTCGAAGATCTGAAGACCCTGGAAGGATTTTGCATGCTTCTTGTATATCCAATCTAACTTTTTTTCTTCCAATGGACGTTGCATCAAACAGTACCTCTTCTTTTATTAAGGGATGATACTCGATATCTATCGAAGATTCCATCTTGACTCCTCCAGATGTTAGTATCATTTCTACTATGGCCTCGTTGCTCTTACAACTTTTGATGTATGTGGAAAATCCCTCGTAACGCGACTCACATTCCTTACAAATGTCCCTTTGGGATTCCATCAACGGATTCTGAAAGAAGAGATGTAGATTACATACACAGGTATTGTTTCTCTGGTCCTTAAAACGGACCATTATTTAAAGCAGTAGTTCACCTACGGACTTTCAGTGATCTCACTTTTGATCAAGATTCAAATCGCACTTCCGTTACTACCGATTCCACTATGTTCTCAATAGATGTAATAAATCATTTTTTTCGGGATTTACAACATTTACTATATTTACCCCCAGACGATTATAACAAATAAAAATTTTACTTTTTGAAAACGACATTCCAATCCATGTACTTTTAGATTTCCTACAAATTCTAGATTTAGCTTCAGACCAAGACCTTTTCAATTCAAAGGAATTTTTTATTCACTAATGACACTTTGATATCATATTGTAACGAAACAGCTGGCCATAAAGATAAGCACCCGTCAGAAAGTGTCGCTTCTGGGAACTTCGTAACGATGCGAATTTGGCGAACTGATGGAATTATACACGAAACTATAATCCCTTGGCCATGTTTATTAATATTAATAAATAAAGGAATAGGTAATTCTTATTTCAAAAAACATTTCCAGCGCAAGTTGTAATGGACATACATCATAATATGATTTAATTCTAAAGTACAACTACACTTTTCTTTCATACATAAATGTATGTGGTACGCTTTGAAGAATCCAAATATGACGTTCACGTGTTTGTAATTTGTCTAAATGCTGAAGAATTTGAATATAAATATGCTCCCTGGAATAACTAACTATAACATCTCATAAAGTGATGTTCTAATCATGCTGAAATTTTGCAAGCATATTGAAGAGCTCTCCATTTTCACGGCTTTTCAAAGCACCACAATTCTCTTTGCAATAATTATTATGCACCAAAGAAAATATTTTCTAGTTTTCTTGTTAAAATATGTAGTTGATCAATTTTGACACCCACGGCTCATTTGATAGATACATAATTAAAATATCTATATCTTTCATACATAACTTTCTTTGCCAATTCACTATTCATTATTAATAGCGAGAAATCATTTTTTCGCACCTAAACTTTAAATAAATAAACAATGCCATGTGATCTTAGGTGTTACTTTTACGCTTATAGCATTTCTATAGGTTAGAACTTCTACCCACAGGGCTTACAAAATTTCCATAGGTTGAGGGGGTAGTTTTTCATAGGATGCCCACACTAAAATGTCAAAAATTTGCAAAGCAATACTCATGATAATACTACTTACAATACAACTACAACAACAATACTACTTCTCCGAAGAGAATTCACAGATTAAATATAAAAAGTTCTGTGATTATTTCTAATAGCCTGAATTGTAGGTGCGAACAAAAGTATGAAAAGGAACAGTTTAAATGTTTAGTTTAGACTACAAGGTGTTGTTAATATTTATGGTGAAGTTTTGCAACCTCATAAAATGTGGTCCGGGGCAAGCTACCTCCAGTGCCTCCGCAACGCTACGCCACTGCACCAGACATTTTGAATTTTAGAAACTTAACGTATTTTGGCCAGGCGTCTAATAAGTTAGAACCTTTGGCATTTACTAGCTATTTGTCTTGTGGAATCAAATTTCAACTTTTCAAACCTCTTCCTTTTCTCAATTAGTCAACCAACAATAATACTCTCAGAACTCTCCCACTAGTTTCATAACATTTTCAGTCTTGCGTTACAGATTTATAATTTCCTAATCTCTTTTCTGGTCTTTCAAGACAAGTGAACTTGTCTAGTATTGCCCGGAAGAACACATGAGCACATACCTATACTTATTGGCTTGCTGTTGCCAATGCTGTACAGTTTACACCCTAGTTGTACATTTACACTTTAAATCTATTGGACAGTTGCTCTATTTGTAATATTGGTACATAGATAAGGTCAAATTGAACAAGGGAGCAAAGAGGCAGGTAAAAAAACATAAGGAGTGTCAACTTGTACCTACTTCCCTTAATGAAACGGTTAAGAAAATACTTTTAAATTTCGGATATCATCAGACAAATGTGTTTCTTTATTTTGAAGCAAAAGTTATGATGAAACCACTCTAGATATTAAAATTTATGTACATATTACCTTTATATGTAGGTAATCATTTACCTCTTGGTATTTTACTCTATAGCCAATAAATTTTGGATCCACTAATTTAAAGAATGTTGACTCGGGACATCACAGTATCATACAAAGACAAAACCTTTATAGAAAGTTATAAGGACATGCCACCCATGAGGTAAAGAGTTCATTAGTACTCACTTCGTCGCTTATTATCAACCAGAAACGCCATAACTTCTCATCGATCGTCTGCACTGTTACTCCTTCTTGCAAGCACCAATCGCAAGCAGTTGTGCGGGTTGTGCTTTTCATAGCCATACTCATGTTTTCAGGACAAGCAATAGCAGCACTTCATCTATCGAACCTAATTTAACCTGTACTCCCCATTATTTCATCCATATGTAAATTATAATAGATTTGTATACATTATAATTGTGCGTTATATCATTACATTACATATATAAATAACTGAGGTTAGGTTGGGTTGTGGGCATAGAGATAAAAGATATGGGAGGTAACATATGTGGTTGGAACAGATAGACCAAAGCACAGAACAAAGTGGCTTCTGCATATGGCCGACTTCCTGTAAGAAATGTTTCTGTCCAGTGGCGTAGCATTTAAAAGACATCAACTATACCCGAGTGTCGATTCAATTCGGAGTAAATACCTGGAATCAATTAGTCCTCCGCGCGAAGAAGAAGTGAGGGGAAAGTAGAAACATGGGCGTGTATGTTTCATTTTGTCTTCGAAATGTAAATAATCGAAGTTATATCATTTAATGGAATGAAACAAAGTTAGTTTGCAACTATAATATTGAAATAATTATAGCGCTACTACAGAAATCAGATGACTGGAAGAAATATTGCCTAATGAAAAATAAAAACGAATATCACACGTGTACTGACTAGCGCGTATTTCGCCGGGCACCGACACTGTGCCCCGACCACGTGTTCACTGTGTAATCAAGTTTCTCGATATTGCCATTTTACGGGCTTCGACCAATGTTATATACAGCGGATTTTTAAATTTTGGCAACTACGCTTTTCTCTGTCTCTCTCTTTACGTTGGAAATTTGCTAAAGCGGCAAATCGCGCTAACTTAGGTATGTGACTTTATGAGTTTTGCGTGTGCCACTCGCAACTTGGTGGGACTATGAGTCACTCGTGAAGAAAAACGGATTTTGGTATAGTTATGAAATAATAATTGCAGTTTGTATAAAGCAGTTGTATTTTCCATAAAATGTCACAAAATGGTAAGAAATACGAATTAACAAAATAATGGTTAGGTCAGGGGTGAAATATATACAATTATGAAGTGTTACAATTTTAAATATTGTTGTCAAGTAACAATATAGATCATTACCGGAGAAATTGAAACAAAAACACTGCAATATCACGTTATTGCCCTCGAAATTGTATAAGTTTAGTGTAATGATTTCTAATTTTATCTAATGGGGAAATATTTTTACATGTAAATTTTATCCGAATGTCAAAATATTTATTTGTTATTGCATTTACTAAAAGGTTGGCATGGTTCTCCAATGGATTAGTATCCAATGCATGTGCCTGAAGCCCTGAAAAAATGTTGTTATCTAAAGTCCACTTCAAAACTTTAATTTTTATTTTGTCTTTCTTTACCAAAGGAAAATCGCCGTTTTTCTTCAAGTCCTCACGAATTAATCGTTCGGCATGTGAGCAAATTCGAATGACATCTTCGGATGGATAAGTAAGCCCTCCCTTATCTTTAAATTGTAAGAAACTATTTAAAATGTTAGCTCTTTCTCCAAACAAAGCAGAAACACATTCCTCACATTTTAGAATACTTCCTAATTTTGCGGAAACAAATCCTGATATATATATATATATATATATATATATATATATATATACAGGGTGGTCGTGATATAACCTTACAAAAAAAAACTGGTAATAGGTGACGTTGAGTAGAACTCGTATACAAAAAAAAAATCTGGTAAAAGTCTTTTCGGTTTCGAGATACAAATAATTGAAAATTTGTTCAAAATTTGCTGTACGCCAATGAGTTAATCAGGGTGACAAAGGTGATTTTGGTTGTCTAGTAACGATAATCGGTACCTGTACCAACTAGTAAACTGAATGACATTTGTCAAATTCAATAATTTTGAATTTGCCGTAGAAATGAAATTTACAAATCAAGATTTTTTCCAATAAACACTGGTTTCCTTTTGTTATTTATTAAAACCGATTTATAAACTTGACGTTACCTTTGCCGTTTAAAGTTGAAATCGTTCTTCTTTGTTGAATATTGTGTTTATTAGCAGATTCTAACCTAAAACCACAATCATGATTATCCGTTAGTGTCTTGACCCATGAAGTTTGCTATTTAATTACAAACTGCAAACACAAACGCAAGTGAAGTCTTGATAAAGACTGGTTTTATAGACTTCTTGTCCAAAAATGATTATAAGAGACAAAATACATTGAAAACAAGAAAGGCGACGACATGACAATTGACATATGCAAACTGACAAGTAAATCACTGGCAAAAGAAAACGTCTATCAAATTTGACAGCAAATTGCCAATTTATTGTAACTAGGTAACTAACAATTAAATCTTGGTTAAATATGTATGTATTTATTTTTGTGTCAGTGGCGTCAAATGAGTGTGGATAGGGGTTAATTTTTCTTCATCATTTTGGACCTACCAAATATGGGTTTTTCGGAACTGTTGGATCCTCTTAATGACCCAGAATTTTTTTGTAAGGTTATATCACGACCACCCTGTATATATACTTGTATGCAGTATCACTCCGCGTCCGGACCAAGAACGTTCTTACCCTGCGTCCGGCGTATATGAGGCGTATATAAACGGTTACGTTGACGGCGTCACTGTGCGTCTTTGACTACAGACAGGTTCACTCAGCGTCGTCTATTTTTAGCACATTTATACATATTTAGGTATATTTAATACGTCACTCAACGTCCTGATGTATTTGACTATCTATGGGTTTACTATGCGTCGTCTATTTTTAGCACATTTATACATATTTAGGTATATTTAAACTGCTAGTCTGCGTCCTATAAAATACGTTTAATGAGTGGCTATTTACCCTGAATGAGACTTTCGGGTTTGGGGCAGAGTACTGCTAAATCGCGAAAAACGATCATTTTTCTGTTTTGATCGGTTAACTGGGTTAACAAACAATGCAACTGCCAGTTAATAACAATGAAACCTAATAATGCCACTTAACTACTTAATTTTCTAGAGGTTAACGGTACTCAAATTTCAATTTATTCTGTATAAAAATTAACTTTAAATTTTCGGTCTAGCAATTTAAAATTTTTTCAAATTCAATAAATAAGCGATCATTTAGTAAAAATTTAATTTTTGGAATAAACTTTTAATTGATAGTGAATAAGTCTTGACGTCGAAAACTAATTAAAGTCCCGTAGGTTCGTAGTTGAGAATCTTATTTGTTTTTAAATAATTAACAATTATGTTGCAAATAGATTTAAACTAATTTGAATTTTATTGCGTTAATTAATGAAGGAATCTTTTTTGTAAAAAACCGCTCGGATTTATTAATGAATGGCAGTTTTACAGGTGATTGGACAGCGTGAATCGTTTTTAAACTTTTTAGTAGTTTCTTGCATTTTTTGTTACTAGTACTAACGATCAAAACTCGATCACAAAAATCATTTTTCGCAATTCAAGGGTTTCCTGACAACATTTTTTCTTCCATTTTTCCCAAGAACCTTTCCCTCGAAGATATAATTAGGTTATTAAAGAAGAATTTTATTATCGATAGTTCCCGATATTTGCCCCTCTAGACCAGGGAAATCAGATATTCCCGCTTTTCCCGCCCGAGAAGCCCGCTGAGTCCATCTAAGATTTTTTGTGTTAATTAAGTTATTGCTAATAAATGGCAAAAAGAATGATTTGTTACTTTATTTTAATCATACGTGAAATTGCTGCATGTAATTAAAAAAAAGGCAATCTAGTAGAGCATAAAAAAACCTTCAAATTGAGCTATGGTACATGTTTTTTACTGTATTTGTTGCTTAATTATACAATGAAAATGAAAAAAGACGGAATTCCTAAATTATTTATTACTATTGCAAAAAGGGCTCAGTAGTTTTAATTTTTTGTGAAAAGTAGGGTATTGTGTTGCTAAAGTTTCCATAAAAATTTCAAAGCGATTCACCAAATAGGTATTGCAAAATTAATTTGTTTATCCCAGACACTTAAATTTGCACTAAATTTCTACGTAAAAGAATAAAGTTAGGGCAGTTCTAAAGAGTGCTGTTTGAAAAAGAAGACTTGCTCTATCAATATACTATGTTAAAATTCATAAATTGTAATTTTAACAATAATAAAACTTCACTGCAAAAATACTGCATTCCTTAGCTAATAAACAATAAAATTATAATAACTTTTTTGTTTTCAACTCTAGAGAAATGGTTTTCTCTTATCCTAAAGGGTGGTATTCTTACACGATTTTTAAAAAAAGTTGCCCTACGACCAATAGGAACGGAGTTCAGAGACACGTTAGCCCTAAAAAATTAAGTTTTTCATGTTTATATTCAAATTTAGTATAATTTTTTCTTATAGAATATTAACAATGTAGTTTGTATCATGTTTATAAACATTAAGAAACAAAATAATGCCATTTTGCAGTTCAGATGTTTAACTTTCAGTACAAAAATTTTCAAATCGATTCCATTAAAATTGAGCTGTTGGCAAAGCTTTATTTACGAAGGGTTTTTTCAAGCCAGCCAGAGCGTGCACTGTGGATGCTCAAATTGAAGTAAAGTTGCATCATCAAACTGATGGAGTTTGTTATATCTCAGAAACTAATTAACATAAATTGGTGTTTTTCTCAACATGTATTAGCTTTTCGGGTACATCAAGAATATGCAATTTGTTATTGGTTAATTGTAGAAATAATCATGATATAATCATTTGTCTAAAAACTTTTTTTAAACCGTTAAATATTGATTCAAAAATTTGAAAAAATTATGGTGTTATTTCAACACATGAAGAAAGAAAGTCCCGTTGGGAAAAATATTTTAATGTTTTTTCAAAAAGCTCACCTATTGTTAATTACCTATTTTTTTTTGGCACCCACGGCTACATTGAAAGCTGGATAATTCTTGGTAATCACCGTAAAAATTTTTCGCCTATTGGAGTCCTTTCTATGAGTGTACTCAATAAGATGATGTCATAAAGTTGTTTAAATTTTGTTTATTTGGTTTATAACGAATTTTCTAACTTAACAAAAAATGAAAAATCCTACAATAATTGTTTTGTTAAGATTTTTTTTCTTCACATATTGTGGTATACTTGTTGTTTTTATATTTTAAATAGGAATTAATTATTGCGGGTAATTTCTTTTATCGATATTTGTTTATAAATTGTTTATCAACAAATGGTTTTATTGGTTTGGAAAAAGTTTTTTTACCATTCTTTGTTTAGGATCAATGACGATTTTTAAATTTTCATTAAACAATTTTTTTATTGTTCATAATCGTTTTTTACATTTGCATTACTTAAATCATTAGTTGAAAAATAATTTTGTCTTTAAAAATCATTATAAATGGCTCTTAATAGAATGTAAAAAATAATAATTTTTTCATTAATAATTTCATTAATTATTTAGTTAACAATGTGTTATGAATAATATTTGAGTGTCCCAATAATTTTTTTCTAATACAACTAAAAATTGCAAAAACAACATATTCAACAAAGGTGAGAAAAAAGTTTCTGTAATTTTAACTGAATTTTCAAAATAACACGATATTAAAAGTGACACGTCTACTTGACTTATTAAGCAATAAACGCTCGTAACTTTTGAATTATTAACGATAAGACAGTGGACATTCAGGATGATTTTTGAGAGCATTCGTTGATATTTGACATAAAATTTACAAGTCTCTATCTACAATGGCTCTTTGTTTACCCTCGTTTGTTTTTAAAATAACCTTCTATTTGCATCATTCATTGCTTAAATTTTTTTAAACTGTTGAAGTTACGATTACTTTCATGCAGAACAATTTGATACGCTTATAACTGGGCAATTACATAGATTGTTAATTTAGTCTTTAGCAATAATTTTTAAGATTTTTATTATAAACAAATGCGTGTAAACAATGTACCATTCTACATACAGACTTGGGGTAAATTTTATGTTAAAGATCAAATAATGCTCTCTAAACTAATCCTGAATGTCCATTTTTGTAACTTTAGTTATTTAAAAGTTATGAGCGTTTATTGCTTAACATTAATATCCTGATATTTTAAAAATTCAATATTACAGAATAGTTATTTTTGTACCAAGGGCATGATGAAGGTGTTGTTGATCGAGGACAACCACAGTTCAAAAGGACGAGGGCCGATAGGTCTCGAGACCTTTTTAAACTGTGGTTTCCCGAGATCAATAACACCCAATTATGCCCTAGGTGCATACGTTTTATTTCTCACTTGCAAATAATCGGTTGTATATGTTAAAAACCGAAATCACGTCTACGTTGTCATGTATGACATGTATGTCAAAATGACGATGAAGTGCATCTATGGTGAAGTTATTGAAAAAAAAACTCGTAAAGCGTATTTATGGTGATATGTGTCAGATTCTGGACCAAATGATAAAAATCATGTCAAAATGACGTTTTTTGACGTTCTAGTTCGCCCCAGGGGGGCGTTCTTTTCCGCCCTAGAGTCGAACGTCATTATGTACCGCGTATAACAGACATAAACAACCGATTATGTGTAAGTGGAAAATAAAAAAAATCTCAGCTTTTTCTCAGTTGAATATGATATATTATATCATATTCATATATATTCATATATATTATATATATGATATAGTTGAATATGTTTTTGTAATTTTTAGTAGTATAAGAAAAATATTATTAGGACACTTAAAAGTTATTTATAACAAATTGGTAACTAAATAAAGAGTGAAATTATTGATGAAAAAAATTATTATTTTTTACTCTATTAAGAGCCATTTATAATGATATTTAAAGACAAAATTATTTTCAACTAATGATTTTAATAATGCGGGAAAAGCGGGAAAATCTTATTTCCCTGGTCTAAAGGGGCAAATATCGGGAACTATCGATAATTCATCTTTAATACCTTACTTATATCTTTGAGGGAAAGGTTCTTGGGAAAAATGGAAGAAAAAAATTTGTAAGGAATTCCTTGAACTGCGAAAAATGTTTTTAGTGTGTTTATCGAGTTTTGATCGTTAGTAATACTAGTAACAAAAACTGCACAAACTACTAAAAATTTAAAAAAATTCAAGATCTCTAATCACCTGTAACACTGCCATTCATAAATAAATCCGCGCGGTTTTTACAAAATGATTCCTTTATTAATTAACGTAATGAATTACAAAGCATATTAAAACTATTTGCTACGTAATTGTTAATTATTTAAAAATAAATAAAATTCTCAACTACGAACCTACCAGACTTTAATTAGTATTCCACATCAAGATTTATTCAGAATCAATTAAAAGTTTATCCGCACAAAGGTAAGTTGCCAAAAATTTAATTTTTGGAAAATGAATTAAACTGAATTATCGCCTATTTAATGAATTTGAATTTTTTTAAATCTCTAGCCCGAAAATTTAAAAGTTAATTGTTATACAGAAAAAAAATTAATTTGAGTACTGTCGACCAGAAGAAAATGAAGTTGTTAAGTGGCATTATTAGGTTACATCATTATTAACTGGCAGTAGCATTGTTTATACGTTAACTCGGTTAACCAACAAAACAGAAAAATAATTGTTTTCCGCCACTTAGCAGTACTCTGCTCCAAACCCGAAAGTCTCATTCACAGTAAATAGCCAATCATTAAACATATTTTATAGGACGCAGAGTGGCACTTTAAATATACCTAAATATGTATAAATGTGCTATAAATAGACGACGCTGAGTGAACCGTTTCACTATTCGCAGTATACAATCGGACGCTAAGTGATCCACCATAACGATTTATATATTCGGACGCTTGGTAAGCCTACGCCATATAACTATTGAATACACGTGTTAGGTCGCTTTTTATTTAAAACACCGAGATTTTCACCAAAAATACAACGTCTTTATTCCACCGCTAAAACGATCTCCCTACACACACAGAACGCCTCCTCGGAACACGGAACACCTCGCTGTCATCCGTCATCCGTCTGACCTTGCTCTGTCCCGTGCTTCTCGCCCATCGGTCCGCTACCTGCCGAACACCTACCACGAGCGCCATCTGTTGTGGGGACCACCCGCCTGGTAGTCCCACGTGACACCCCTTACATCCGGCCAGCCTGAAAAATTAATGGTCCCCATTAATAAAATGACGCAGACTTGCACACCGGTGCCGGTCAATTCTCGCCGCTCTCCCCTGAACTGCTAACACAGTCAACTTGTGTGCTCTCGTATCTTCGGAGAGAATCAACGGCCACCGTTGCTGAAAAATTCTTATAACCTCTTAGCCCTTTTACCGAGGTTATGATATACCTATCGCCTCCTAACACCTTTTGAATTCGATACGGCCCACCATATTTGCCGCTCAGTTTCCGGTTCACACCTTTCTCATTAGAGCAAGTCAATGAGGTGCGCCATAACACCAGGTCTCCTACCTTGTATTCGGTTGCAACCTTACGCCGTTTATCGTAGTGCGCCTTCATTCGTTCACCCACCTTGGTCAGGTATGCGGCGGCTTTTCGCCGTCGATTCGTTAGTAACTCTCTCTCCATAGACACAGCCTCACACTCACTCGTTCGAGCTTCCCTTGCATGGACTAGTGTCTCGCCTGTCACCTCAGATCTCTCAGAAACACCACCTTCCCGGTCCTGCTCAACGTCTTGATTACTTGCCGCGAGATCTGCTACCGCCCCTGTTGTCGCAGCGAACAGGAGATCAGCCGGGGCGTATCCAGTACTTTTATTCACACAGTGATTCATTCCCCACACAACATCAGGCAAACATACATCCCATTTAGCTTCGCACTCCGCACTGGCTCCCAACGCATTAACAAGGGTACGGTTTTGACGTTCCACCTGACCATTCGCCCTAGGTGTTGCGATCGCGTTCAAGACGTGCCGCACACCCCGTTCTGCTAAGAACTCGCCAAACGCCTTGCTAGCAAACGCCAGTCCTCGATCGGATATTATTCGCCTCGGGTACCCATACTCTCCGAACACCACCTTTAGTATGTCGATCGTTTCACCAGACCTCAAAGACCGTGTGGGCCGTGCAATTGTAAACTTTGTAAACGCATCCACAATCATCAACACATACACATACCCTCTCACACTCTTTGCAAACGGACCCAAATGATCTATATGTACCGTATCCATGGGAATCATCGCCTTTTGCCGCACCTGCAAAAACCCTTCACCTCGTCCGGTATTGCCCTTCGCAAATGCACACGGTATGCATGCATCCACGTACTTTTTAATAAACCGCCTCATTTTAGGAAACCAGTAGGTCTCCCTCACCAGTCGCCAACACCTTTCAAACCCTGGATGACCAATTTCATCATGATGCTTCCGCAGTAAGTTAAACTTTGCCATTGCGGGTACATACAACCGATCACCTAGGTCAGTACGCCTGTACAACCTTCCATCCTTAATTACATAGTCACCATCACCTGTATTCGTAGCACCTTTCATTTTCAATATTCGGATAATAGACTGCACCTTGTCGTCCTGCAATTGAACCGTATAAAACCAATCACCCTGAGCCATGTCGATCGTCATGACATTCACCGGGTTCCTGCTCAAGGCATCAACATGTTGCATTCTAGCGCCCGGTCGATACTCCACCTCCATATCGTACTCTTGCAACACCATCCACCATCGAGCCACCCGAGGAATTACGTCCTTTTTCAATAAAGTCGCCCTGATAGAAGCACAATCAGTCACCACCTTGAAATGTACACCCACCAGGTAGATCCGAAACCGTTTCACCGCCTCAACTACAGCCAGCGTCTCTAGCTCATAGCTATGGTACATCTGTTCTGCCCCGGTCGTTGTTTTGCTGAAATAGAAGACAGGTCGCCAGGTGTGGTCTTCTTGCTGCTGCAGCAGAATGCCACCATATCCCCATTTGCAGGCATCCGTATGCACCTCAATCTCCTTTCGACTATCATACAATGCCATGACCGGTCGGTTCACCAGGGCCACCTTTAGTGCCTCATAAGCGTCCTCCTGTTCTCGCTCCCACTGCCAAGGCACCTTCTTCTTGGTCAGCTCTGTCAGCGGTTTCGCCAATAACGCAAAGTTCTTAATGAACTTCCTAAAATAACCGGCCAATCCCAAAAATTGCCGAACACCATGCACATCATTAGGACGAGGAAAATCCTGCACCGCTTGAATCTTCTTACTACCCGGCCGCACGCCATCAGCACTCACCTCGTGCCCCAGATATTCTAAAGTGCCCTGTAAAAATGAACATTTGGACAAGTTTAGTTTAAGACCAGCCTCCCTGATCAACTCTAACACCTGTCGAAGCATAACGATACCCTCATTCACTGTCGCCGATGGAATGAGAATATCATCCATATACGCAGGGAGCTTTGCCCGTAAACCACCTAGCATTTTGTCCACAATACGCTGAAACTGAGAAGGAGCATTTGCCAACCCAAAAGGAACCCGCAAATACTCATAGTGTCCATCTGGAGTGATGAACGCTGTCTTTCCCACCGACTCCGCCTGAACCGGTACTTGATGGTATCCCTGCGCCAAATCAAGAGATGTGAACCATCGCTTACCCACCAGCTTATTCAGTTGATCCTCCACCAGAGGCATTGGATACCTGTCCTTAACCGTAATCCGATTCAACGCCCTATAATCCACACACATCCGAAAGTCACCGTCTTTCTTTGGTATGAGCACCACGGGGCTCGCATACGCCGACGTACTCTCTCTCACCACTCCCGCCTTCATCAAAGCATTTACTCTCTCCTGCACCTTTTGCCTTTCCGATACCGCCAACCTGTATGGTCTATAGTACACCGGTTTACTAGTCGTCAACTCAATGCTCATTTCACCTAAAGAAGTCACACCTAAATCTGTACTATTCGCGGAGAAACAACATGCCAACTCCTGCAGTACCTGCACCAACTCTAACCTTTCCCGCTCCGTTATATCGCCGACAGTTATATCCGACAATGTCAGTTCGCCCTTATCTAAACAAGCACTCACCTTGAGTATATTCGAGGAGCTCTGAATCCTCCGCCATTCCTCCGGAGCCAACACCTCGGCCCGGGCTACCACTCGACCCTGCGCCCATTGGATCGGGTGTGACCCCTGGTTCACCAGAGTGACCACCTTGTCATGGCCCTGGAGCAGTGCCGGCCCCAACGTCACGGTCGTGGCCTGCTCCTGGTGCGTCTTCAGCTTCGCAAAGTACACAGCATCCTCGTCACCTGGAGGGGCGCCTTCCACTCGTACTGGTACCTGTCTAGACTCACCTGGAGGAATCATAACGTCGTCGATCGCCATGACTCGGAACCGCCTGGATACATCGTCAGCACCAACACCCTCTGCCACCTGCTGTAGATGCTCAACGATTCGCGACAGATACGCCTTACCCTCTCGAACCGTGAGCACCACACCCGAAGAGCCTATTGCCGGCTGGCCCAGCAGGAGCTCTGCACCAGCCAAGTCGGCATCCACAACAATCGCCTTAATGTTGAGGGTGACGTCATCCACCTGGACGCTCACCTCAATCTCGCCTTTTCCTTCGACCGTCCCGCCGCCGAACCCTGTCAACAACACATCAGTCCCCTTGATGGTAAGGCCCCGCAAACGCTGACACCCCTCCCAAGTGATCAGGTTATGTTCACTCCCCGTATCCAAAAATGCCTTTAATTTAACCCCATCCCCTACATGCGCCCATTTCTTGCAAGCATTATCCCCAAGTAGCCTCACCTGCTTCGAAGTACTTTCACCACTTGGCTTGCTCGTCCGCCTGGGGCACTCATGTCTGCGATGTCCCGCCTTCCCGCAGACCATGCAGCGCTCCACGTGGGCTTTGGGGCAATCCCGGCTCAGGTGCGTTGTTAGCTCCTGGCAGTTAAAACACCTCACCAGTCGGTCCGGTCGTTTAGGGGTCCCCTCAAGAATCACCGGTGCCCTGGACGCCGCCCCAGCCGTCACCGTCGTCGCTCCTGGCCTCGTCTCCCCATACCGCCTTTTGCCGCCTGCCGCCTGGTACCTATCTAAACAGGAGAGAAAACCAGAGTATAGCTCACCTGGAGTAGAACACCTGTATGCCCGCGCATTCGCCTGTAGCTCCAGTGGCAGTCCCCGGATGAGCAGCGAGATCGCATCCTCGCCTTGGATCCGACACTGCTCTAGGAGGGCCATCTTCGCATGGTAATAGCGTGTCATGCTCTCCGTAGGTTGCTTGCGCCTCGCAACCAACTCCTCCATCACCTCGGCGTAGTCCCGACTCCTTGGGAACGCCGCTCTCAGGGTCGCCTTCCATTGAGCCCAGGTTAGGTCGTAGTCATCGAGGCGATTGAACCACGCCTTGGCCGATCCCCTCAACTTCGCCTGCATAAAACACACCCTCTCGTACTCACTCCACCCGTGAATTGCCCCCAGCCGGTCGATCTTCGCGAGCCACCTTTCGACGTTCTGCTCCTCGTTGTCCGGGTCGAAGGTGTCCAGGATGTCTCCGCTCACCCTGAACCCTGCCGGAGCACTCTCCGTAGAACGTAGACCACTCGGCGTCTCCGACACCGCTCTCGGCTGGTCCTGACTCCCTTGGCCCCCGTCAACGGCGTCGGCAAGTGTGCGCAGGGCCGCCTTATCGCGCAACAACTCTTGCATTGCCACCGCGACGGCCCGTGCGATCTCCTCAGACGCCACCAACGCCTGTCCACCTTCAGTACGTGGTGACGCCTTTTTGCGCGTCCTGGACGCCATCGCTTTTTTCCTCAGAGTCCGTTCGCCTTCGGACCCTGACGATATCTCCTCGTCTCCGCCGCCACTTATCTCGTCCGCCGAACGCATGGTTTATCCCACTTCTGAAACTGTTAGGTCGCTTCTTCTTCTTCTTCTTCTTCCTTTTGGATGGCCTTAATCTCCTCCGATTGTTGGCCAGGACTATCTTATTGGGATATTTCCAGGTCACCACAACGTGTGTCTGAGCTATTGCTCATACCTGTATATTTTATTTTTGAGTGCAACATGTTATAAGACAATACAACAAAGGTTTTTTAACTTTTCTCGATCTGGGGCAGAGCAGATCATTTCACAAATCCCGGGACTGCCTCGGAAGGAATCCCTGGGTCTGGGTTTAGGATTATGTCAAATTTTTATTTGGTTTTTCTGTAAAAAATGGTTAATTTTAGTCACTGTTGTTTTATTGATGTCGTATAGTATGGTTTGTATATTAATCGGTCCGGTTGTTGTTTCTTTTTGTAATTCTCTGTATAAGTCAAAGTCGCTTAGTTTGTTTATCGGGCATTGAAATAATATATGGTTTATACTCTCTATTTGATTGCATTCACAAAAAGGTGTGTCTTTTATTCCGAGTTTGTATAAGTGTTCATTAGTGATACAATGTCCTGTTCTCATTCTTATTATGTTCGTGATGTGTCTTCTATTTACGTATTCAATTTTTTTATACCAGGGTGTGCAGTTGAATTTATCTTGTATTTCGAAATACCATTTTCCGGTTTTTCCAAAGCTCTCTATCCATTTGCTTTTGAATCTTCTTATTATGCTTTCTTTCAGATTGGTGGTTTGTTCTTTGAGTTCTACCTGGGTTTTTTTGGGGATGCTTAAGTTTTTTCCTATGTTTGCTAGTTGGTCTGCTGTTTCATTTCCTTGTATGCCACTATGTCCTGGAATCCATGAGAATTTTACTGTTGAATTATTTGCTATAATATTTCTGATTTTCTCTTTAATGTTGTATATTATGGTCTCTTTTTTGTTGTCTATTTTGGTTTTATTTATTTTTTCTATGGTGCTTTTGGAATCTGTAAAAATTATGCTTCTTTTTATATCTTTTTCTTCTATTATTTCTAACGCTTTTTCTATGGCTGTAAGTTCTGCTGTAAATATCGATGTGTTATCTGGTAATTTTTCGGCGTAATTCAATTTTTTTTCTGGTATGTGAATTCCATAACCCGTTTTTTCCTCTGTTTTGGATCCGTCTGTGTATATGAACATGTATTGCTCTTTGTACTTTTCCGTTTCCATTTTGAATTTTATATTATTGTATTCTTCATTCTTTTTTAATTTTAGTTTAATTATATTTATGTTCTCAATTTGTGTGTAATAATCTTGTTCGTAGCATGTCAAAGTATCATGGGATTGGATATTTTTTATATTATTTTCTATTGTTTGTATGGCCGTAATTAATGGTGGTATTTTTTTATTTCTCCAATATCTATGGTTCGTTTTTATTTGATGGTTTATTTGTTGTATCTTTTCTATTATTGGGTGTTCTTTTATTTTTAGCCATTTTGTTAAGATGTTAATACTCTTGATCTCTCTTCTGGTCTCCAGGTCATACTCTGCGGCTTCGCTAAGTAATGCGTTAATGGGAGTTGTTTTCATTGTTCCGGTAATTATCCTTAAGGCTTGGTGATGTATGTTGTCTAGTTTTTTTAGGTTCTTTTTTGAATTTATACCGCATATAATCGTGTTATCTTCCAGGTGTGGTCTTATCATTCCGTTGTATATCAACTTTAGCGTTAAGGGGTCTGATCCCCACCAGGTCCCGCATAATGCTTTTAGGATTTTGATATTATTACTGGCTTTCTGGATTATTTTTTCTATTTGTTTGTCCCATTTAAGATTTTGGTTAAAGTGTACTCCTAGATATTTTATGTTTTTTTTGAAAGGAATGATCTGATTATCAATTTGTATAGCCATTGTGGGTTTGTTTTTAACTTTTCCTTTGGAAAATATTATCGCTTCACTTTTTTGTTTAGATATTTCGAGGTCATGTTCCCCAAGCCATCTCTTGATATCATCTAGGATTTTGTTGATGTTGTGAATTGTTGTTTGAGTAGGGTCTCCTGTGTGTAGTAGCATCAGATCATCGGCGTATGATAGTAATTCATAATTCGTTGGTATGATTTTAAATATTCCCTGTATATATATATTAAATAGTAAAGGACTTAAGGGGGATCCTTGTGGAAGTCCTTTTGAAGTTGTTTCTGGTCCATGTGAGTTTAGTTCGCTGTCCATTATCGTGATTGTTCTGTGTTCTAGTATCTTTAGTATTAGGTTGATTATATACTGGGGAATTATTTTGAGATCTGTCATTATGTTGTATAATTTATATATGTTAACGTTATCGTATGCCGCTTTTATGTCTATCATGACGGCGATTGTTTTTTTGTTATGGGTGAAAGCAAGTTGGTTGTATATTGTTAGGTACGTAATATTGTCTGTTATTCCTTTTTCTTTTCTGAAGCCTGTTTGGTTTTTATGTAATATATTCTTGTTTTCTATAATCCATTCCAATCTGTTTTTTATCATGATTTCCAACGTTTTAGTTATGCATGGTATAAGTGTGATTGTCCTGTAATTTGCTGCGATTTCCGATTCCTTGTTTGGTTTTAAAAATGAATACATTCTGTGATGTTTCCATTTTTTTGGTATGTCATTTCCGTTTAGTAATTGATTATATATGTTTAGAAGGTATTTTTTTCCTATGATGGGTAAGTTTTTTATCATGGAGTAGGATATGTTGTCTGTTCCTGTGGTTGTGTCCTTGTTTTTTTGTGCATTGATGAGTTCATTGTAATTGAATTCTTTTATTTCTTGTGTTTCTTATGAATGTAAAATCTGGGGGATAATTAGTTGTGGACATATTGGAGATTATTTCCCTTGCAATCTCTCTGTCAGGTATTTTTTTGGTGTTATTATTTGTGTAATTATTATTGAATTTTTTAATGATTTTCCATACGTAAGTTGAATCCGTTTCTCGGTTTAAGGTATGGCAGAACGCTTTGAAGCTATTCTTTTTTTTGTTTTTAAGGAATTTTCTAGTTCTGGCATTTGTGTGTTTATATTGTATAAAATTGTCCATGGTAGGGTTTTCTAAGTATTTTTTAATTTGCAATTTCCTTTCTTCTATCATTTTTGTGCATTCTTGGTCCCACCAGATGTGTCCCGTTCTGATTTCGTTGTTTACTTTATTATTATGGTTTGGAATGTATAAGTTGGCGGCCTCCTCAATGATGTTTGTTAGCTGTTTTGGTTGTTGGATTTCATTAATGTGCAGGTAGCTTGCTATATGGTTATGATATTGTTTCCAATTGGCTTTTTTGAAATTCCATTTTTGTTGTATAATTTTCTCTGTTTGTTGAAATTTTTGTTTTTTGTTGTATGTTATGTTGATTTTTGTGGGAAAATGGTCGCTGTTTCCATTGTCTGGAATTAGTTCCCAATCCGTTTTTAATATTAGTCTCTCTGAAATTATGCTTAAGTCTATGATGCTTATACATTTGTTTGTGGGTGGGGATATTCTTGTGGATTTTATTTCATTCATTATTGCACAGTTGTAGTTCTCTAAAACCTTTTTGAGTTGTAGCCCGTTTTTGTTGTTTTTGGAGCTTCCCCAATTTATGTTATTTGCATTTAGGTCTCCCATGATCACGTATTCTCCCTCTAGTTTATTTATGATATTTTCAATGTAGTCGCTTTCCAGATTGTTTTGTGTTATGTAAAGGTTAACTATGTTTAGATCCTGAATTTTTATTACTATGTGTTGATATTTATCTTCGTTTTTGATTTTATTATTAATCTTGATTTGTTTGAAGGTAATGTTGTTTTTGATTAATGTGGCAATTCCACCCCCCTGTTTAATGCGGTCATCTCTTATGATTTCGTAATTTTTGATTTTAAGGAAATGTTCTTTTTGTAACCAAGTCTCATTCAGTAATATAATGTCGGGGTTTTCTTTGTGAATAAGATTAATTAGTTCTATTCTGTTGGAGTTGATGCTTCTAATATTCCATTGGATAATTTTTAATTTGTTTTTACTGTTCATTTATTTAGTGATTTATTTTGGTATTGCTATTCTTGAATTGTTTTTAATTATTAATATTCCATTTCACTTTCTGTAGAACTGTTTGTGTTCGTGTTATCCTTGTATTTTGTTTTCTTTTTATCTAGTTTTTTATTTTCTTCTTCAATTTGTTTTATGGTTTTGTTGTATTTATTTAAATCGTATGTTAATGTATATTCTTCTGCACTATTAGGCTCAGAGTTGGAATTTGTATTTCTATTTTTATTGTTATATTGATATAGTGGATTGTTCGAATTGTGTGGTAGGGGTTTGGTGTTATGATCTGGGTGAGCATGTGTTTTGGTTGGAATTTCATCGTATGTGTGTGTTTTTTTACTTTTTTTTTTTTCTCTATTTGGGTGTTGGTCACTTGTGCGAATGTTCTTTTAGATACGTGGGGTAATTCATTAATGATGGTTCTCCTTTGATTAACTCTTATTAGAGAGGATTCTTGTCTTTCTGGTAGTGGTGGAAAATCTTTTGGGTGATTATTTATTTGTGTGATTTGTGTTGTATTTTTGGGGAATTTTAATGAAGCGTCGTAGTTATTTATGTTATCTGTTGCCATGGCTTTTTTAATGTTTTTTTGTCTGGAGTGTTCTTCACATATTTTTGAAGTTGATTTATGATCCGTGCTTTTGCAATGAATGCAATATTGTTCGCATTCTTTGTGTTCCTCGTCGTTCTCTCCTTTTTTTTTCGCAATTGAAACATCTTGTTTTTCCCTTGCATTGTTTTTTGGTATGTCCGTATAAAAGACAATTATAGCATTGAGTGACCGGTGGGATAAATAATGTAATTTGGAAAGGTAATTCGCATAAGTGGATATATCTAGGTAATTCTTTGGTTCGAAAAGTTAATACTATGGATTTTGTAGGAATATATTTGGTTTGTCCTTCAACTATAGTTCTTCTATTTAATCTGAAAATATTTATTATGTCTCTTGGGCTGGAGGCCATTTCTAGAATTTCTTCATTGGTAAAATCGGTGTCTACGTGTCTTATTATTCCTCTACAAGTTACCTGATTTAGAGGTATATATATGTTATATCCTTTTTCTTTGAGTATTTTATTTTCACAAAATTTGTTAGCCGCTAGATAATTGTTGAATTCAATGCCTAGCCTGTTAATTCCTTTATTTCTAATCTTTGTTATATCTTTTAATTTTAAATTATGTATTTCTTTTGCAATCTTTAGGTGGTTATATTTGCCGATATTATTTCCAGATATGTCTGTAGCTTGAATCATCACTATGTATGGTGCGTTGTCGGTGTTATTGTAAAGAATGTTGTTTTTACTAAGGTTTGAGATGTTAGTTGTCGATTGTCCGTGTGCTGTTGTGTCGTCGGGGGGGAGATTATCTCCCCCCTCTAACGTGGTCATTTTGTCGTTTGTTTGATTCCCTGTAGATTGTGTTTTTATCGGTCTTTGTTAAAAGGTTGTCTGATATTAACAAGGGGGGAAAGGTTTCAACAAAGGTGTGTTAATAAATTGCACTCACTTTGTGTCGCTCTCGCCTCTCGATGTTCCACTGTCGGTCGCCCAACATGAACTGTGTTAGGTCGCTTTTTATTTAAAACACCGAGATTTTCACCAAAAATACAACGTCTTTATTCCACCGCTAAAACGATCTCCCTACACACACAGAACGCCTCCTCGGAACACGGAACACCTCGCTGTCATCCGTCTGACCTTGCTCTGTCCCGTGCTTCTCGCCCATCGGTCCGCTACCTGCCGAACACCTACCACGAGCGCCATCTGTTGTGGGGACCACCCGCCTGGTAGTCCCACGTGACACCCCTTACACACGTATATAATTCGACGCCGACAACGCTACGCTTGGTGAAACTCTGAACTACGATTTTATACAGGGATCATTTTTAGGTGTCAGAGCACCTCCGGCTTTTTTTTGCTCCATGGTAATCTAACCATCCTAAGGATCACATAGACAAATTTTTAGGGTAGGGTTACTGAGCGTCCGTATATCCGGACGCTCAGTGACACTGGACGCAGCGTGAACCTAAGATTTAACATGGGCGGACGCACAGTTGTACCATATAGATATATATATATATATATATATATATATATATATATATATATATATATATATATATATATATTACAATTTCTTTTGAAAATGCCGATAAACTTTGAGTTCCCAAATTATGGTATAATTATGTTCGTTATATATATCATCATCTGAAATCTCATTGTCATTGCAACGAATATAAATGTGATTGGTCTGGTTTATTATTTCTTCAGGTCTTTTCTTTGAGCAGTTTAAAATGTCGATTTGTTCCAACGGAACGCAATTACCCATGCCTCCATCTCGAATCTCTGTGTGAAGAACCAATTTTTTGTATGCAGCTGTAAACTGTACACAGCTTGGATTATCATTGCGTCCTCCATGAGATCTAATTGAACCAAAAAAAAGTTCTAAGTGGTCCTGATTTATTTTATAGACTGGTAAAAACTTTAAAATGTTATTGGGTACAGCAATATATTTAAAATAAATATCAATTACAGATCGAAGTGCAATTAAAATACCTAGGAACCCAGTTTTTCGATTAGAATGTAATATTAATTCGTTGGTTTCAAATCGTAATTGTTTTACGTATTCTTTAAATTTGTGAAAGAAGTCAACAATTTGGGAAGTAGATTTCTCGCAAACTGGTTTTTTGTAGCCACAATCATTCAACTTTCTTGAATTTAAAATATCAAATGCATCATTCATAATTGTAATGAAATTAATTGTTGGACCACAGTTCTGAAAACAATCCATTTTCAAGTTGTCTTTGCAATATTTTAAGGCATCAGCTACAGATCGACTTAAAAGCTGAGTGGCTAATTTCACTTTCATTTTTTGCTTAAAAAAGTGTATGTGACTTTTTTAAATTTTGTTTGCCATACTAAGACCTTCATTTTCTTGTAAATTTACCAACATAACCAAGTAATCGAAATTAATGACACCCACCTTCCATCTATAATTATTTTTCGTTCACCAAACAAATTTCGTATTAATTTTATCATATGCGGAGGATCTGGCAAAATAAAAACTGTCTTTGAATCAACTGTAAATGTAGTTTTCAAATTGGAAACATTATCTATATGGCAACCCAAAATTGTGGACATTGTCAAATTTGTAATGCAACCATCAAATGTTACAAATAACTATATTACATTTGTACAAAGCAAATAAGCACTGACGTACAAGTTCTGCCTTTTGCATGCTATTAATATTTTGTATAAAAAAATAGGCCACAGGAATCTTCCAAGATTCATTTATAGCCGTCACCATAAAAACCAAAGCTTTGTTAGCTAAATCACTACAATCATTTTCTACACCAAAATTCACATATCCAAAATATTTTTTTCCATCATAATCAATTTTTTCTCTGATACTCATTTCATCCATTGAAAGAGAACATACAATTTTTTTATGAGAATATCTACTTTTTAGTTTTAGCATGCGCAATATCTCTGATGTAATACCTGGTTCAGCATTAATTACGCTATACCACCTTGCTAAGGTTTTTACATGTGGTAAACACTTATTAAAACGTTGCCGAACATATGTATAGGCTTTAACAGAAAAAAAGTGCAAAGTTACTGCAAATTTTCTTAATTCTTCCCCATATCTCCTGTTCACTTTCTGCCCAGTCGTTTTGTTAAAAAGGTTATTTATTACTTCTTCATTACGGCCAAACTGGCTCAAAAATACAGCTTTTTCATCTTCGTTCACCAACCTTTTGTCCAGCATTTCCTTTATGACAGTTTTTAACTGAAATAGTTTTCTTTTTTGCGCCCACTGGTTTTTCTGCAAACGTCGTACCTGCTGCGACTTGTACAAGGGAAATAATTGTAATAAGGGAAAAATACAACTACGTAGTTGTATTTTTCCCTTATTACACTTAACTCTCTTTTCAGTTTCTTTTTACGAGGAGTATCCACAATAATAAATTTATATACATATATGTAGTGGGTGCCGGTCAATTGTTCGAAAACATTTATTCGAAAACTATTGTTCGAAAGGAACAATTTTTTGAAAGACAATTGTTCGAAAAACAATTCTTCGAAAGCAGTTGTTCAAAGGGATCAAATATACGAAAGGCAAGTAAGTAACTAGTCGTATTAAAAAGTTTTTGCCTTAGTTATACGTAATCGACCTAGTCACCTAAACTTTTCTAATATTTTTCTAACCTAACTTAAATAGTTTTCGTTTCTGATCATGACGGATCACCAATGAGTGCCGCGGGTGCAGGTAAATTTTTCAGTTATTATATTTGTTTGTTTGATATTAGGCAGATGTGCTGGGGTATTTTAATATTTATTTATTTATGGACGATCAGCAAGCCCCAGTCCTATATTATAAATAAAAAAAGGTAGAAAAACAGTATCAAAACATATGTTTCTTGTTGTGTATAAGTAAGGCACCCAGGTAAGCCACCCGGGTTGGGTAAACTTTGCAAATGGCTTTTAAGTCGTTTTCGCTCAAAAACTTTTTAATACGACTAGTTACTTACTTGCCTTTTGAATATTTGATCCTTTCGAACAATTGTTCCTTTCGAACGATTGTTTTCGAATAATTGTTTTCGAACAATTGACCTAGACCCATATGTATTACCATTTTCTTTTCAATAATAAATATTTTAGCATGACAAATGCAAATCTTATAGCGTGTTCGGACGAGAAAATTTCATCTGCCCTGGAGCTGTCAAGTAACCTCGGAACACTGAGAGCTGATCTCTCGCCCAATCAAACGCCAACTTCTGAGAGAGAATTCCCACCCGAACGCAATTTATGCTCTCAGATTGCTCCCAGAGTGCTCTAGAGCGACCATCCGAACACGCTATTACCTTCCAAGTTTAATTTTCTTTTGACAGTAGTGTCATCATTACAGTGGGTAGAAGATAAGTTCACCTGAACATTTGGAGACAATAGACTACCTAAGTGCTGACGTCACGCGAGGGGGCGGAGCTTCCAAACCTTTCCAAACAAATCGCGAAAGCACGCAAATTGTCCGTAAGAGAGTTTTAATTCTACATTTATTCCTAATTTTCTTGTAAATAAGAGTTGCCAGCTATATATTGTGATAAAGTTTGTTCAAACCTATGTTATCACCAAATATTTCTAGATAGGTAGGTAGTATAATGTAGTTTTGGCCCATATTATATATTATAGGTTATGTTATCATTTTATTTTCATCAAAACTTATCATTTTTGTTAAGTTTAGTGGTGCTGCTGTGTTTAAAGACCGTTTTTAGGTTCGTAGTCAATATCTATAGTCATGGTTATGTGTTTTGTGCCTGACTGTAAGCTCTACAGTTACCCAAAGAGTTTGTAAATTTTTTACATTCGTAGGCAAGATCGAGAACCTTTAAAGCATTCCTTAGTTTGCAGTTGTCATATTATAATGCCCAAAAAGAGCCAACGCAACAATATGATGGCATTTTGTACCCCTCCGGTAGGTACATGTAGCCGAAGTAATCTCTCCTGATTTATTTAGCGTAAACTGCAATAGGAACATTTAATAAGATAAATATCTATAAAATCTATGGCAAGCAGAATACCTACCTGTACTCTATAAATTTTATCTTTCATGCTGGCATGTATTTCCCCTCTAATAATCATAAAGTCAGCATCAAACTGCATGCTTTTTACATGATTGGATTCCAATGCATTTTCACCCCTTTTTATCATTTTATTCTCTCGTCTTCAAAAACCTCAATAATGTCGCAGATCTTCAAAACATGTTTGGATGCCATTTTCAATCAAAATTCTGACTTCAAATGCTTTTATTTAACTAAAAAGTACACAAAATAAATCACACTTGCATACAAAAACATAACCTCAAAAAAGTAAAATGGGCGAAAAATAATAATTAGACTTGCCTTTTATCAAAAATACTTTGTTAAAACGTTGAACCGTCCTAAGTTTTCACCAAATATTGACTTGGCCACTCTTATTCACGTCCAAACTAATAAAAAACTTGAAAATAAAATCGTCATATGAGAAAATTGCACGCTTTCTCGGATTGTTTGGAAAGGTTTCTTAGCTCCGCCCATTTGTGACGTCACGCTTAGGTAGTCCATTGTTCTTCATTTTCAGGTACGAGTGAATTAGATGGTGTTGTAGAGCTGTCTGCTGTACCAGAATTTTCTGTGACCCTGTCCTGAAAATCACAAATGTATCATCACACATAATAATACTGTTAAATAAAACTTACAAATTTATGCCTTAAAACATATCTAGTTGGAAATACATCATGTTTCAAAGCAATTTTTTGTTGAGAAGTTCGGTCAAAATCTGATTCATGGAAATGTTGCGAACATAAATAGCAGGTTTTAGGAAGATCTGTTTCTTCCTTATTACCAAAAGCTAACCAAATCTTACGTTTTTCTTCATTTTTTGGAAAACTGAAATAAACAACAAATTACAACCACGCCACTGACTACAATGCCAAATAAAAATAACCTATTAACTGAAAAATGGTATAAATCGCCAGGAATTATTTTAATTAGGAATTCCAACGACCTGTCAAAAGTAAATCCAATATGGCCGTTGGGGGCAAACAACTTGGTTATGTCATCTGTGACTATTGATTGAAAAGTGTTCCATTTTATGTTTTTGAGAGTGAGTTAAGTTGTTTTCATATTTTTAAAGTGTACAGTACTGTTTTATCGAACAAAGTGCTCTTGTATGCCTTCATTTGTGCTTTGCTGTAGTAACTATGGGTTAAAACTAAATATGAAACGATATCCATGTTGGCATGCATGTTGGTGACAGGTGACAGGCGGAACTCCGTGAATAGAATAGTCCAAATCTTCAACTTTCAATGTAAATGGATCCACATTATTGATTAACTTCAGCTTCTTTAGATAACTGCAAAAAATATATATAGAAATGCAAACACAAAACTTTAGTAAGTATTTTCGAGCTTACCGTTCGCCAACATGGCGATTTTCCAACAATAATGTCTTTAAATATTCACTCTGGATCTTAAAAAGTATATAAGCACTAACAAAACCGATAAAACTTTCTAAAAATCACCTTTTCACCAACAAACAATACAACCATGAACACTCTCTTATGGCGCTGTCAAACTGTCAAACTTTGTTTGCCCCCAGCCGCCATATATTGGATATCACGTGGTTTGGAATGCCTAATACTAACAATATCAACCTCAAAGATTTATTATATACCTACCGATGAAAAGAAACTCCAGTTTTCCTCGCTTTGTGGGAAATCCCACATGAACAACAGGAAACCATATTTCGAAGTTTATATTCCACAAATACTAACTAATAACACTTAATTAAAACCAAAACCGAAAATTAACAAACGTGACACTAAATAAAAATACATTACAGTGTTATAACAACAAACAACAATCCGTTTGAAAATACCACATTTCACCAATAACAATCGTAAACAAGATAAACAAAACACACGTTCGATAAGTGGGTTCTCAATATGGCCGGTTCCGTCTACAAAATTTATTACCCCCTCTCCCTAATTGTTACCTCCTCTCTCTTTTATCTCTATGGTTGTGCGCATAGAGACAAAAGAGAGAGGAGGTAACAAATGTGGTTGGAACAAACAGACCAAAGCACAGACCAAAGTGGCTTCTGCATATGGCCGACTTCCTGTAAGAAATCTTTCTCTCCAATGGCGTAGCATTACATTACCTAAAATTATGAAATAGTAATTTGTATGAAGTCACAGAGTTATAAGAATAACAGAGTTGATTATTTACATTTTTCGTGTAGCCAACATTGAATGTTTACAGATGGCTGAAAATGGGGATAAACAATAATGTTGCCAGTGTTACACAAAATATAGTTTTTTTTATGGAAAATGAGATCTATCTCCACAGTGTAAGGAGGAGACATACCTATTTCTTACATGCAGTGCTATTCCATCGATACAAACGTGTTAATTGTGAAAATAAATTTGGTATATTTTGTTTTATAAAACTTTTCTAAAATACATGTAGACGGATACAGATCGTTAGATCGAATATATTCGAAAATAAAACAGGTAACGTGGTTTTTACCGCGCAAACCGTCTTGGGGCCCAAGGTCAATTTTACTGATTTAACAATCGGTGTTATTTGACGTTTTTAGGTGTGTCTTCAGGTTTGTTCGTGTAGTTTGCTACCGATACTATTTGTTTACTTCCCGTTTTTATAAAAACAGTTAGTAGAAATGGTTAAAATCTGTGAAGTTTGCGGAAAACAGGATTATAAGAATCCTAACCTATCTTCTATCTTAGTGGAAGTTGGTTATATTTATACCCATTCCTATCCTCACTCTTACCTCACGTCTTTCCCCACTATAATATTTACACCACCGCGTCGCTCCATATCAATGCTGGCGACAAGAAAATGCGTATTTAAGAATGGTTTGTCAGCTCTGTGTATCTCATAACTCTGTGTATGAAGCAGTTTTATTTTCCATAAAATGTCACAAAATGCTAACGTATGAAACAATACGAAGGTTGCTCAATACGAATTAAATAAAGAATGTTTTTTTTTTAATTTTCTTGATTACTTCAACGCATATTTATACTAATAGTTCATAACAAAATTACCTACATCAGTTTTTAAAACCTTACGCTGTTGTTCATTCTTTGGAAAACGGAAACGAACAAAAAATTTCTGATTTTGGGATTAATCAGTTAATAGAAGAAAAATTACCAAAAAAGAAATGTGCTCCAGGTATACAAGGAAGACAAATAACGGGCAGGAAACCAGGAATGAGAGGAAGAGCTGATTCAGTTATGTAGTGGGTATATTATATTAAAAATATGTATGTATTTATTATTAATTGTTAAACTTTGGTTCCCAATGGTAAACTGTAGCTTCCCCTATAGATCCGCCACTGCACAATCCAACAATAACAATCGCAAGGACGCGTTCGAAAAGTGGCTTCTCAATATGGCCGGTTCCGTCTACAAAATTTATTACCCCCTCTCCCTAATTGTTACCTCCTCACTCTTTTATCTCTATGGTCACAGTACTCACAGTGGTCACAGATAACCTTAATTAATAGATTGGCAACTCTCTGGTATCACATTGGTTATAGTCCCTACATTGGTTAAAGTCACTAAATGTGGAAAGTATCGCATGGGCGGCCATATTGTGTCCGCGCCGCGCCGCGCCAAACTCAAAATAGAAAACAAAAATTTGCCCGTTTTAGAAGATAAAACACAACTTGGCATTTTTATTCCCAAAAAGTAAAAACGAAATTTCACGAGAGAAAAATGTACATAAAAAATTATTTACACCTATATACAATGAAATAAACAAATATGACACATTATGACACATAACCCACAACCCACAAAACACAACAATAGGCATGAAACAGGCAGATTGTAGCTGTAATCCGCCATATTGTGTCCGAAAATATACTTCTCTCTCTAGCACGTTGGGACATTGAATTGCGGTACTTTCCACATTTAGTGACTTTAACATTGGTTACAATTTATCGCCATCTCGAAGTAGGAGCAGTTACTAAACTATTAAATGTGGCGGGAAATTTCAAATGTTATGGAACTTATAATTCATATGGAATTCAATCAGTTTCATAAACTCCTTGCAAAAATCAATCTTCGAAAATT
Source organism: Cryptocephalus moraei (assembly GCA_946251905.1). Lineage (NCBI taxonomy): Eukaryota > Metazoa > Arthropoda > Insecta > Coleoptera > Chrysomelidae > Cryptocephalus > Cryptocephalus moraei. The sequence continues at coordinate 229,239 of OX276459.1, forward strand.
GGAGATTTGCAGTAGGCATTTCCAATTAATGAAAATTGGATTTTGCAAGAAATTTATGAAACTGATTGAAACAGTTATCGTTTAAGGTATGTGCAAAAGAAAAAACAACTTATATTCGGGAAAAGGTTATTTATTACGGTAAATAAAGTGAGTGGTTTATTTTATCTTTGTATTTATAGTAACTAGCGGTATCCTGAAACTGAGCACTATTAAGCATAAAATAATCTGAAATGTAATAAGTCCAGATTACAAAAAGTGTTTTTACACGTATACAATTCATCCTATATATAAAAATATGAAGTTTAATATGTATATCTAACTACATTAAACTCCAATGCTGAAATACATAGGAATCTGGCACCAATTGTTGCGGCCAACTGCTCGAGCCTCGGTATAGTAGTTTTATCTAAAGGAGTTCCTCTAGCTTTAGCCGCCAATAAGCTAACGGCGATTCCATTATCTTTTTCCGCCCTAAGAAAAATTGCAGAAGCGAAAGCTTTCTTACTGGCGTCCGAAAAAGTGTAAACTGGAGCACTGATCACTTCTCAACTTAATATTAACCCATTGTGGAATTTCAATATCAGCCAGAATTGGCAGTTGCTCCATCCATCAGCAAAAGCTTTATTTGTTTTTTCGTCGACTGCTTGATCCCAGGACAACTTTTTTCCCACAACTGTTGTAATAATAATTTAGACACCAAAGTCACTGGAGAGGTAAAACCTATCGGATCAAAAATTCTTTGAGTCATTGACAAGATAGACCTTTTCGTAACTTTCCTATGTATATTACCAAATATGTCGAGGTTGATGGCCAGCGTATCCTTTTTAGGATACCATTTCAAACCTAAAACAGGTACTTCCTAAGAGTTTTCTTCCGTACTATACTCCCACCCTCTCAGGTCAAAGTTATCTTTTGCCATCACAGCTTTCGCCTCTTACATAAATTGATTGAGCTCAACGTAGTCTGACACACTCGTGACACAATTGTCCACCTAAAAACTTTTCTTTAAAATTTCAATGGTGTTTTGAGAATAATACGTTACTCATTTCTTTAACAACTTTTTGGGTTCTTATTACTTATGTGAGTTCTAATAAGATAAAAGAATGAATGAGAGTAGCTGGAACAAATTAAAGTCTCTGTTCGCGTTTGATTGCCTCCTTGTTCCGGCATAAAAACCATTTCGGTTAAAGGGAAAAGCCAGAACAAGTAGTTTTATTAACATCAAGTGTATAAATGGTGGATATACTGGGCAATAATGACAGTTTACAATATTACAACGTTGTTTAGTCTACACAACCCGGTAGGGTCACGAATCACTTGACTACAAGTTGAAGAAGATTGAATGATCATTCAAGCCTAAACAGAGCTCTTAATTAAGGCGCAAACTCGAGTGTGACACGGCAGCGTGAGGCGGACGATCGTATAGCCACGGACACCTTACGTCTACGACGCACAGGCTCATGAAATGATCTGCTCCAACCAAGGTGGCTAAAGGGGTCGTCACGACATCTCCACCAAGGTGATGGCTAAAGGGGTCATTACGACATCTTCACCAAGGTGGCTCAAGGGGGCCGTCACGACATTTCCACCAAGGTGGCTCAAGGGGGCCGTTACAACATCTCCACCAAGGTGGCTCAAGGGGGCTGTTACGACATCTCCACCAAGGCGGCTCAAGGGGGCCGTTACGACATCTCCACCAAGGTGGCTCAAGGGGGCCGTGACGACATCTCCACCAAGACTAGCATTCGTTTCTTACGCTTCTCGCCTGCAGGTCACCCCACGCTGACGGCTTACACCGAATGCGCACACGCCTATACCGAAACGCGCCACATTCTTCACTCACGTCACACTCCTGCGGAGATCTCACGACGCCGCTCACAGCGCTCTTTCTTCCCCTGGCTGTCTCAGCTCACACGCCACTCCTCACCAACTTCCCAACTCTTCGCTCGCCAACCTGGTCCGGCCTTACAAACTCTCCTTTCGGCTGACATTTTCCCCTCTTCCCCAAAAATATTTAAAAAAAGACATATATCAGTCGAAAGTATTTCAAAAACGTGTTCAGAGACACCAGTCTTATAGTGCGGAGACGATCCGTTCAAAAGTTATGGTACTTTCAAAATGCGATTTTTCATAAGAGGTTATGTCGTCAAAAATTAAAAACTCACCAAAAAATCTACTTTCGTCCATAAAATAGTGTTGAACATGATGGTCCACTTATTTTTTTTAAATTCCTTCTGGTTTCTTTGCAAAAAAAATAATTTCACTTTTTAGGTTACATCGGCGGATGGCTCTCACTCTTCGTTGGTTTCTCGTGTTTAACGGGCGGACATTAAATTCATTCCATATCACACGTTTGTGATCCTCTCTATATATTTTCCACTATTATTTACGCTCAAGCTCTTTGCAAATGTGAATTTTCTACGATATTGACCGAAATTTGTTGATATTATGCACAGAACACCCGATGTATATAAAGCACATTTGACAATTTTCATGGAACGTCAAGTTTTCTATTGTGGCTATGTGACCATCAAGTCGGTTCTTTTAATAAACTATTCTCCGATTAAATTGGCATATTTCCACCTTTCTCTCATTTATAATATTGTTGGTATCATTCCTTTAACTACTATAATACAATGCGAGCGCTTCTTACAAAGAATATCCAATAATATAAACAGTTTGCTCCCGGGCAACCACACATTACTAACTATAATTTGCAATTTTATGGCTTGTTACAAGTGTTTCATACTCTCAAATAATATCATGTGATCTTTCGTCGCTACCAATATAGAGCAATTTTCATGTAAAGGATAAATTGCATTTAGTTTCAGCTATGTATTTTGGAATTGTTCCGTACTTCCACTGTTCCCTGCTGCGTTCATTGTCAAAAAAGATCGATACTTCATTACTTCATTTTTCTCTCCATTTCTCGTTCTCCTAAACTAGTTGTACCCACGAGATTATTTGCACGTTTCTGGGCTTACGACTCAGTCGGGAAGGTTAGGTATGTTTGGTTTGGCTTGGATAAAAGAATCAAACTTATTTACACAATCTCTCTCTCTCTCTCTCTCGCTCTCTCTCTCTCTCTCTCTCTCTCTCTCTCTCTCTCTCTCTCTCTCTCTCTCTCTCTCTCTCTCTCTCTCTCTCTCTCTCTCTCTCTCTCTCTCTCTCTCTCTCTCTCTCGCTCTCTCTCGCTCCCCCCGTCTACCGTCCGTCATGTCGGCCGATTAGCCACTGACAAAACTGCTCTCGACGTGTCTGTTCAAGCATCGAACTACATGTAGGCCTTAAACTGACTAAAAATTACTCACGAAATCACTGAGAAATTCCACTTTGAAAATAGGTAATTTCGGTGTTTTTTCCAATATTTTTTTTTCTCAAAAAATAAGCGTCTCCGCACCTACAAGCTATTTTTCCCAGCACCTCCAAACGCCTCTTTTCCTGCTTATATTTTTTATTTTTCTTTAATTTTGGGGAGTATGGAAAAATCTTTATCCTCCTTTCTTTTGGCTGCTTCGCTTCCCACTTTACTCGGCGTAATAATCGTTGTAACTTCTTTTGCTTGCACACAAGTGAATTATTATACAGCAATGAATATCTTATGTTTGTCACCGTTACTCGTTTTTCTCTTGTCAATTCTCAATTGTTTTTCTCTACGCCTACGTCGCCGATGTTATACCCCAACAGGCCCGCAACTTGCAATACAGGGAATATTTTGAGGGAAAGCGCGGCCTCTTACACTCTAATCTTGTTATCTAAAAACGTCCTACTGGCGCACACTTAAAACTTAATTTCTAACAGCGTCCAATTGGCGGAGTTTCACAATTGGCGCGAACAACAACATCTAAACAATTTTGTAGATGGCCATCAATTGTCGCTCCCAGAAGAAAAGGACTACTATTCACTCCGAATACAACTCGTCGGTGTCGGTGTACTTTTACATTTTCGTCTGACCCTATCCATAAAAAACGAAGAAAGTTTCTGTCCTTAGGATGCATGCTAATTTGTAAAAAGGCTTTACGGATATCAGCAACCACACCAAATTCATTTTCTCTGAATCGTATCAGCACTGAAGGAATCAGCTCAATGAAATTCGGTTCCTTCTCTAAACATTGATTTAATGATGATTCATCCTATCTTGAGCAGAATCGTCAAACACAGGTCTTATTCTAGTAGTAGCACTATTCTGTTTTACTACAGGTCGATGAGCTAAGTAATGACAGTCTAAATGTACCTCGTCGCATTTTTCCCTTCGTCAATTATCCCTTCTTCCAACCATTCTTCAAATACCTGATCATAAGGCTGAAGAACATTTTCTTTCTTTAATTTCCTTAAAGTGGATTCTAATCTATTTTTAGCTAAATTATAATTGCTTGGCAACGAAGGGTGGTCTTCATACCAGGGTATTTCCTGGTATGAATATTTCCCATAACTTACAGCAATCTCATAGCAAGAATGGACATTTTCCGTTTCTTGGCCGCCAAATAAGCAGTGTAAAAGCTTTTCTTTGTATTTAAGACTGCAACCTAATTCTTCCGCTGTCGATTTTAAAATATACGTTCTACTTGAGCCACTATCAATTAATGACCGAACCGTACGTGTTGATTTGATGCCCACTATCTTAACTCGTAATGTCTGAAGAATGGCTGCTAGAACGAGTAATAAAACTGGCTCCTATTGTCCTACCACCTGTGCTGCATCAGCTCGTTTGTAATAATAATTAAATAATTATAGCGCTATTACAGAAATCAGATGATTGGAAGAAATATTGCCTAATGAAAAGTAAAAACGAATATCACACGTGTACTAAATAGCGCGTATTTTGCCGGGTGCCGACACTGTTTCCTGAACACATGTTCGATGTGTAAACAACTTTCTCCATATTGCCATTCTACGGGCTTCTACTGATGTTTTATAGAGCGGATTTTTAAATTTTGGCAACTCCGCTTCTCTCTGTCTCTCTCTTTACGTTGATTATTTGTTAAAGCGGCGAATCGCTCGAACTAGGGATGTGATTTTATAAGTTTTGCGCGTGCCACTCGCAAATTGTTGTGGAGATGAGCATTGGATGAGTCACTCCTGAAGTAAAAGGGATTTTGGTATAGTCCGAACGATGTACGTGATCCTCGGCGGACGGCGGTCAGGAGAGAAGAGTGAGTAGCGAGTCGTCCTCTAGCTGGGCCCGTATTCTCGAAACCGGGAAACGCGTTCTCATGAGAAAGTTGGGCGCAGTTCTCTCGAAACGCTTAAAACGGTGTTCGCGAATGCTTCCTTCCTACGAAAATTCGCAAAATGAAGTTTCGCATGAAGTGGGACGTGAGAACAACACAGAACAAGAAACAGTTGTTTACTATTCTCTAAATATCACTATCTCATTCGCTCTTGCGGCCTCATATGACGCTATCTCCGTTTGAAATGTATGGCAACACAGCATATACCTCTCCCTTGACAGCTCACCTCACATAAGTTCGAGAATACAGATTTGTGGCGACAAGAGAATCAACGGGGAAGTGAAACCTTACCTCACATCCCATCGTCGCTCACTTCTCATGAACCCGAGAATCGGGCCCCTGCTGTCGTTTGTCATTTCTCTTGTCGTGTTCTCTGTTCTCTGTGTCGCTTCCAGTGGCGGGCGGCAAGTCCTGACGTTTCCAGTGCCGCCACATCACCCCCTGCGGAGAGGTATAGCCTATGATAAGAACTTTTCTGGAAATTAGACGGAGCGGGTTGTGAGTGCTTTTTGAGGTGGCTCAGGAGGCGGAGAGGGCGTAGTTGGTTCCATAGGTTGTGGCGTCCTGATGTTGACGTCGTTCTCCATGAAGGCAGGCTTCAGCCTGTCGATGCTGACTTTTGTGTGTCTTCCTTTTATGTTTAGGGTGTAGGTCTTGTCCTCTCGTTTCACTATCTTGAAGGGTCATGTGTATGGTGGTTGGAACGGGCTGCGGACGGTGTCGTCTCTAAGGAGTGGGTGTGTACATGTTGGTAGTTCTTTAAACACAAAGGGTTTTTGGCGAGCGTGGTGTGAGGCAGTTTGGGGGCGAAGATCTGACATTGTTTGTCAGTGTTTGTGACCATTTCTCCAGGTAGGCGTACAGGTTCGACAATCACTAATTCGGCGGGAGTAGCTTGAATGTCCGGCTTCAAAAAGTTGCGCATCCCTAGGAGTACTATTAGAAGGGTGTCGAGTCAAGAATAAACAGGGTGACACATCACGGCTGACTTGAGGTGATGGTGTAACCGTTCTACTATACCATTGGCGATGGGATGGTAGCTGGTCGTTCGAATGTGTTTGAAACCAGAGAGTGCGGCTAGGTTGTTGAAGAGGTGAGATTCAAATTGCTTTCCTTGGTCGGTGGTGATACGAGTACGAACGCCGTAACGGGCTATCCACTCGGAGAAAAGGGTTGTTGCTACTTTTTCGGCTGTGATGCATTCTAGTGGCCATACCTCGGGCCATCTCGTGTAAAGAGGTCGATTGCTGTCAAGCAGTATCGGTAAGGCCCTGCGGTAGGTAAAGGGCCGATTATGTCGATGTGTACGTGTTGGAACCGTTCTGAGGCATCAAACTGTCCTAGCGGTGAGTGGACGTGTCGGGACACCTTGGAGCGTTTACATTCGAGGCAGGCTCGGGCTCAAGTTCGGCATTCACGCTGGATGGAAGGCCATACATACCGGTCTGCTAAGGGTCGGGCGGAGGCTCGAATTCCTGGGTGGCTCAGGTTGTGTAGGGAATTGAAAATGTCTCGTCGTAGTGCTGCTGGGACGAAAGGTCGCCGGCAGCCTGTGCTGATGTCGCAGTAGATGGGTATGTCAGATCCGTTGATCGGGGAAGATTGTAGTTGGAGACTACTGCGATACGGGATAAGGCGTCGGCCACAACGTTTTCCTTCCCACTGATGTGTTGGATATCAGTTGTGAATTGAGCTATGAAGCTGACTTGTCGTAGTTGAATCGGTGGGAGTTTGTCTCGTTTTTTTTTTTTGAAACATGTAAGTCAACGGTTTATGATCAGTGTATATTGTGCAGTGGTTTGTTTCGAGTATGTACCGAAAGTGTTGTACCGACTCGTAGAGTGTGAGTAACTCTCTGTAGTAGGCGGGCCGGTCTGTTTGAGGGTAATCAATTGTTTCGCTTATTGTCTGGGTTGTTGCCGGTGCAGCTTGCTTCATCATCAGTTTCTTGGGGTAGAATGCTAATGGTCGCCATGAATCGTCTATGTACTGCATTAAGCATGCGCTGATGGCCGTACTGGATACGTCGGTGAATAGTCCCAATGGTGCATCTGAGGTAGGGTGTGCTAAGAGTGTAGCTTCGCCTAGTGTTTTGTAGTTTTCGAAGGCTTGAGTCATCTCCGGCGTCCAACTTATTTGCTGGTTGGTTTTTGCCCGTTTTAGGTGTCAGCACCTCGCTTCTTTTTGATGTGTTCTTCAAACCCATGCCCAATTTGCGTTTAATATTCATTGCGCCCGTTATGCCTAGTGCAGCAAGACGTTCTCCTAACCTGCTTTTACACGTTGCCACGCGATATCTGCTAATTCCTTATCAGCGTGGTGTCTTTGTTCCAACTCTTTAAATTGTGAATAAGCGATGTTGTAGTGATGTAGTGATGAGATAATTAAATATATTTTACCTTAGGTATGTATCACCCTGTAGAGTACATTTTAAGTAAATAGGTAAGTTTTAATATTGCTGTGTACTAATAATAATTGTTTGCTGAATGTAATGATTGGAATGTAAATGACCCGGTAATTAGGTCGAACACCGATCCTTGCACTCAGTAACAAGAATCTAAAAGTAATATAGAATGTTAACTCTTAGCGAGTAGATGTTCTTTTCAAGTACCCATCCAACCGAACCTGGGTGCCATAAGGGCACATCACATGGCGATCCTGCCAGTTCATATCGAGGTATAAATGCTTGAGGGCAAAGAAATAGTCAACGATCATCAAATCTACCAAAATTGAGGACGGCCTAAGTAACGCAATATGGGAACTTCTCAATCCAAAGAAGAAGTTATAATTGCTCAAGCAAGTAACAGCGGTGGTCAGACAAATTATCTGAGCACAAGTAACATCAGGAACTGGATTGAAGTCACATTCATGGTTGTGGTTATCCTGACGATTATTTTTTTCTGCTGTGGAAGGTGTCAGAAAAGGGTGGAGAAGAAGATAGACCAGCGAATCACGGCAAGCCAGAACCTGTAGAGACGAAGAAGAGGCCACCAAGAGAGAAGAACACTTTTTTCTTTCTTAACATGTTTTTGTTCGTTTTAGGGTTTATTTTAGGTAATGTGATAATAAGAATAAATATCAGGTGAAGTACGTATACGAGCGACATACTCATGAAGACAAAATTAAAGTCAAATGGAAAAATGATATGAGTATTTTAAACGAATTTAAGTTTCTATTTGAGGAAATAAGGGTATTTCATAGGAATTTAGGAAAAGATAGTTTCGAGAGACGATCTGACATTACTATGACAAACCGTAAGTTTGATAAATTAAATTATATTAAGGGTGAATTTAATAAATTGAAAGAGTCTTTTAATAAATTACCAGTTGAAGTAAATGTTAAAAATGATGCTAAAGACTGTGCCAATGCTATCGATAAGCTGATGGTTAATTGCGAATTAAATTTACAAGAAAGGTTGCAATTGTCAGAAAGTAACCAAATTTTAGCTAGTAATCAGGTATTAAATATTATAACTAAAGAACCAGATAATTTAAATAACTTCAATATGGGCGAGAAATTTGATCTTAGGACAGCTTCTAGCTTAATTCCGTCAACAGATGGTAGCGAAAATAGTACAAAACAGCTAATCGATGCCATTGAGTTGTATGATTCCATGCTTGAAATAAATGGTAAAAAGTTATTAACCACATACGTTTTAAAGAAAAGTTTAGGTCCAAATGTTAAAGTTAGATTAAGTCAAGAGTATACTACTAATGACGAATTAATAAAGGATCTTAAAAAACATTTTATAACGAAAAAATCTATTTCCGCTTTATCAATACAATTACATGAGGCGAAGCAAGGTTCAAAATCCATAGAGCAATTTGGTCGGTATTTGAAGCAATTATCTACAGATCTAACAATCACTCAAGCAGATAACGATAACAATGCTGTAAAAATACTTAGCAACATTAATGAAAAAATGGCAATATACGCTTTTGCTAACGGACTCAGAGATAACGACTTAAGGACAATAATAAAGGCACGTAACTATACCAAACTTAGTGACGCTATTCAAGGAGCAAAGGACGAAAATGTCGGGGGAAGATCAGGAAATGAGCAGGTATTTCATGCAAGAGGTAATGGTAATTTTAGACGAGGAAATTCCAGAGGATATAATAATGGACAAAGAGGGTATAGGAAAAAATGGACGTAGATGTAATTTCCTATCTTTATATTCACCTGTCTAATCTCCCGAAAAACAAAGTATAATAAATTGTTATATTGTCGGTTGCTACGCCGCCCGCACTTTTGTTTTTTCCACGATGTGTAGATCTAAACCGCCACACCACCCCCCTTGGCAGATAATTTGGCTACAAATCCAAAGTGTCTCTCAATTTAACTTTTCTGCCAGATCGCGTTGTATATTCGGTAGCAGGAGTGGGTTCTTCAGGTACAGATTCAGCAACCGGTGTGGAAACAGGAACAAGTGTTGAAACAGGAACTGATGTAGAAGCAGGAACAGGTGTTGAAGCGGGAGCTGATGTAGTAGCAGGAACAGGTTTGGCAACAGTAACTTGTGTGGTGACTTCATCCTCCAAAATAAAGGCAGGTTTCACTCGATCGATGGAGACTTTGGTGGGTTTCTTGTTTATCTTAAGTGTGATCGTTTTTTCGTCTCGATCAATTATTTCGTATGGGCCAGTGTATGGTGGCTGAAGTGCCTTCAAAATCGGCCCTTCTCTCAAAAAGGCATGACTGCATCTCCCGAGCTCCTTAAACACAAAGGCGCCGTGTTTACCATGTCTTGATGCTGGAGCTGGTCGTAAGCGTGAGATGAATTCTTGTAAGCTTGAGAGAAAGCTGCTTGTATCGTCGAGATTCTTGTTATCAAGGTTTGGAGAGAACAGTTCAAAAGGTAAACGAAGAGTTTCTCCATAAACCATCTCAGATGAAGTTGCCGTGATATCTTCTTTAAAAGCTGAACGAATTCCGAGCAATACGAGGGGTAACGCATGAACCCAGTCGATGTCGGAATAAGCCATTATTGCAGCTTTTAAATGACGATGTAAACGTTCGACTAAACCATTTGCAGCAGGATGCCAACTGGTAGTGACATTATGTCGAATTCCAAAACGTTAACAAAATTTTTAAAAAGATAAGAAGTAAATTGGGCTCCACGATCTGAGGTTATAGTTTGAGGAACACCAAAGCGAGATATCCAACAATCCAAAAGAGCGTGTGTCACAGTATCTGCAGTTATATTCTGTAAAGGATAAACCTCGGGCCATCGAGTGAAACGATCGATGACAGTCAAGCAATATCGAAAAGAATGTGCAGGTGGAAGTGGACCAATCATGTCGACGTGGATATGAGAAAACCTTTGTGTCGGAGTTTTGAAATTTCCAAGAGGAGCATGAACGTGACGAGAAATCTTCGATCGTTGACATTCCTTGCAAGCACGAGCCCAATTTCGACAATCGTTTCTCATCGAAGGCCAAACGAATCGATCGCTAATTAACTTAAGCGAAGCATTGGCGCCGGGATGACTCATGTTATGAAGCTGCTTAAAAATGAGATGTCGAAATGGAGCTGTGACAAAAGGTCGCGGTTTTCCTGTTGATGTATCACAGAACACAGTAAGTGAAGAACCAGGAATCGGAACACGTTCGATGCAGAGAGAAGAATTATCTTGGATGATCTTCTTGAGCTCTTCGTTTTCTTCCTGAGATTCAACCAACAACTTATAATCAAGTGATACAGAAACAGCTTCAACCCGAGAAAGAGTGTCAGCGACGACATTCCCCCCGATTCTGTAAGTCAGATGACTCTGAAGCCATTCGCTAGCTACTGGCTCAGGAACAACTTTTGTAGAAACTCTATAGTGACTTTTAAGTTATTTCGTATTCTGTAAAATGTACCTTTGTGGAAGTTGCTATGAGTTTTTCAAAACCACTTCATAACGACTTGTACACCAATGTACACAAATATACACCAAACGTCATGGATGATCCTAACCAAACTTTTTACTAGTAGTGGTAGTGGTGATACTCGATTACTGAAAATAGTTTAATAATTACTCGAATTGAATTAAATGAAATATGGAGAACAGGAAAAGGGCCGTGAAAGTTTCACTGCAACAACAAAATATAATGGTGGATTACATGTGTAACCATAGAAAAATGTTAATCAAATCAGACAATCTAAGTGAATGGACCGATTTATCGCGTATTTTAAACAGTATAAAGAGGGCGACCAAAACAGCAGAGCAATGGAGAAGGGTACGTATGCATCACGTGTAGTTTCACTTGTTCTAAATTTCAATGTTATAGAGCTTCATCGAATGGAAGTCGAAAGTAAAGAAGAAGGCAAGAACCATTGCAGTGAATACCCAAAAAACTGGTGGTGGCATAGATCCTAAGGAAGAATTGACGGATACTGAAAATAAGTTAATTTCATTAATTGGAACAGGGTCAGTGTTAGGTGACAGTGAGTTGAAGGAAGGGGGTATTGAAGACGTACAACTATTAGAGAAAGAACGTCAACACCTGGAACCCACAGAGTTGAACCTAGAGCAATTTCAGTTAGAATTTATAAATGAAAAAACTTCATCATCTGATGTAAATGAAACAGTAGAAAATATTGTTATAGAAGTTGACGAAACTGATGTAACAATGTCTGAGCAAACATCTGAAAAAAAGAAAGGAACAAAAAGGAAGGCTGGTGCAAAGAATTACAGTAGTAAGAAAAAATTGTTGCCAAGTGCATTAAACGAATATTCTCAGTCAACTGAAAAATTTACTACAAGTATTGATAGACTAGCAGTAAGCATCGATCGGTAGGCTACTTCAAACTTTGCACTGGCAGAGAGTCTGTCAAAACAAAATAAATGATAGTTATATACATTTTTCCCAATTATTTTATAAAGTCCATACCTATGTTATGAGTTTTTTTATTACATTAGACATTAAGTTGTGTATTTTATTAGAAAATATGTACCTATTTTCCTATTAGTGAATTAAACCAAGTCTAATATATTTCATTGAATTATTTATTAATTTATTTTATTTAAAGTTTATCTTCTGTTCTTTGGTGAATGTTTAAGTAACATATCATAAATTAGGTACAAAGGATAGTTTCTAATCTGTTTTATTTAATACATTTTGTTAAGTCTATGTTAAATATTTGTTTTGTTTGATGCATTTGTGTTTTGGAAGAGGTAATAAGAAATCTTCTTGAAGTTTAAAATAAAACCATGTTACTTTTTTCTATATCAATTTGTTTTATTTATAATTGACAAACAAAAACTATTACATGAAATGCTGAACTATAGTTCTTTGAACATCTCTACATATTCGTAATAAATTGGGATGTAAATCATTAGCTGGCGGATTATCATCTGCGATTTCAATTTCCTCTTGAATAATCTCTTCATCTAACTCAATATTTGCACCAATGCAAATATTATGCAAAACTGCACAGGAGTAAATTATCTTGCCTGCTGTAACAGGGTGATAATGAAGAGACCTATGTTTACGAAGACACTTAAATCTTGATTTTAGTAATCCGATGCATCTTTCTATTGTATTTCTAGTACGACAATGTGCCTGTGTGTAACGTTCTTCTGGTGTATCTATTGGGACATCCAGAATTGGTGTCATAACCCATGGCTGTAAAGGATACCCCGAGTCTCCTAACAAATATAAATTTCGGAGTCCATCGAGATACTTTGCTTCTAAATGTCTCTTAATATTAGACATTTGCCAAATGGCAGAATCATGCGTTGATCCTGGAAATCGTGCATTCACAGCAAGGATCTTTATCTCAGCATCACATATCTAAAAATTAATAATAATCATTTCTTGTTCAATTATACGTTAGTTTAAGTTTTCGTTTACCAACTGCGTATTAATGCTGTAGAAATTTTTCCGATTTAAGTATGCAATGCCTGGTCGTACAGGATCATTTTCTGCAGGCTGAATAATCGAAATGTGTGTTCCATCTAAACAACCTATCACATTTGGAAAATTAAATTTTTCCATAAATCTATAATAAAGTAGTATGATAAATTAGGATTATTAAACACGCACAGTTTTTTGAGAAAACTATTGTATTTCTCGTATGCTTATATTATATAGCTAACCTGTCCTTTGTGCGCTGCATGTCTTCATTACTTGTGGGAAACTTATTCACATATTCAGGTAAAATTATTGTAGAAATAACTTCACTGATCAATCGAACACATCTACTTACAGATGGTTGACTTATTGAAATATTGTAATCTTGACCAATATTAGTTTGGTAACTGCCTTGAGAATAAAAGTAAAGGGCTGCTAAAAACTAAAAAGTATTTCCTTGCTTAGAATATATACAACATTCTTCTCATAGGTGGGTAGATTAATTGTACCTTTAAATGGTTTGGAATAGATGTCATTCTTTGTGGTGCTTCGAGTAATGGCTCAATTCTCTGAAAAAAATTCAGAGCCAGTTCAGGAGTTAAGCGGAACATTTTTTTAAATTTTGCCACAGGAATTTCAAAGGGATCACTAGTATCTCGCAATGCCCTTTGTCTAATTCTCTCTGTAAAAGAACAATTAAAACTTAATTTAGTACTATTCTCAACTGATTGTGATGTTTGAGTATTAAAAATTAAGTGTTTTTCAACTTACTGCGCATTTATTTCCTGTATATGTTCGTTTAAGATAATATTAAAAATCCAAGGATCCATGTTATTATTGATAACCACTGCAAAAATGTTGTAGCTAGTTAAAGACTTTCATAACGACTTCCAAGCAACTTAGAAAATGACAGTTGCTCAAGTCTAAACCTACAGAATATCAAATCGTTCACAATGACTAGTTATCCACTGACCTTGCCATCGGCCACTTGCTACCTAACCACTTACAGTTACAGAATCGGGGGGAATTGTCGGCACCTTTAATGTGCTGAATGTCGGTTGAAAATTCTGCGATGAAAGAGAGTTGATTGAGCTGGACTGGTGGAAGTTTTTCACGTTTTTGTTGAAAAGCGTCAATCAACGGTTTGTGATATGTGTAGATCGTAAACGGATGCCCTTCCAAAAGATGACAAAAATGTTGAATTGCGGCGTATATTGCGTAAGTTCACGGTAGTAAGCAGGCCAAGAACTTTCTTTCGAGGACATTTTCTTCGAAAAGAATGCAAGTGGTTGCCAAACGTCATCAACGAGTTGCTGTAAACATGCTCCCACAGAATGATTTGAAGCGTCTGTGAATAAACCAAGTGGCGCACCGATACGAGGGTGAACGAGAAGTGAAGCAGAAGAAATGCAGTTTTTGCATTTTGAAAAGGCTTCTTCTAATTCAGGTGTCCAGTCTATTGGTTGAGAACCTTTCAGAAGTGGATTGCTAATTGCGTCATGCAAAGGAGCTTCGTATTCGGAGGCGTTAGGTATAAACCTGCGATAAAAGTTTAGCATTCCCAAGAAACGGCGGAGACCTTGTGCTGTTTTTGGTAGAGGATAACCTTTAATTGACTGAACTCGTTCTTCAGGGGCACGAATACCAACAGCAGAAACAGTGTATCCTATAAAAAACAACCTCAGAAACTCCAAAGATACATTTCTGTGAATTTATGACTAAACCATACTTCGAGAGACGTTCAAAAATACTTCTAAGATGACACTCGTGCTCTTCTTTGGAAGGAGAGAAAACGAGAATGTCATCCATATAAGCGAAGCAAAAGTCCAAACCACGTAAAACTTCATCCATAAACCTTTGGGAAGTTTGACCAGCATTTCGAAGTCCGAACGTCATGAATGGAAATTCGAAGAGACCAAATGGTGAAATGATAGCAGTTTTCCCAACATCTTCTTCGGCAACTGGAATTTGTTGATAAGCCTTGACTAAGTCGATTTTTGAAAACACTGTACAACCATCAATAAAATAGGTGGCGTCGTGAATATGACGAACAGGATAACGATCCGGAATTGTTCGAGCGTTCAACGCGCGAAAATCTCCACAGGGACGCCAAGTTGAGTCACCTTTCGGTGCTAAGTGTAAAGGAGAGGACCAGGAACTCTGGGAAGGACGAGTTGTACCAGCTTGCAACATGTCATCGAATTCTTTTCGAGCAATTTTTAATTTTTCAGGAGATAATCGGCGAACTTTACTTATAATTGGAGGTCCTGGAGTCGTGCGAATGTGATGAACAGTTTCATGTTTAACCTTTCGCGGTAAACCTGGTGGACGAGTAATGTCAGGAAACTCAGAAACAAGAACAGAATAAGTTGAAAAATTTTGGACAACTTTAACACTGCCTTGCGGAAAAGGTTTAGAAAAACCGTGAGCTTTAAGACCGGTGGAAACATCAATTATGTGTTTGGTATGGCAATCTGGTAAAAGATGATAGTGAGCGAGAAAATCTGACCCAATGATCAGTAAATCAACATCAGCAACGATGAATCTCCACAAAAAACTACGTCGCAAGCCTAAGTTGAGATTTAAGGTTATGAAACCATAAGTTTTTATGCTGCTTCCGTTTGCGGCACATATGTCATACTTGACAGGAGAACGATGATCACGAAGGAGACAACGAGGAAAACAACATAAGTCAGACCCAGTGTCAACTAAAAATCTGTGTTTTGAATTTTTATCAACTACAACAAGACGGCTAGAGGATGAAGAGCAGTCAGATGCCGTCATTATGGACTGCCTTGGTCGTTTCCCGAGAAATTGAAAGGTTTGATACACTTTTTAGCATTTTGCTGATACTTTTTGTGATACCAACAAAGGCGTGATTGTTGGTTAGAATTGTCTCGAGTGTAAGATTTACCCCTTTGTCCAAAATTCCGATTAGAACTGCGTGGACGTGAGCGAGAAACAGACAGCTCAGCAACTTTCTTCTGTAAATCAGCAATAGCGTTTAAAAGGTTATTTTCGGTACCTTTATCATTGAGTACTGTATTTATGGAGAAATTTGGATTGCTCGGAGAGACTTCGGTGATTTTATCAGCAAGTTCCGCCAGTTTATCAAGCGCCAGCTCAGACTGCGTCGTAAGAATAGCACGGACATTGGGTGGAAGTCGTTGTAACCAAAGTTGACACAAAAGATTATCTTGAACGATGGTGGCACCAGCGAGGGAACGAATATAACGAAGAAACTGCGACGGTTTCCGATCTCCGAGTTCTGCCTCGCCAATCAATTGACGCACTCGTTGTTCCTCAGACGCAGACAAACGTTCAATTAACTTCGTGCGTAAAAATGTGTAGGGAGCCTCCGCGGGAGGATTGATTATGATATCCTCTACTTCCAACGCAAAACGTGCGTCTAACTGAGAAACGATGTAATGGAACTTGATTACCTCATTTCTGATGTTAGATAGCGTAAACTGAGAATCAGCTTGTGCGAACCAAAAACTTGGTTTGTCACCCCAAAAAGGCGGCAATTTTACAGCGACTCGTTGCACTGCGGGACGATTCTGAACGGCGTCGACGACCGGAGCCTGCTGCTGTTCTTCTTGTTGTTGTTGTTGGTCCGGTACTCTTTGTAGCTGCTCGTTCTGCTGTCGGAGGGTCTCGATTTGGCGTAGAAGTTCTTCGTTTTCTTCGCATAGGTTGAGAAGTTGATCGTCACGAAGCATCTTGAAACGATGTTATAACACCACTATCGAAGACGAATCCGCTTGTTGAATTTAATCGCGTTTGCGTCTGGGGTCACCAATATAGGAAAAAATGGACGTAGATGTAATTTCCTATCTTTATATTCACCTGTCTAATCTCCCGAAAAACAAAGTATAATAAATTGTTATATTGTCGGTTGCTACGCCGCTCGCACTTTTGTTTTTTCCACGATGTGTAGATCTAAACCGCCACAAGGGTATCAGTCAAACAGAGGTTTCAACAGAGGCTATAATACCAACAACGGCAATTTTAACAACCATCATACTAACTACGAGAGAAATTACAATCACAGTAACAGAGGACAACAAACCAACAACAGAGGTAGAGGTAACAGAGGTAACTATCTAAGAGGTTCTTTTGACAATTCACGAGGCACCAAGATGATATACACTATGACTGACACAAACAATGAAGCGAAAACTAATGACTCTAACGAGACAGTTCACAACACAGACGTAGGGAATCAGTTTTTTCGTTTCGAATAATATCTTTAAAATAGATGGGTTTTCAACAGACTTAGACGGCTTAAATTATGTTACTCTACATTATATTGACAGAAAATTAAAATTCCTTATTGACACTGGTGCAAGTGTAAGCATAATATTTAAAAACCATTTAAATTCCAACGAAAGCCCAGACAACACGAGAAATGTTACGATCAGCGGAATCGGTGGTAACACTAGGTCACTGGGTTCCGTAAGTATCAGTTTACAAACGGGTAATGTACACATTCGTCATGAATTTTTAATTTTAGATGACATTAAACTTGACAATAACTCATTTCATGGTATATTAGGTGTAGATTTAATGATAAACCACTGTGCTATTTTAGATTACGAAACATTCCGCTTCACATTTTGGTACGATAATCAATTTATTGAACTACCTATCGAAACAAAACAAACATCTGTCTTGTCTATACCAGCTAGATGTGAAATAATTAAATATTTAAAAATAAATACCAACGAAGATTGCATTGTCATTTCAGATAAAATAGCGGAACGCGTTTTTATCGCATCTAGTTTATCAAGACCTAGACACAACGTAATACCAAAGACAAATACGACAAAAAACCGTATTTGTCTTTGGTAATACCTGCAAAGATACTAAATGTCAGAGTCGAATCAGTCACATTAAAAAATTTCAGTCCAAAATGGGAAAAAGCTTCAAACTATAATCTTTGCAATTTTGATAATGAAAAGACACATTCACTTGATAGGGTAGACGAATTATTGAAATTAATAGACTTAAAACATTTGAACACAGAAGAAAAAAACTCTATTCAGAAAATTAGTGTAAAATATTCTGACATATTTCACCTAAACAAAGACCCACTGACAGTCACTAACATCTATAAAGAAAGCATTCAACTTAACAAAGACGCTAGACCTGTCTACACAAAACCTTACAGACTACCACAAGCACAAAAAGCAGAAATCCATCAACAAGTTGAACAAATGTTACGGAAAGGTATCATCGAGGAAGCGAAAAGCAATTGGAGCTCTTCTCTTTTAGTGGTTCCAAAAAAAACACACGATGACGGTACTAAAAAATGGCGAATAGTCATAGACTACAGACAATTAAATAAACAAATACAAGACGACAAATTTCCACTACCAAATATTACAGAAGTCCTTAATAGCCTGTCCGGTCCAATGTATTTTTCCCACCTAGACTTAACTCAAGGATACTATCAGGTTGAATTAGACAAAGATAGTAGAAAATATACTGCATTCACCACAGATAGAGGTCAGTACCAAATGACAAGGCTTCCAATGGGCCTGAAGATAAGTCCAAGCGTATCGCAACTGTATGACAGTAGCGATGTCTGGATTAAACTATGAATGTTGCTTTATATATTTAGATGATTTAATCGTTTTTGGAAACAATTTATTAAACCATAACAAAAGTTTGGTAAAAATTTTTCAGAGATTGAGACAAGTAAATTTAAGATTAAATCCTAGTAAATGTGATTTCTTAAGAACGGAGATAATGTATTTAGGACATTTCATTTCTGCAGACGGTGTTTTATCAGATCCTTAAAAAATAACCGCTATTCAAAATTTTCCTGTTCCTAAAAATGCACAAAAAGTAAAAAGATTTGTTGCTTTTGCGAATTATTACAGGAAGTATATAAATAACTTTGCGCAGATTGCTGCACCACTAATTTTTTAACTAGAAAAAAAGTTCAATTCATCTGGAATCAGGAATGTCAACAATCTTTTGAGCAACTTAAAATATCTTTATCTAATCCACCAGTACTTCAGTACTCTAATTTTTCACCAGATAATCAGTTTATTTTGAAAATTGATGCATCAAAAATGCGGTCGGATGTGTATTATGTAATTCAGATGATAGGCCAGTAGCTTTCGCTAGCAGATCATTTAATAAGTCTGAGATGAATTATAGTGTAACAGAAAAAGAATTGACAGCAATAGTATTTGCAGTAAAACATTTTAGACCTTATTTATTTGCAAGAAAATTCGAAATTTGGACAGATCACCAACCATTGATTTACTTATTTGGAATGAAAAACCCTTCCAGTAGACTAATAAAGTTTCGATTGGCTTTAGAAGAGTACGACTTCACAATTAAATACTTAAAAGGTAAAGAAAATGTTACAGCTGACGCTCTTTCTCGTATTATCATATCATCAGATGAACTGAAAACTATGAATCAAGAAGTTAACGCACCAATATTTGTAACTACAAGGGCTCAAACAAAACTAGCGGGTCTAGGAACTTCAAAAGATATTCCCGATGAAAGGACTGATCACCCAGGAATCGTGGAATTATTAAAACCCCCTAAGGAATCATTCTGCTTACAAACAATTTCACCACCAGAATTTCAACGCTTAATAACAAAAAACAATTATGATTATACCACGAGAGATTTAATTTATTGTAAAGATTCGCGAATCGTATTTATAAAACAGGATCCTCGAACAGCATTAGACCTAGGTACTATGTTGCGAGACCTGAAGAAAGTGTATGATATGTATAAAATTCCGGAATTCATCATCATTAAAAATACAAAATGTGCATAAAAACCGAGTTAAACTCTATCATGAACATTAAGAAAAATTCGATTCATAATTTATTGTATCTCGTAATATTTATTATTAATTTGTAATTTCATTATTTTATTTTGTTATGTTATTTTAACTTATTACATACTCATTATTATTTTGTGTTTATTCGAATAGTATTTTATTACATTATTATAGGTATTATATTGGCGTGTAGAAAAGAAAAATCATATGTTTTGAATTCCACATATAATTTTTTTTCCCAACCGAGGGAGATGTAGTGATGAGATAATTAAATATATTTTACCTTAGGTATGTATCACCCTGTAGAGTACATTTTAAGTAAGTAGGTAAGTTTTAATATTGCTGTGTACTAATAATAATTGTTTGCTGAATGTAATGATTGGAATGTAAATGACCCGGTAATTAGGTCGAACACCGATCCTTGCATTCAGTAACAAGAATCTAAAAGTAATATAGAATGTTAACTCTTAGCGAGTAGATGTTCTTTTCAAGTACCCATCCAACCGAACCTGGGTGCCATAAGGGCACATCACAATGTCGTGTTTTTTACAAGCTTCGTCCAACGGGTTAATACCCCTATCACCTCGCTCTAAACGTTTGGAAAGCTTTGTCCCAGGCCGCAGAACTTGTATCCTGGGATTTGTAACTCGATAGGAAGTTTGTTGATTAAAGTATTCAGTAAACCACTTCCTTTTTTCTTCTTCACGACACCCCGGTAGAACATTATATAAGCTCGGAAGGTAGACGTTCTGCTTTATATAGTATTCTGAGCTGGTAGGATGGAGATTCAACAGCAAAACACTCATTTACCTATCAAAAACCACGAGTGTCTATACTCCCAGTGGAAACGTATAAAAAACATGGAATTTTATTCGGAGGTAATACGAAAAGGGGTCTACTTGTAAGCAATTGATACGTGACAACACTACTCTATTGATTATATTTCAACAAGATATGACGAATTTAAAACACATTTATAACGACCACGTCAACATAGATATGCCTTCCACACTTTTAAGGAGGTTTGTGCTCAGTGTTGGAAAACTAAATATGGATTTCTTGTCATCGATAAAGATTGTTCTATGAAAGAAGGAAGATTTCGACAGGGGTTTGATAAATTTACTCATATATAAACGTGTGTTCAATTCACCTAGTGTAAGTCAATATAAATAGTCGAGTGGCAAAACAGCTTATAGCTACCAGAAAGGCTTTAAAGCAAAAATATCGAACTTTAAAAGGAGACATCGCACTATCTCAATCTTCTCTGGAACAAACCTATAAACCGATAACACAACCTCCAAAAGAATTGTTAACACAGTTTAAAACCATATCACCTAAAGAAGAACTTAAGGCGCAAAGCACATTCTCACCATTGAAACCCGTTTCTAAAGAGTATTATTCTATCGCACCGACGGAGGAGTCGTTCGCATACGACCCAACACAGGACCCCTACAGATCTGTTTACTTCGACGACACTTTCTTAAGTCAGATGCCTCTAGAGACATCCAAAATTCTCGGAACTATACGAGACGAAGATATGGGTCAATACTTACAACAATTCGCCCCATTACCTGAGGATACATCGAAGATCTTATAAGTACCGGAGCCCGGGATTTTGACACGAAATTTGGAGTACATTTCGCTCCTGATAGGGATGGTTGGAACATAGGAAATTCTTTCATACAATTCGATGATAAAGATATAGTGATCGGAGAAGAAAAATATGAGGGAACACCCGACCTGTATGAACTTTTGTTTAAGAGCCAGCCACTCGGGTACAAAAACAAAGACCTCCAAAATTATATCGATATTGTTAGAAAAACAAACACACAGTTTATCGATTATGTCCCCAAGGAAGGTTTAGTACTTCTAACGCACCAAAATTTCGAGACATTACTAAACCCCAATTAAGTACGATCCATTCGATAACGAAACAAAAACAGTTGGAATAATTTCGTAGACGGTCAAGTTCGGACCCGAATGTCTGAACGCTTCGAACTAGAAAGATTGGAAAAGGCCTTATGAAGTGGAACAATAAAAAACTGGAACACCGTTATTTTGATGATTATAATGAGCTGATTGAGCGATTAAAACTCTTGGTCGCATTTCAATATGCAGGAACAGGTCGTCATATGCTAACTTCTCGTCAAGTCCCATATAGTCGTAAAACGGAAGATACAGTGGGTGCGTCACCGATCTCACCTTCATCAACATTTCAGATTTGGCAACCTTCTATTTATCATTACACATGTCTGTTAAACATTCGCGGTATTGGAAAAGATCACCAAAAGAAGTCTAACAACGTGTGGCTGTTTGTATTGGGCAATGCAAAGACGGTATATACTGCACCAGTTACTGGTACAGTTGAGAGTGTTGACACTTATCCCCATGACGTTTCCGTAAATATTAATGACACACTAATGGATCTTAATCTGGAGACACTAATTGGGAAAACTATAAAGAAAGGGGATAATATTTCCTTTTGGACACTGAGAAAAAATACTGAAGATATTTTATATTACCAAATTGTATTACAGTGCCCTATAACGAAAAATTAGTAAACGACAAGTTGTCACTGAAATTCATAAACACTCTAGAAAGTATTTCAAAAGAAGGCGGGCTATTGTTAAAGGACTTGACGATCTTCTACAGGCAGACTTAGTTGAAATGTTTCCATATGCTTGATTTAATAAAGGGTTTCGGTATATTCTAGTAGTAATAAACGTTTTTAGTAAATATGTATGGACAGAACCAGTTAAACGGAAAACTGCAAAAGACGTCACATTACACATCACCAACACCAAATCATCTACAGACGGACTAGGGACGAGAATTTTACAACACAGACTTTCAACAATCAATGCGAGATAACGATATTAAGCATTACAGTACCTTTTCCACTTTAAAAGCTAGCGTCGTAGAAAGAGTCAATCGAACGTTAAAAACTAAAATGTGGAAAGAATTTAGTATGCAAGCAACTTACAAATGGTTAACACTTTTACCTAAAATTGTGAAAGAATGTAATTAATCTACACATTCTACTACGGCTCTAAAGCCAAATGAAATCACAAAACGCAACGCAAAGGAATTATTACGTACGGTTTACAATCGTTTAAAAATGGTGGATCCTAGAGGGCCTGAATTCAAAGTAGGGGATTTTGTTCGTGTGAGTAAATATCGAGAAGCGTTTTCTAAAGGATATTTACCCAATTGGTCGACGGAAATATTTAAAATATCATCAATTCAATATACCAATCCCATCACGTATCTTCTGGAAGATCAAAATGGAGCGAAGATTTCTGGTGCCTTTTATGCGGAAGAGTTGCAACGAACAAAACATACGAACATCTTTTTAATTGAGAAGATATTGCGCCGAAAAGGAAATCAATTATTTCTTAAGTGGTTAGGTTTTGATAATACTCATAACTCATGGATTCATAAAGACGCCGTTTGAAAATAAAAATAAAACTTTTTTCACCATAGATTGTTTTATTTAAATCTTTGTTCAAATATTTTATACCTATGTTTACAATTTAAAACTGGATTTAAGACACTTGCCTTAATCCTCCTGTCAAACCGGTTTCTATCAAGGGCTACATGCATCCACACTATATTTCTACATTCATCAAAGTATGTAGTATGTAGCGTACAAAATCTCAGCGTAAGCGTAGCGATCCTTGTCCAGGCATTTCGTGACACGAAATGGGCCACGCCACTTCGATAATAACTTTTTACTGCCTCCCGTACTTGGGGACGAACCATGCCTGGGATGTCCTCAATTTCGTAACGTTCCTGTGCCCGAATCTTTGCAACTCCATACGGTCCTCTCCACTTCGGGAATAGCTCCTGACTGGCACCTGCAGCTCCAACAGCACCAAGTCCCCTATTCGGTACTCGGAAGGGGAAACAAGCTTCACACTGAAATATATTTCCTCTGTGCATCCTTTTTTTCCGACTTTAGCGCACTACCACGGAAGCGGGCAATGAACACCGCCCCGGGTATATTCACCTGGGGGAAGCAGAAAGACCCTGCAGACCCCCCCCTAGGCTCGGACGATGGAAGGGTCCTAGTCGGAAGTGTGTGAATGAAAGAAGGGTTTCGAGCCGCTGGGCCAGGCGGGATCGACTCGAAAGGAGACCTACTCCACCTCCTGACCCAGCACGTAGGCAGGGAAGGCTCTAATATGTTGTAAACAAAAGACATAACATGTCGTGCACCCCCTACGTCCCCCGTCCCGGGCTAACCCCGGATTAGGGGTTCGGGGGCAACAATCAGAGCTAACTACTCCGTCTTTAGCTGACGGGGCAGTAGAAACTAACTAGCGTGCAGGGAGATGCATGTAAAGCTGGATTTATAAACTTGACGTTCCGTTGCCGTTACCGTTGACGTTGGCCGTTCGGTCTGTCGCCGGTCGTAGAAACATTTGATGGGTATTTATAAACTTGACGTCTGCCGTTGGCGTTGGGTCTATGGGCGTTGGAGAAACATAACCTTAAAGTGACGTAGACGTAACCTCGATTGCGTATCTTGACGTGTCGCTGAAGTTATGAATTCTGAATATTACCACGCAATAGGAGCTCTAGGGCTCACTTTGTGTTTGTACACAATCTGGCTGGAAGTCACGTGACGAAGAAAGTCGGAATCCCATTGGCTCCGTCCACTTACTACGGTCGCTTCTACGAACGGCGAACGGAAAAAGATGAAGTTCGTTTATGTCGAACGGAAACGAACGGCAAGTCGATCGCTAGACGGCACCGGCAACGGCATTTATAAATCATCCCGTTCTTTTACATGCTTGCCAACTTGTACCGTCAAACGTCAACGCATAACGGCAACGGAACGTCAAGTTTATAAATCCAGCCTAATGCTGGATCGAAGCTAAGCGAGAAAGCGTAAATCAGAGCTGCCTACTCCGTCTTTAGCTGACGGGGCAGTAGAAACTAACTAGCGTGCAGGGAACTGCATGCAGGTAATGCTGGATCGAAGCTAAGCGAGAAAGCGTAAAGAGGTGGCTGTCCTCGGTTTTACATATGCGTCTAACTACAGGTGCTGACTTCTACGGGACCAAACGTGGGATTAGAGGTGATCTAGAGCTTCCTACAGGGACCGCCGGGGCGAATCTACAAACAAAAAAAAAACAAAAGAGGTTATTAAGGCTGACTTAGTGTAGCGTAGAATAGCTGTCCTAAGGAGGCCAGGCTACCCTGGATCTGCTGGCTAAGCAGAGCGAAAAAAAGAAGAGGACTAAATCAGAAAGACTAATATGAGGACCATCAGGCTGGGAAGCGTGTGGGAGCAGGGGGCGCGCAGGCGGGAAGGAGCAAAGAGGGAAGGGGTAAGTCGCCCAAGTGTCCCTGCCCGTGCTGCTTGAGGTTGGTTGATACCCAGGCTGCTGGCAGATCTCACCGACGAGGTGGTCTCCCCAGCGGGTCCGGAACTTTTCGATACAGCTCGTCGTTACCTAATGGCCCACCGCGCGCGACTAAAGGTCCGGGTATCCGATCTACCCCCCTCCCACCCAGGTATCTTTGGCCCCCCGTCACTCATGGGGAGTGGGAAGTCTCACTAAATCTACCCGTAGTGGCCTGCTGAAATCCGGGAGCCTATTTAGGTCGATTGTCCTAAATAGACTGTCCTCCTGAAGTCAGGAGCTCTCGTCAGATTAATCCTCAATGTCCCCCGTGGATTCAGTTCTCGTTCGTATTTGGCACGCATAAGGGAGGTGATGGAAGCATACCACACATTCCACGCTTCCCTATCCTTAAGCATCTTCTCCATGCACGACGTGGGAGTCCAGTGGAGCCCCATTACACGCCTGAGATCGCCCATATACCCTCTCCACCACGGACAGTGGAAAACGGCATGTTCCGGGGTATCCCTCTTTCCGCATTCGCATGCATCATCCTCCGTTTTTCCTATCCTAAACGTATAGGTACGGAAGGACCCGTGCCCCGTGAGGAACTGGACAAACCAATGATTATGTGCCCGATGTTGGCATGTGACCCATTTAGTGATGTCCGGAATCAATGTCCTCGTCCAGGCAGCCACCGCGGTTTTCTCCCACCATCGCCTCTGCCACTGGGCGAGGGTGCGCTTCCTAGCCATGCGTCTGGTGCCAGGCAAAGCGCCCCCCCCCCCCCCCGACGTTGTGTAGAAAATGCCTCTCCTTGGCCATCAGGTCGATAGGGGGGAACCCCGTGATTACTTGTAGGGCCGCGGTTGAGGTGGTCCTATAAGCCGCCGCCACACGGAGCAGGGTCCTTCGTTGAGATCTTTCTAGCCTCATCGCGTTTTTTTATCTCGAGCGTGTGGCACCATATGGGTGCCGCATACAGTAGTATGCTGTGCACCACGTGTGCCATCACCTCCCTTTTGCGTCCGGTCGGGCCGCCCACATTGGGCATCACCCTGGTCAGGGCGCCCAGTCGTCGGTCAGCGGAGCTGATTACTTCCGTAATGTGGCCGTAAAACGGCCCCCCTCAGTTACCGTTACCCCCAGGTATTTGACCGTTGCGCTTGTTCTGATATTTACCCCCCAACCCTCAGGTCAAACCTCCTGCCCGTTCTAGGGCCCCTCAGGACCAAGACCTGAGTCTTCTCCCGGGCAACCTTTAGTTCCCGTTCTCTTAGCCACTGCTCGATGCGTTCATATGCCGCATTGAGGCGTTGTCCCAGGACCCCTAGGTCATCAGTCATCAGCCTCCACGACAAGGGCCAAATCGTCCGCGTAGGCAATGTGGCTTACCCCCGCAGGGAGTCCAATCCTGAGCACCCCGTCGAACAGGATATTCCACAACGTGGGACCCAGGACGGATCCCTGCGGCACACCCTTATTCGTCATCTGTGTTAGACCTCTGCCTATTGTGATACAGAGCTCTTCCAGATAACTTTCCGTTATCCTGATCAAGTACGGTTCAATCCCTTGGCTCTCCATCGCCTCGACTATTCTATGCCATGGCGCCGAATTAAAAGCATTCTGGACGTCGATCGTTACCATCACCGCCCATTTGGCCTGTGTGTTCGACAAGGTCATCAAATCCTTGAGGGCGGTGATGGTGGACCTCCCCTTTCTAAACCCATGCTGGGCGGGCGATAGGGCACCGGTGTCCTCAATGTCGTCATCAATCCGGGCTCTTATTATAGTTTCGAGCGCCTTTGCCATTGTGGAGATAAGGCAAATTGGCCTATAGGACCTAGATAGCTTTGGGTCCTTGCCCTCTTTGGGTAAAAGGACCACCCTGGATGCCTTCCAGGCCGTTGGGAATGCCTGTGATTCCATCATATTATTGAGGTGTCGAAGAAGCACCTCCGGGATAATCCCAAAGAGAGCCTTCAGTGCGCTTGGTGTTAGGCAATCGGGTCCGGGCGCCGTTCCATTCTTTGCCCTTTTTACTGCACGCGTGAGTTCTGCCATAGAAATGCCGGGAACGCCGACCACCTTTTCACCCCTGTCCCATTCTATACCGTCACGGGGGAACAGTTCGGCGATAATGCCGCGTTTCCGGGTCAGATCGAGGTTCATCAGGTTTGGGAGAGATTTTGCCAGACGGGTGGTGATCCTATATGCGCCCCCCCAGATATCCCGGTTAAGATCGCAGAGGAGCTCCTCCCAACACCTTTTCCTGTTCCGCCGTATAGTTCTCTTGAGTTCTTTACAGTCTTTAATAGTCGAGTCCGCTACGCATTTTGCCAGCGCCTGAGGGAATGCATCTGTCCGTATATCTCGCAAAGATGTTTTCGCCCTCTCTATAAATTGTTCCCAATCGACCTTGGCGCAATCTCGTTCCGAGATCATCCTGTCCCGCCCCAAACGGACCGTGATCGTGGAGTGGTGTGTGAATGGGTTGTCAAATTTTGACTCCCACCTCATCCCCCCTCTGGACAGCCGACAGGAACACAGCGTTAAGTCTATGCAGCTAGCTGAGCTGCCCCTTCGAAAGGTCGGTGAACCGTCATTGAGGATAGTGAGTCCGGCCGCCTGCACCCACTCCATGACCGCGCCCCCCCTGGGATTGGCCACCGGTGCTCCCCAGTCCGGGGATTTAGCATTGAAATCACCGAGAATCAGATACTGGGGGACTTTGTTGCGATCAGGTCCATTATACCTTCCAGATCCTCCTTGTATGCGGTGAGGGGTGGGGGGAGACAAATACTAGGGTATTTGGGGGGGTACCCCCCAGTACCAGACCAAACTCAATGACGAGTTGGACAACAAAATAGGAAAGCTGCACGGCGAGTTGGACAATCTAGGAGAACTCCACGGTGAGCTGGATAGTAAAATAGAAAATCTTAACAGCGCACTTCAAACCGAGAAGATCCAACGACTGGAACTGGAAAACCAACTACGAGAATTAGGGAACCGATTACAATCCACGCATTTCCAGCCCAGTCCGCAAAACATGTCCAGTCCAGGTAATCCGTTTAACGACTCGGTGGAGGTAACCAGGATCGAGGCAGTCCCTGCTGCGAGTCATCGAGTGAAGCCGCCAACCTTCGACGGGGAGATTCCCTGGGAGAACTACCTCCGGCAGTTCGAGGCAGCGGCGAAAATCAACAACTGGGCGCCGAGGGACAAGGCAGTGGCTCTGACGGTCGCTCTCCGGGGAAGCGCCCTCGACGTGCTGCAGATTGTTCCAGAGGGGGAGCTGGACAACTTCGAGCTACTCGTCCAGAGGCTGGAGAGGCGATACGGACACGCACACCTGGGGCAAGTCTACCAATCCCGAATGAAGAACCGACGACAGAAGCAGGGAGAGAGTCTTCAGGAGTTTGAAGCCGACATCGCGAAGTTAGTCAGATTCACCTACCCGGAAGCGGCGGAGTCCATGACGGAGAGTCTCGCGGTTTCGGCCTTCATCGACGGCTTGAGGGATGTGGAGATGCAGCGAGCGGTACGGCTGTCACGTCCCAAGAGCACATTGGAAGCACTCTCGATGGCCCTGAAATACGAGGCTGCGACGGGAGCTGTGGCCGCGTTCGGGCTGTAGTCGGGGACGACGCATGCATGGAAGCCGAACGGAAGGAGGACGTCCTGGAGCAGGTTGTCCTCAACGCCCTCAAGGGACTGCTGAAGGGAGACAGAAGGGAACCGGCAAAATGCTGGGGGTGTGGAGAGGTTGGCCATATCCGAAGGGACTGCAAGCGCCCTAGGGTGGAGAAGCCAACAACGGCCCAGACGTCGGAAAACTAAAGCGGGTCGGCTCCAAGGGGGCAGCTCCGACCCGATACCCGTTCCAAGACCCCCTCATCAAGATAGCTACCCTGAGAGGTGAAGGTGGCAGTCTGTACGTGGATGGCGAAATTAACGGCAGGAAGCACACTCTACTGATCGACACCGAGGCATCCAAGACGATCCTGAAGCCAGGCCTGCTGAACACGCGAGGGAAGAGAGTGATGGAGTCCAGGTGGAGGTTGCGAACGGCTACGGGCGAAGCTGCCGCCGTCCACGGAGAAATAGACGTCGAGATCAAGATCGGCACTGCACGATTCTCACCACACCGAGTCCTGATCGCCGACATAGAAGAGGACGCCATCTTGGGAATGGACATAATGAAGACCCACGGCTTCGCACTCAATCTGAAACTACAAGTAATGCAGGTCGGCCCAGAGGAAATATTCCTGCACACCAAGGGTGAGACGATCCATCAGATAAAGCTGACAGAAGACACGATCCTGCCGGGTAGGAGCGAATCGATAGTGGTGACCCCACTTCAAGGCGTCACCGGAAAAGGGAATCCTGCCATAGTGGAACCTTGGGACCACGACGTGGAGGTGGGCCGAGGCGTTCTAGTAGGGAAGACCTTGGTAACGCTTGGTGATGGAATTCCAGTCCGGCTCATTAACATCAATGACTACCCAGTTATCATCCGCAAGGGGGCCAAAGTGGGAACCTGCTCACCAGTGACGTCACTGATCCACCAGGTGACGGGAAGCGCTGGCTGCCAAGCCGCGACAGTGGAGAAAGCTCTAGTGGATGCCTGCGATTCTCTCGCTGGATCCGAGAAGAAGAGGCTTATTGAGCTACTCCGGCGATACCAATCGATTTTCGTGTCTGACAAGGGACCTTCTGGGAGAACGAGTATTGTTAGACACAAGATCGATACGGGAGACGCGAGACCAATCCGCCAGTCAGCAAGGAGGTTGCCGCAGGCGAAGCGGGAGGTAGCGGAAAAGATCATCCACGACATGGAGAAAGAGGGAGTCATCGAGCCATCTAGCAGTCCTTGGGCATCTCCTGTAGTCTTGGTAAAGAAGAAGGATGGAGACACCAGGTTCTGCGTAGATTATCGTCTACTAAACAACGTGACGAAGAAAAACAGCTACCCTCTTCCCCGGATAGACGACACCCTGGATACTCTGGCTGGATCGAAGCTGTATTCCACCCGTGACCTGAAGAGTGGCTACTGGCAGGTAGAAATGGACCCTGCAGACAAGGAGAAGACGGCTTTCAGAGTAGGATCTGGACTGTGGCAATTCACGGTTATGCCATTCGGGTTGTGTAATGCGCCTGCTACTTTCGAGAGGCTCATGGAGAACATACTCAGAGGGCTCTCCTGGAAAACGTGCTTCGTGTACCTGGATGACATAATCGTCGTAGGGAGGACGTTTGACGAACACCTGTCAAACTTGGAGGAAGTCTTCAAGAGACTCCAAATGGCTAACCTGACGCTCAACCCAAAGAAATGCCATCTGTTAAGAACGAGGGTACACTAACTGGGTCACGTGGTCAGCAGTAACGGCGTCGAGGTGGACCCTGAAAAAGTGCGAGCAGTCCAAGAATGGCCAACACCGAAGGACAAGCATGCGGAGTTTCCTGGGGCTTTGCACTTACTATCGTCGTTATGTCCGAATGTTTTCTGACATCGCAAAGCCGCTGACACGCCTAACTGAGGAGTAACGAGCCTTCCTTTGGGATGAAGAATGCCAAACCGCCTTCGACGACCTGAAAAGACGCTTGACAACAGCCCCTGTTCTCGGGTTCCCGACTCAAGAGGGATGCTTCATCTTGGATACAGATGCAAGCAACGACGGAATCGGAGGGGTTTTGTCACAACTGCAAGATGGGCAAGAGCGGGTGGTTGGCTATTTCAGTAAAGTCCTGTCGAAGCCCGAAAGGAACTACTGTGTCACCAGAAGGGAGCTGTTAGCCGCCGTGAAGTCAGTAGAACATTTCTACAAGTACCTATATGGGAGGAAGTTCTTGTTGAGAACGGATCACGCGGCGATCAGATGGCTCCTGCGATTTAAGAACCCGGAAGGCCAGGTAGCTCGGTGGATTGAGCGTCTTCAGGAATACGACTTAGACATCGAGCATAGAGCAGGAACCAGCCACCGTAATGCTGACGCTCTTTCAAGAAGACCGTGTCCGGAGGGATGTTCCCACTGCAGTCGTGCAGAGGTAAAGTAGGCTTCTACTTGCACCACGACGGTCACCGACGAGGACTGGTCACCAGACGGGCTGCGGCGAGCGCAGGAAGGCGACCCTGAACTCCAACGGATCCTGAGGTGGAAAGAAGAGGGACGTCGGCCGGAATGGCAGGAAGTGGCCCCATCCTCTAGGACCCTGAAATCGTACTGGGCACAGTGGGACTCCCTGGTGATACAGGATGGACTGCTCAAGAGGGTGCTTGAATCCGATAATGGCGCAGAAAGACGATTCCAACTCATCGTGCCAAAGATCAAGGTGGCGGAGGTGCTACGTCACCTCCATGACGGAACCTCAGGAGGCCACCTGGGAGTAAAGAATACCTTGCAGAAGGTGCGCGAGCGCTTCTGCTCCGAGGCTGTTCGCGAATGGTTCAGGAAGTGTACAGTTTGCTCAGCCAGCAATGGACCGCACCGCAAGCCGAAAGCCCCGATGAGACAGTACAATGTGGGAAGTACTTTCGAGAGGATCGCCCTAGACATTACTGGGCCATTCCCTGAAACCGATTGCGGCAACAAGTACATCCTGGTGGCGATGGACTACTTCATGAAATGGGTAGAGGCCTACGCGATTCCCAACCAAGCAGCAACAACTGTCGCAGATGTCCTGGTGAAGGAGCTAGTAAGCCGCTTCGGAGTACCGTTGGAATTGCATTCCGACCAGGGGCGTAACTTCGAGAGCGAGCTGTTCCAGGGAGTTTGCGAAAAATTGGGAATTCGCAAAACTAGAACAACGGCGCTGCACCCTTAGTCTGACGGAATGGTGGAGAGGATGAACCGCACCATGGGCAAGTACCTCTCGAAGGTAGTGTCTCAACACCAACGAGACAGGGATCAACATCTCCCCTTTTTTCTGATGGCCTACCGTTCTGCCATCAATGAGTCCACCGGCCAGACACCAGCAAGGGTACTGTTCGGGCGGGAGATGAGGCTTCCCTGCGATCTGAGCTTCGGTTGCAAACCGGGAGAAGATCTGGCTGGGGAAGACTACGTCACAGAACTGCGCCGAAAGATGGACCAGATTCACGAGATGGTACGGACGAATCTCCAAGTCGCCAGCGACCGCATGAAGGATCACTATGACGTTCGGGCGGACAGCGGCATGTATGAAGAAGGAGACCTGGCGTGGCTGTACAACCCACAAAGGAGACGAGGGTTATCACCGAAGCTTCAGAAAGCCTGGGAAGGGCCGTATACAGTGAAGACGAAGATAAATGACGTCATCTACCGGATAAGCAAAGTTGCGAATGGGAAGCCTAGGGTCGCGCATTACAATCGATTAGCACCTTTCGAGATTTGGAGATCACGACCAAGACCAACAGGTGCGCCAACTGCGGCCCCAAGAGGATGAGCCCTCCTTTGAAGAATTTATGGCTGCGTATGGTGGGACCGGGAAGGCCAGATTCGGTGTGACCAGAGAAGAACAACGGGATCTCTTCGGAACACCGACTGAATATGTGCTGGCTCATTGCGTGGCCCAGGACCTGCGGATGTCCCGGGGAATTGTCGCGGAGTTTCGGACGAGGTTCGGCAAACTCGACGAACTCCATCAGCAGGGACCGGCGGTCGGGCGAGCGCTGAGGATTAAGGAAGATGGATCACAACGGCCGCTCTTCTACCTGATTACCAAGAGGTCCTTTCACAAGCCCACCTATTTGGACCTGTGGGACGCACTACATGACCTCAGGGATACCCTACTTAGCGAAGATCTAACTAAGTTAGCCATCCTCAAACTGGCTTGCGGATTGGACGCCTTGGACTGGAGGGTCGTCAGGAATATGCTGGAGGTCTTATCTCGCTTCACCGGCGTAGACATTTTGGTGTGTTGTTGGAATGGCATGGAGTGGCATGTTATTTCCACCAAACCTCGCGTTGCAGACAGGGAACCAACTGTAGATTTCTACATGGGCCTGTCAGGGACACGTTTCGGGACGAAACATCTTTAAGGCGGGGGCAGTGTAACGGAACGGCTCGCCGAAACCAAATAAACACGTCTGGGACTGCCCGGGTTCCGCGAATGCGTTCTAGAAACAGCGGGTCCGATCTCGTAAGGCCGGGACGCTTCGATTCCCCGAAAACCCGAGGAGAAATTCGTGGAACAATCTCGAAAACTGCCAGAATGTTCGGGAAGCCTTCTACCTGCATTTATGAGGATTGCCCGACCCAAGGCGGGACAGTTGAAGAACCGGTGCGTAAACATTCGAGCGAGAGACCGCGCGCGTTAAAATAAATAAACCTGTGTATGCGAATATAAGTTAAATTAAGGGATTGTTAAGTTAAGTTTATAAGCGTAGTGTAAGAAATAAATTGATTAGGATAATCGCGTAGTGTTTTAGTTTTAGTCAATAGTGAAAACGTTACACTATTGTCAATCAGTATCATTTTATTTCAGCATCTTTCAATCCATTGTGGTATGGGCTGAGTTTTTAAATTTTTGAAAAATTTCGTTAAAGCGTGTGTAAGTTGCTGTATCGCTCCAGCAATGGAGGTCATATAAATGTAAATACCAAGAATTAAGATACACTTAAAGGATGCTGAGTCCTGTGGACTTTCAAGCACCCGATCGAACAGAAAACATTGTTTGAGTACTCGAATGGTACTTTGTCGGTCATATCAGTGGCACATTGGAAACAACGCATTATCACATTACCGGACTGGTCCAGTACCTTCCGTCCTGATGTCATCGTTCTCTGAAAACAAAAAATATCATTGGCTAATAAAATTTTCACATTTGAAATGACGATAAGATGAAATTTTAAAAAATTTCTCACTTTCTCCCTATCGGACAATTGTAAGAATACATCCTTGGCTTCCTCTTCTTTTTTCTTTATATCATTCTCTTTCTTTTTCATCTTTTCTTTCTCCCTTTTAACTTTTCTCTGGGCGCGTTTTTTATCAACCAGTTCTTCTATTGTTAATGCATTGATTGGAATTTGAGCCTAAAAAAAGGAAGAAATTAATGATTTGTTAAGTATAGTCCCAAGACCTTTAGCGCCAGTTAGAACGTAGGTATAGTGTATTCAGAAATTTTTTCATTTAAGACAGAATTTGAATTTGACAATTTCTTTTTGAATACCTAGAGTAATTAATATGTATTAATCTATAAGTGGTGGTAGTTTAGTAACGTATAACTTCTCTCACCTTGTTGTAGTTGTACTTTTCCGGGTTGTCCCTAGCGAACTGTCTCAGCACCTCTCTAATGTCCCTACTTTGCGTACAAGTGTAGGGAGTGTCCTGATTCTTGTTTTTCACACACGGATTCGCATCGTGGTTTAATAAGAAAGCTACCATTTCCTCTTGTTCGTTCATGGCCGCACAGTGTAACAGGGTATTAAAAGTATCATCGATGATAGAGTTAAAGAATTGAACTGTGTCTTGTTCCGAACGGTGTGCGACCAGTTCTAAGCCGTTCACATCGCCCCTGGCTATTAAATCTACTAGTTCCTTTCTTCTTTCCACCTCTCGGTTAGTCTTACTCTTTTTGGGCTTCTTTTTCTTTCTTTTTGAAAAATTGACTTCGAGTTGTTTCAGACCATCCGTGGAGAGTTCTAGGTCGTCCGCAACTAGCGCCACATCTCCAGAAACCGAGGATCCACTGCTGGAAACCCTTTGGGTGGGTAACGGCCTTTCGGTTAGTTCCCTGGATTTTGCTCGGTTGATACACGTCGAGCGGATCTTCGCTCGTTCTGGGGAGGATTTGTGCTGCTTAGAGAAGTTCTCCGATGCGTGTTCCAGGGAATCTGGAAGAGGAAACCAATGGAATGTTACATGTTGTTTACATACGTTTCAAATGTATTGGCCCCTGATTTTACCAGGGGTAATAAAGAAATTTCTCTCCAGGTGGTGGAAGTTATAAACATTAACCTATCAACGCGCTATTTCATAAAACAGTAGAGCTTTAACATCGATTTTTTGCACTTATAAGATCTTTCGCTTATAATACCATTATCACTATTACCCTTTTATTAAAAATTGATTAAATTGGTTGAGAGAGCTAGAGATAGTTGCAAAAGTGTAAGAGATGAAGTATGATGGGGGTAATTCACTACTTGAAGTGAAGTAGATTTGATACAGTGGCGCCAGGTGGAGAAGTTTCCAGCTAAGACGTGGATTTGTTACTACCATTATAACTTATTTAAAACGTGATTACTTTTAATCAACTGATATATTGTAATGGAATCGTCCGGAAGCAACGCCACCGATTTGTGTACAAGCCGCCTGTGTTTCTTCGGCGTTTTCTAGGGATAAATCGAGCTTCTCTAGAAAGATAAAGAACGTCAAGAACGTCGAGGAACAACAGTCTGGAAGATATCCGGATAAATACTCGGCAACTCGTTATACACAGTCATTCAAGAAGTGAAAGCGGAACAGTAATTAGCAACCAGTCGGACATAGATTAGGAACTAAACCTTGAATGACAAGCTAGTGTAATGTAATAGTTAAAACAAGGTGTAAACAGGTTAATTATGGGGAAATAAATTCAGTTCCTACATACTTGTGTCAATTTTAAATAGTCGAGTCAAATTAGCATTTCACTGGCATCTTTTTTCGAAGAGATCCGATTGAAATGCGGTTTTTTGCAAAATGTTCAGGAATTCGTCTATAACAAAACGTACATCTAACCTCTTTACGCTCGCAATTTTTTAATTGTTCATTTAACAAATGACCCATTTTTGTTACAGTATTGATGAACATATGGTATATATCACAAACGGTTCAACGAAAATGTCTCGGAAATATTTTCTCGGGGGTTTTAATTTATTAATTTAGTGTTAAATTTATTACTTATAGCTAAATTGTTGTAACATGGCTAATTAATTAATTAATTAATTAATTAAGAACCCTACTCCCGGAATTGTTAGAAAACCAGATTTTTTTTCAATATCTTTACGATCATGAGGGGAACCATCGGAACAAGGTTATATAATAATATAATATTACAATGATATATTATTAATGATACGATGATTGTTCTGTTGAGTTCCCCAGGGTTAAATGAAACACTTTGTGTTATCAACTGTCGACGTTTCGTCTATTTATTGTAGACATATTCATGACTATCGATGGGATATTTTTTTCCCAGGCTTTAATAGAGAGCCAACACCACAATATATTATTAATGATTGCTCTTTATTCACTTAGTTCCGACTGGGAAGATCCGTTGGGAAGAAGTTGAAAGTCTCTTACATTTGTCGGACAAGAATTATTCATTTGCTAATTAGCCAGGTTACAACAATTAAACAATAAGCAATTATATCTGCAACAACCTTATGGTTCCCCTCAAAAACCCAGAGTTATTGGAAACAAATCCGGTTCTGTAATGTTTTTAGGTGTATAGTATTTAATTTGTTAATTAGCGAGGTTGCAACAATCGAACAATAAACAATTATATTTGCAACAATCTTGTGCCGATGGTTCGCCTTAAGAAGCCAGAGATATCGGAAAAAAATTCCTCTAGTGATTTCGGGCGTCGAGTTATTAATTTGTTAATTACCCAAGTTACAATAATTTAGCAATAAATAATAAATTTAACACTAAAGTGATAAAGAGTGATCTTTAAAACGCCCGAGAAAATTTTAAAATTATTGTAGACTTCAAATTGTTTAGCATGTGAAACAATCTATAGGGTTTTAGATTCTGGAAGACCTGAAGCTATGTAAATTATAGAATTGAGAATAGTTTATATTTTATATACCGCTTCTAATCTGGACGGATGCCAAAGTTTCCTGATTCTGATCCAAAAAAATCTTATTTTATAGTTAAATTATAAACTATCAATAATCTGGATAGTTTAAAAATATAAATTCAAAATTGTGTACATTTTAGATTTAAAAATAGGCATGCCTGCTCATTATGGCCTAACAGACGTGAAAGTAATGTAGAGTTTCCAATTCTGAACCATTTTAGATTCTGTAGACTATAGAGGGACTTGAAGTTATTTTTTGGACTTTACGTTTTTAAATAATCATGAAATAATTTTCATACGTAATGGCTAGATGAGACAAGAAAAGGAAACATTTTTTCACATTCATATATGGTTCCATTTTTCAAAGCATGACTGATCCTGATCGTCATGACGAAGTGCCATGAAGCCTTAAAAGCTTGTAGTACTATCGACATATACTGAGAGCAGTGCTTACTGTAAAGTTTAGCAGTAGAAAGTAGTCCATGGACCCTTTTCAGTTCGGCAAAAGTGGCCCTCCTGGTCGAGAACGGCACAGTCCTGAGCCTCCTGTCGGAACGATCTAACGGCGGCGGAGTACCAGAGAACAACACGGACCTGTTTACTGGACCGGACGCCCTGTATATTATCAACGAGCTGCGGTCTATCTCTGGCTTCCATGTTTCGATTATCGAACGGACGTGCTGAAAAATGAATCGTGCATTATTTAGCAGATTAAAATGATAAGTTTACAATATGCTAGTGTTGAGATCCAAAGTGCATCTGTATGCAGCCCAGTATTACCTGGCAGTAACAAGTTTATCCTACCACAAATGACATAACACTTCCTTAAAATAAAGCATTTAAAAATAGGGTCTAGGACAATTCGGCGCGGCCGGTTTGGTGCGGCAGATTCGGCGTGAGAGGGCAGTTTAGCCGGTTCGGCGACACCGAAAGTGTATAATTGAGATTATTGTTTGCTTTATTTAGGTACGATGAAATACTAATAATACACAATTCTTTTCCCATTACATTTAGAAAATCGCACATATTCAAAAACTTAAAATCATAAAATACGAGAGAATATTCACTTTATAATGATAATTTAATATTTACAAAAAGTAATGTAAAAAATGTAAAGAATATAAGAATGCAAGGAGCACATAGTCAAAAGCATTTACAGAATTTATAGTTCTAAATATATATAGTCAAATACAAAATTACTTATTAAACACTAACAAAAAAATGGATACATTTAATTCATCCCCATCTCAAAGTTATGAGCAATTCCCCTTGAGAAATCCAGGATGTTTCGATTGTGAAAATCGGTTACTAATCTAAATATCCTTTCATCAGTTTCTCAGTGCTTCCTCAACTTTTGAAGGACCTGGTGACCTGCAAAGATTTGTTCCAAATACAAATCTCGGTCATTCAGATTTTTTTTAGGCAGTCGATAAACCACCATATTATCGGGTGGTCCACTCCCAGTTCACTTTGCAGTCTTCTGTTTGCTGCTTCTGAGTGGTTGTTTGTCCTGTCAATTTTTTGTAAAACCTTACCATAAAGGTTCCATATAGCCACGTTGAATATGGGAGGTCGCCTTGTAAGGCCTTGTATTGTAAGGCCATATTCTGAAGACCTAATTAAAAGTCAATTACATCATAAATTTTAATTACTTAAATATTATCGTATTCAGTTGCTAAGCGAATAATTATTACTATTGCATTTATACCTCGATATATTCGAACGCAGACTCGTGTAACACATTCAGTATGCTTCATCGGTCAACGTACGAATATATCACGCAACTACGAGGTATTAAATATAGGTGTATCGGCGGATTAAACAGAACTCAATTTCAATTCATTGATTCATCCATACATTCGATATGATTGTATCCGTTGCTATCTACTGGTAAGAAGAATAAAGTGTATTGAAGCTGTAGTATGTGTATGTAGGTTGCTGGGTTGTTAAAACGGAGTGGCAACGCTCCGATCGGTTATTATACATTCACCAGTAATAAATGTACATCCGAACAGCAAGGTATAACAAATAAACACTTATAGTGGGTCGAACCCCAAAGTCTCTTACTCAACCTAGACGGTTGGGACCTTAACCGACAAGATGAAACATTACAAAGCTGAACTTCGAGTTTTCATGTTCTTCGAAAGGGAACATTACATTATATTGCCCTTCTTCCTGATCCGCCAACATAATTATTTTCGAACCAGTTCATGAGTTCTTGGAGCTCATTCGGTAAATTTGCCTATACCTGATCAACCGCTTCGTCCAAACTGTCAGGTGGAACATATGCGAGACTCCGAATCATCTTGGCTTGCAAGGCAAAGTCCGGTTCACTATTAGAATATCTTTGCCTAAGTCCTTGTTGGGCCAAGTGTCTGCAAATTTTGGGCCAGATGGAAAAAGCACCCACATATCGTAGCTTGTGGAAATTCCTCTTGAAATTAGCTTATTGGGGCAGTTTCAAAATCGCACAATATATTTGATGGCTGCATATTTAAAGCTAGTTCTTTCACCATCCTAATGAAAGAAATGTACGTCCGTTTATACTTGTTTGGCAGCAAGCTATAAAACAGCGGGTGGGGGGCAAAATTGAAAGTACCATCTACGTACAATGTGTGTGCATTTTCCAAGAATCCGCTAACAAAAAACCGTAAATCGACCGGGCTGAAACTACGTAGAGAGCCTACGAACGCTACCGTGAGGAAGTAGACCAATGTAACGAAACGAATCCTCTAAAAAAGAACAGGCCAACAAGGACAAGGACGACGAAGAATCCACTCAGTACAAAAAAGGTGTAAGGTGTAAGAAACGTATCGAAGCACTCAGCTAAACGATCTCGGTCAGACGAGAATCGAGGCCATAAGCGACAGATAACGAAACCTAGTAGCTCGACCACCAGAAGAAGGAGGCAGGCCCCGACGAACCCACCCCACACCTACTAACACGTGTTTCATGTTGTATCGTGTAAGTGACGCCACCGCAGCCGAGCACCTCGAGTAGAGCTCCTCTATATGGGGCAGCCAGAGGGCACGGTGTCACACTACATGTCTATGTTGTGGTGACGCCACCGAAACCGAGCACACGAGGGGCTCTCCTAGTTAGGAGGTAGCTAGTGAGCCCGGTGTCACATTATATGTTTGTGTCGTCCTTCCAGTGACGCCACCGCAGCCGAGCACCTCGAGTAGAGCTCCTCTATATGGGGTAACGGGGGGTGTCACACAATGTAATAACACTCGAAGGGACCTGTTTCCTCCGGGATCGAGCACTGGAAAGAAACAGAAACTGTAGAGTCACGAATATAACCGGTGCTACTACGAGTGGTCCTTCGACCCGCACTGACTAACCCGTGCTACGACGAAGCTCCTTCAGGCACTCACGACGCAACAGTGTTACTACGAGTGGTCCTTCGACTCCGCACTGCCTAACCCGTGCTACGACGAAGCTCCTTCAGGCGGGCACGAACGAACAGTGCTACTACGAGTGGTCCTTCGACGCGCACTGCCTAACCTGTGCTACGACGAAGCTCCTCCAGGCGGGCACGAATGAACAGTGCTACCACGAGTGGTCTTCGACCCGCACTGCCTAACCTGTGCTACGACGAAGCTCCTTCAGGCGGGCATGACCCAACAGTGCTACTACGAGTGGCCATGCGGCCCGCACTGCCTAACCTGTGCTACTACGAAGCCTCTTCAGGCACGCACGAAGCCACAGTGCTACCACGAGTGGTCCCTCGACCCGCACTGCCTAACCTGTGCTACCACAAAGCCCCTCGGGCGTGCACGAACACAGTGCTACTACGAGTGGTCTCTCGACCCGCACTGCCTAAGCTGTGCTATGACGAAGCTCCTTCAGGCGGGCTCGAACACAGTGCTACTACGAGAGGCCATGCGGCCCGCACTGCCTAACCCGTGCTGCTACGAGCGGTCTAACGACCGGCACGACCTAACCGTAAGATCATTCATACTGATTCGGAAAGAACTTAACGGCAGTAAATATCGGTCACTTAGACCGCAGCAACCGATTAGAACCTAACCACCGTAAATGTCGGTCACTAGGACTGCAGCACAGAACCGTAAATATCGGTCACTAGGACCGCAGCAAGCAGTAAATGTCGGTCACTTGGACCGCAGGACAGAAAGATAATCTAACCGAATAACCCAGCCAAACGTCGAACAATTAGATAGAGATTGAGGGTCCCCGAAAGGGCACCCTCACTCCATCTCTCTCGACAGCCTAACACGAACCAGTGAACAGCGGTTCACGCTCACCATACTATCCCATCCTTCCACCCAGCTCTAAGCAGTCTTATTAATATATCAACCCTTCAATCCTTATATACTGGCTTAGTGAGCGGGTACCAGAGACAAAATATCGGGTGCTACTGGCCCGTTACGAGCAATAATCCAAGAGGTTGACCGCTAGCGTAAAGGGACGGTTTCATCTAGTGCACACCAACCCGGGGGTGGTTTTTAACGGGTAGGCGACCGATCCTGGGGGGCGGAATTGTAATGATTGAGTGCTCTTCGCTTGGTCATGGTTATTCCACAAAATTCGGTTTGTTATGGATAATGCACCGTATCATTCCCGGTAACTTCATAAAGTTCCGAATTCAAGTAGTACAAAAAAAGCTGAAATAGTACAATTTATGAATTCAAAGGATTTACAAGTTCGACATCCAACAACAAAGAAAGTTTTATTAGGCCTAATTAAAAATCATAATTTTAAACCACAATATTTCATTGACACTTTAGCACAGGAACATGGACACACTGTTTCAAGATTGCCGCCATATCATTGCTGTTTCAATCCCATACAATTAGTTTGGGCAACAGTAAAGGGTCGTTTGCGGAAATATAACTATGCCCCCACACTATCAAATATCGTTTTAGAGTTTTAGAGAATATTCGCACTGTTTATAACAACGACTCCTTTAAACTTATTTGGACAAACAGCACTCGCCACGTCATCCAACGAGAAAAAGAGCACCATATTATCGCACTTTTCAGCCGATAATTATTAACCCTAACCTCGATTCCTCCTTCTCTGATGAATTTTCGGAGTAATTTGTGATGAACACATACGGAATTACACTCAACACAAATTTAATCTCCAAGAGGTCATTTTACACATTAAACATTACACATTAAATAAAAACAAAAAACCCAAAAAAACAAAAAAAATGAAAATATAAAAAAGCTTCATTATGTTTTATTTCTATTTATTTATGTAAAATAATTTGTTACAGTTTGGTTTTTATCGTTTTTGTTATAGATTTGCTCTATTTTATTGGTAAAGAGTTTAGCTTTTGTTTTTTTTTATTTATTTACGAATTTATTTTAAGTTGCTTTTATTCACTAACAAAGAACCATCTTTACTAACAACAGTATATCTATCACGTTTCCTACCCTGGCAAAGTTTACTCACACCTCCTCGTGGTCTTTGCCGGGCAATGAAATCTTTTGACACTTTATTTATTGTATTACCTATTTTGATATAATATTACTAACTTTTAAGTTTATGCTTAATGTTTCCACTACCTATAAACCCCGTCATAAAATTTCGTTGACAAAGTGAGTATTTCTTTTTAAATACAATTTTATATATTTCTTTAAACATGGGACCCCTATGGAGCGGCATTTTGGCTATAGAACGGCTATTAAATTTTATTGGTTTCTGTTCCAATTCTGACTGGACGAAGGATACCACGGGTGAACCTTAGCTAGAGAGATGAAATTGTACCAAACAAGTATATATATATTAACTTGGGATTTTAGAAGTACATATGCGCAATAATACATGGTCTTTGCACTGACAGTGCTTTAGCATTTGCAGACTTCCGTTATTTCAGGTTTTCATATTTATCTACTTGCCGATGAGTGGCTCAAGAACAGAAAACCCTCATTGAAATCGGTCTGAGATCGGTGAATGAATAAAATGACACCACAGTTGAAATGACCTACTAAACAAATAGCAAGCACAAGTAGTCCCCGACGGAACTCTGACTAACCTGCACTAATGACTGCTCATTGTATCTCCTTAGCGAGGCTCCGGCGCTCTTCGGATGGGAGC
Source organism: Cryptocephalus moraei (assembly GCA_946251905.1). Taxonomy (NCBI): domain Eukaryota; kingdom Metazoa; phylum Arthropoda; class Insecta; order Coleoptera; family Chrysomelidae; genus Cryptocephalus; species Cryptocephalus moraei. The sequence continues at coordinate 272,302 of OX276459.1, forward strand.
CGCCTGACCTGTTGTCCCTCTGCGACTGCGCGCCCCCCTGTCCCGCTCTGACCGTGTAACAGTGGAAGGTCTTGTGTAGTACCGGCTCGGCCCCGCGAAAGATTCCGCCAGCGAAATGGCCCCCGCCCAGCATTAAAACCGTCCATTGCACGTTATCGACTGAGACGGTCCTGAGGCGGTCCGTCAGAGGCAGATCGGACAGGTCCTCCTGCGATACATGTACATAGGATTAATCCAGATCTACATATACTTTATTGTTGTTTAATTCGTGGGTAATATGCACCTACACAATACACCTAAAATTTAATCATATTTATTTTATATAAGACAATTACGGTTTAGTTACAGGTTATCAGGGCCTATAGAGTTCTACAAAATTTAGTGTAACTTGTGAAACATGTGCTTTACTTCACTGAATATCTCAGCAAGTTGTTTTCATAATCACCTGAAACTTTCTGAAGTTGAGGTAAAACTGATCCCATTGTACAGAATTTCAGTAAAATTGAATTTTCAATACGTATAGCTTTCGATAGTTCTATAAAATTTGAATCAATAAATTTGTTACGAAACTGTGGCTACAAGGATAGGAACTGCAATACAAATTATACTGGAGGATGAAAACGGGCAACAGTTTTGTGTTCTAGTTCCTAAGGATCACTTTAATAAAATAATAAATGGCAGTAACGGATATATTAAATATAAATGATTTATTGAATATCATGAATATACAGTGATCAAGAAATACTGTTTAAGTTGGCAATCCTACCTGGAGGATTTTTTTTCTAAGGGTTTGCAACGCTACACCGGAAATCTCTGCACTCTGCATGACAGCGACAGCTAAATAAACACAAATATTTTAGGTTATATGAATTTATTTACGATCAAAAGACCACACCAGAAAAAACTTCAATATATAAAGGTACTGCTCGAATTGAGCACCATTATGTTCTAAACATAAATTCACTCTCCGTTTTAGGCTCTCGAAGACATTAATTAACATCCGAGGAGAAATATTTGCAACTTCCTCGATAATGGCAGCTCCCAGTTCTTCACGTGTATGTAGAACATTACTGAACACCTTGTTTTTAAGGTGCCCAAAGAAACAAAAATCTAGAGATGTCAGGCCTGGTGACCTGCTTGGCCAGATTCCCGTACTTATGACTCGATGGCCAAAAAATTCCCGCAAATATTGCATTGTGGCACGAGCCGTACGTGCTCGAGCAGAATCTTGTTTAAAGTAGCCATTTTCGCGCTCCTCTACGGTTACTAATTGGGCAACGAATGGCTGGAGAATGTGCTGAATGTATCGTTCAGAATTAACTGTGAAGTTAAAAAACACAGGACCAATTACTCTCTGCCGTGATACAGCCAGCCAAACACCAACTTCAGTAGTATGTAAGGTTGTTGATCTAACAGCATGTGGATTTTCACCAGACCAAATTCTGTAATTTTGAGAATTAACATAGCCATCGAGATGGAACCAGGCTTCATCGGAAAAAAAGGTTTTATCCAGGATGTCATCATTGTTCATTTCCTGATTGAACCAGTTACAGAACAGGACGCGTTGTGGACGGTCAGGAGGATTTAGGGATTGGACCATCGAAAATTTGTACGGGTGCTATTTCAATTTGCTCTTCAACACAGTGGAACAACTTCCATATGATAAACCTGTAAAGTCAGGAAACGGAATACGTTTCGTATACGTAAACTAGTATAATATAATGTACTATTTGTTCTTCTTTATACTTTTATCCAAGCCAAACCTAATCTTCCGCACCGTAGTAGTAGGCTCAGAAAGATGTCTACTGTCTGTTTACGTTTAAGAGCAAATTTTGTAATGAAATATCTCGGTTGATAGACGAAATAAAGTAATTGCCACACTCAGGTAGGTTCTTCTTTAGACGCTGATTCTGTTGATTTTTGTTATTGTACAGTTAAAGCATTTTGTGTCCAAAACGATTGATAGCTAGCGTCACCACGGAGAAGGCAACCGACAATACAAAAACAATTGTAACACGTTGTCAATAAATAGCTAGCGCGACGCGATAATTGGCCGTCCGGGTCGTACGGTTTTTCGGCGATAACATCTCTCGCCGATTATAAAAATCGTATCATTATGTTGATTGGTACTAACTACATATTAAGTATTCAGATCTAGTCAGTGCCAGAGTCAGTGCATTCGATCATTGAAACAAAAACAGCGAACGACTCAACGAGAGCGAGAGAGACAGAGATAGCGAGCGGCTCGGCAGCGTTCCGGTAACGCATTCGGGTAACGCATTCCATTTAACGGTCAAATTTTTTGCTGCGCGACCACCCTCGCTCCCCAACCCCTGGTGTAAGGAACTAAAGTTCCAAAAACTAGAACCGATGTAAACAAGATACATAATAACCGAATATCTAGAAGACGGACTGGTACAAACGATCGTAGAGAAGTTACTATGGGACTTGTGGAAAATAATGGAAGCGCTGGATATGCCTCGTCCACCGCGTCGTTTGGTTGTTGAACTGTTATTCATCGCGATCTGTCTTACATCATTTCGCTTGCACATAAAATGTTATCGACATCTCATCTTTCAGGATCCGATTATGGCGTCTCACAGGAACATTTGCGAGAGATGTAAGTCGTGTGACGAGGACTTTTCGATATACATCGAAAAGTGTAAGATCCACACATCCTTAATAGACTGGGTACAGTCTGGTATAAACGTCGAAGAAGAACCATCAATCGATATCGAATATCAGCCTTTGGTTAAAGAAGAGATTTTAAAAGAGGAAGAATCAGATTCTAACCGTGCTACATTGTCAGGAGTTGTTTTTGAACGCCACGTTCTACCAGGCTGTTCGAATTTTCCAGATCAACCTAAGAAGTTTACCAGCAATGCGGAGGTACTGGCATTCCGGAAGATCAAAGAGGAACCTTCGTTTGACATTGAAGACCACATTATTGAGGAAAAAGTTTGTACAGAAGAATTGATTCCGACAATCATACAGTGTATGCTGGGAAAGGAAAACGTGATTTGGTTTTAGGAACCGTCTTAACAAACAAAATGTTACCGGGCCCTATGATTTCTCAAAAAACAGCTCACCCTAACTTCATATGTCCATATCGCGATAAAGCGTCCGACTACCCTGCTCAATTGACGATTCACTTGTCCACTCATAAAAGTGAGAAGTCTTTTAAATGTTCATTATGCAATAAGACTTTTACTCGGTATGAGCATTTGAATAGACACTTACTCACTCATAAAGGTTCATCGTATTTTTAATATAAGTAGATCACTGTATAGCTCGGTGAGACTTTAACAGTGCAGATTATCCGAAAAATTATTTATTTTCTTTTGGCCCTATAATCGCTTTTAAAACGCCCTCAAATGGGAGCATAAATTGACCTTTATGGTACGGAACTATCAAGAGACTTCTACGCCACGGAACTCTAAAAAAAAAAAAAAAATGTGTCATATTCCTTCATATATAAGTCCCTTGACTTATCTGGGATCAATTTTCCTTGCGCAGCTTCAAATTCTTGTCGAATTTCCTCTGAATAAACGTCTTCGGTTTCTTACAGTTTCTTAAAGATCCATTTTGAAGTCTTTTTGATCAATGTCATTTTGATGAACAATTGTCAACACAGTAGTAACCCTAGCAACAGCAAAATAGCGGACTAGGACAAAACACTGAAATTCGTATCACAAATCGCGATGGGATAACCTCCAGGACATTTCTCGTGCCGAATAGCGTGGCGTTCGGAGCGAAGTTGACAGCATAGTAAAATCTACATATATCGTGGCTAATTCAGAGACATCATCTTTCCAAATCAGGTAAATAGTCCCTTATTAACATCTGTTGTTCATTGTAAATCATATTTTTTAAATTTTATTGAGGATTGTAAGAGAATACAAACATCTAGGTTAGGTCCCCATAATGGGTGTTGGGGATGGGGGTCCCGGACCCCCAGACTCTATCTTAACATCAATAGAGAAAAACAACCCTAAAGTTATCGTAGAATATATTGATGATGAAATGAATGCACCAAATTCAAGTAATAGTGTCATACAAATAAAAGATAGTAATAAAACATCAAAGGCTGATAACCTTAAGTATAAATTAAATGATAAGGGACCTTTCGAAGTATATATAGAAAGCACGAATGGTCAAAACATAGGTAATTATAATACATTAGGGATAGCGAAAAATTTATTTCAATTAAAATTATCTCATGTGTTATATATTCAAAGAAAAGGAAAAAATAGGCTCGGGGTTAGATTTTCCAATCCAAAATCAGCAAATTCATTGCTAGAGGATGAAAGACTCATTCAATGGGGATATAAAATATATATCCCGTATAATAGAGTAACCTGTAAATTCTTGATCCGTCACGTAGACTTAGGGTATTCAGTAGAAGAGCTAAAAGAAGCTTTGACAATCCCGTCGATTAAAGGTGGAACAATTATTAACCTACGGCGTCTCACAACACGCGATAGACGTTCAAAAGATGTAAAATTCATACATACACCATCTGTGGTATGTACCATCACGGGAACAAGTATCCCGCGGGAAGTAAAAATTTATGACCATCCATTCCAAACATGCCCTTATATTTCAACGGTGATACAATGCGGAAAATGCTTAGTTTTTGGCCACATAAAAGCCCAATGCAGGGGTAGAGAAAAATGCTCCAAATGCACTAAAAACCCCCATGAAGGGGAATGTAATAAATTTTGTCTTTACTGCAAATCGGAAGATCACTATTCTACTAATAAATCCTGCCCTGAATTTCAAAGACAAAAAAACATTCGATACTCCATGGCAATGGATGGGATCTCGTTTTTTGAAGCCAATCAACTCTTTCCCAAGAGGGGACCAAACATAAGTCAAGACCCATTCATCCCACACCCAGGTGACTTCCCACCTTTAAGAAGAAATATAGATCATCCAAATATCGAACAACACCAAAGAAGATCAATAATTCCCCCCAGTCCTGGCCCATATTCATATAATATAGCCTCAAAAGTAGGCGACAGAATTAAACGAAAAAGACCGAATGATCAATCAGATGGTCAAAATCGACCCTCAACCTCTTCATCCCCGACTTTCACCTTCAATTCACCAATGGTGTTCACTCGATATAGTGAAGATAAATTATTGCTCATGATGGAAGGAATCTTCCTTCATACGAAAACCAAAAAGACATGCTCAATCATATCCAAGATTGGCTAAATTATATAAATCACACAATTAATAATATTAACATCAGGGGTTTTAATAATGTAAAACCCTGATATATGCATAAAACTCAGTTAAGTATCATACAATGGAATATGAATAGCTACAAAAATAATTTCTTAGATCTTAAAATACTGATAGATCAATATAACCCAGATGTAGTCTTACTTAACGAAACACACTTGACCATATCTTATGCAGTAACACATCCTTTATATAACATTTATCGATAGGATAGACATGACGGATTCGGTGGGATAGCCACTTATCAAATCACATATCCCACATCATCCGCTTACATTAGTTAACCCTGGTATGGCACACTACACCCAATTTCAAGCGTTCACCTTAGATAAGTTAAACATCGCAGTGATGAACGTGTACAATCCTCCTCAGATAAATCTAAACCTTTTGGAATGGGAAGATTTGTTAGCACAAGTTAAAGTGTCGTTAATAATAATGGGCGATTTAAATGCACATCACCCGGCGTGGGGATCTTTCAAAACAAATCATAATGGCACTATCATATATAATTCATTAGATGATATGCATCTTTCTTTCTTGAACAATGGGGAACCGACGAGATTAACTAAACCTAATGAAAACAAGTCCGTCATCGACTTAACACTAACTTCAAATAATATTGCTTCTAAATGCGATTTCCAGGTAATCAATTTCGCTACCAACAGTGATCACTTACCGACAATTTGCACATTTCATAGCTCTTTTACACAAATCCCTCCAGGAAACATGTTCAAGAAATATAAGTTTTCGAAAGGTGATTGGCAAAAATATAATAAACTAACAGAAGAGGCTTTCATACAGGCAGGAGCTACAACTTATCAGGAATTTATCAGTATCATAGAAACGGCCAGAGATGAGACTTCCAAAATATAATAATACAAGTCATCCCAATGCTAAAAGTATCCCATGGTGGGATGATGAATGTCAGACGGCACTTAAACAAAAACAAATCCATCTCAAAAAATTTTAATCTCATCCAAGAATGGAAAACTATATCCTTCTCAGGGAAAACATAGCCAGGGCAAAAAGGTTGTTCAAAATTAAAAAGAGAAATAGTTTTATAAACTTTTGCAGTACAATTAATAGGTTAACACCGATTAAAAAAATTTGGGAAACCATCCACAGATTTGAATATGATCAGGAGATAAGATTTAAAAAATGCCTACCACTGGAAAAGATAGCAACAGAGATATTAAACAGACTATCTGGATCAGATCTATACCCTCACGTCGTGGTTATCCCCAATGAAAATAGGGCAAATAGAATAGAATATTACGAATTACTATATGTCATAAATTGTAAGGCTAAAAATACGACCCCAGGCATAGATGATATAGTGTACTCAATGTTAAAGCATCTTGGTGTGAAAGGGAAACATGCATTACTCTACCTCTTTAATTAAATCCTAGCAAAAGGAACTATTCCAATGGATTGGAAGATAACAACCATTCTCCCCCTCTTAAAACCTAAAAGAGACCCAACGGTGAGTAACAATTACCGGCCCATAGCGCTAACCTCATGTATCTCTAAAGTATTTCAATCGATTATTAAAAATAGGTTAGAGTGATATGTGGAAAAAAATGCGTTACTACCCAACACTCAATAAGGTTTTAGGAAAGGGCGTAGCTGTACAGATGCTATTTCATATCTGTATCATCATGTAGAAAGGGGACTCAAAGATAACCATTTTACTCTTGGGGTATTTGTAGACATCAAATCTGCCTATGATAGTGTAGATATAGACATTTTATATAATAAATTAATTAACATAGGAATCACAGTATATGAAGCAAGGGTGATCTATAATCTCCTGCAAAACAGGATCTTAATCATTAAAGACAATGAATATAATCTCATACAAAATAATAAACATACCAGTAAGGGACTACCACAAGGTTCACCCCTAAGTCCCTTACTCTTCAATATATATACTATTTCTATATTTAATAATGTGGAAGTCTCAATTCTTGTTCAATATGCAGATGATATAATGCTAATGAGTCAAGGGAACTCAATTCCATTAATTTTTCAGTCAATGCAAACAAATCTAGACAATCTGGCTATGAACATAAGTGATCTTAAATTAGAATTTGCTCAAGAAAAATCAGAGTATATTGTTTTTAGAAAAGGCAAGGCAAAAAAGCACTATCCCAATCTCTACTTGAATAATCACCCTCTCAATAACTCGGACAGCATTAAATATTTGGGAACTCACTTCACATATAATCTTAAATGGAACAAGCACTTTCAATATATTCAGAACAAATGTCAAAAAAGGATCAATATCCTCAGAGCACTTTGTGGTACAAGTTGGGGAGCCGACCCATCCACACTATTAATGATCTATAAAAGTGCAATTAGGTCACAGATTGACTATGCATGTCCAGTGTTCAACATACATAATAAGTCAATTTTCAATAAACGAGACAATCCAAAATAGTTCATTAAGAATCATTTTGGGATGTCTCAAATCAACCCCAATCATGGCCCTCCAAGGCATTGGAGGCATCACTGATCTTAAAACAAGGCGGATCCTGCTAACGAATAATTTCATGTTGAAATGTAAATCAATAGAAAATCACCCTCTCATAGAATTATTAAAAAATCCACAGAGAGAACCTGCCCTTCACACAGTAGATACCGAGAGCCTCATTCAAGAATCCAATAACTTAATATCACAACGGATCCCAGAATTCTGTTCAAAACCAAATTATGCTCCTTTTTTAGTCCATTACAGATATCTTATGGAATCAATCAGAGCATATATCCCAGATTACAATAAATTGAAGATACAAAGTCAAAAAGACTTCATGGAATATTTCCAAAGAACGTTCTCGGGGTATATACACATCTTTACAGACGCCTCAAAAATCAGTAATTCCGGTAAAACAGGTATGGGCATATATATACCTGCAAAAAATATAAAATTTAGCGCAAAATTAGGTGAGCAACTACAAATTTGTACTGCAGAAATTGCGGCAATTCATAAAGCCATTTAGTTAATACATATGTATAAGCTTAAATTCTCTATAATCTTCTCTGATTCATAAAGTGCGATTCAAAAAATACAAAATCAGAAATTCCATTTAATGACTTCAGAGATCCTACAAATCAAGAAGGATATCATATTACTCAAAGATGTGGGCATATCAATAGTCTTACATTGGATACCAGGGCATAAGGGATTCCCAGGCAATGAAAAGGCCGATAAGCTGGCTAGAATTGGGGCAAATTTAAATATACCATATCAGTACACTTTAGACTACCAAGAATATATTACAAGTATCAGAAATCATAGTTTTGATATTTATAAAAGAAGATGGGTTCAACTGCTCAAAGAATCACATACCTTTTATAGTAATATACAAGATACTTTTACAAAGACACCATGGTTTACAGTATTTGGTAATCTTCCAAGAAAACTTATTACTCTTATAAACAGACTCATGACGGGACATTCAAGATCACCATTACATCTATTTAGAATAAACCTAAAAGATGATCCATATTGTGACTGTGGAGAAGTGGTAGTCTAACTCACGTCCTATTTGAATGTCAAAAATATGACACTAATACTTTTTACAGAGATTTATCACATATAGTAGAAACACCTATATCAATAATCTCCTTATTGAGGGGACTGAACCTAGACGTTTTAAAAATAATAAATAATCACATAAATAAATATAACATTGAACTTTAGGGGTCCGCGAGGGGACTATTTCTAATTTGGTTTGATATTTATAATATTATTTTCTTTCAAAGTCAGAGAAATATATAGAACTCCGATACCCACAATTTTGGCCTTTACGAGAATAGAAAAAGGATAGGTAATACTATCAGCTCTGGGTAAATGACCTCAGCAGTCGAGCCCATCAAACAAGAAAGAAGAAGAAGAAGAAGATAACCTCCAGGAAAAAATGTTGAATGTTTATTTGATTTTTTATGAAGCAAAATAAAATAAAACGTTGCGTGTACCACGAGCAGAATTGTCGCTTATGGCCCTCGAGAAATTAAAAGCCTTCCGCAAGCGTCGGGCTTTAAACATTCTCTCGGGCCATAAGCTCCTGATTATGCCCTTAATACATAAATAACTATTCTATGCATAAATCTGTAATAAACAGTATAAGGAACTCAAGAAAGTATGTCTTCTATAGATGCATGAGAGACAGAAGATCCGTCACTCTGGCGATAATAGAGATGAGGTTATGCCTCAGAGGCATGAGCTAAATCTTAGGTATCCTCTTTAGGACTTGTCATGTCATTCATTTCCATATATATGTGATAGATGAAGTATGTGTGCTTCGGGTGTATAAATGCATATACACTCGACTTACTTTCATCTGTGGCACTAAAACTGCGCAGTCTACTTTAGAAATTAATAATAATGGTACAGTAATAATTTAAAACATTGTTTGATCATATAACCAAAGAAAAAAGAGCAATAACTGATACAGTCCATGGTAACACACAGTCGCTTGTAAACTTTGAAAACACCGCTTAAATATTTAAAACCAATGGACCAGGCTAGTATTGATTATAGTGTTAAAATGTATACTTGCCAATGATGATTTGATTTCATTTCTTTCATAGCCGGTAATTAACGCAAAATTTCAGTATAAAAGTCATACTGGCCATATAATAATCTTTTGAAAAAAATAAACAAAAAAATAGATACTCTATACATATGCATTTTACGTTGGGGTGAAATCAGAAACGTTTTTAAAAAACTATTTTATTTTAAATGAGGGGTTGGTAAAAAAACCAAAAGCAGCGCCACGAGCGATTTGGTCTACTCATCTTCTCAAGGAATAAGACTAGATGTCATCCTATTCTCCCGGTCAAGGTTACAAAACACAACAGTTGCAATGTTACGAGATAAGAATTCTCGTTTATTATATTGAATTTCATTTAGCCTGGGGTATAACATGTATAATATGTATAATATATTGTTTGCAAGACTTTAACAGACTTTTAACGATTGTTAAGTTTGTTTATAATGTACAAAAAGTATCTACATCTAATTAATACCCTCTTGATGCGTAGATCCCATTTCAGGTGACAATCTCCTTGAATACCCAAATACTTTCACTATTTGCTCTTTTAATTCCAGTACCACCAATTGATATGTTAGTATTGTAAGGCACACTATGGATATCGCACCCGAGAGTAACAGTCAGTTTTTGACATTTATTATCAACTTATTTTCAATAAACCAGTCATTAAGTAGATCAAGATTTCTATTCATATACATCTCAGCACACATCCAGTTTTTCTCAGTATCAAGTAGAACAGTATCATCGACAATAGCGTACACACACACACGCACACACATGGTGATGATTATTATGATAATAATAATAATTGCGAACGCAATATAGTAATTTCGTTAATTTCGTAAAAAGATTTGTTTCGTGTACGTAGTATAAGTATGACGCACAATTTTTTAGAGTGATGTAATGAAGCGTCAATAGTTTCTTAACATGGTTTAATCCAAATTTGACTTTGAAAAGTCCTCAACTCTGTCCAAATTATTAATCTACAATGTCATCCAATGATGCAAATTTATTACGACAGTTTAGGGTACCGTTGAATTCTGGAGCCAAATATGACAAACTTGGGTACTGAGTATTGTACGTCCGCGAATAGAAAAAGATTCTTCTTTCTAGTGTGTTTGACTGCCGACTGTGATTATGACTTCTTCTAACAACTAATTAGCTAACTCTTTAATCGACAGTTTAATCCATGTTTTGTACCTTTTCACTTGTACTCAGGAATTCTCCTGTCCTCCGAATTCACATTTGGAAGCTCTTGTCAACCTGTGTTTCTTGAATTCTAAGACACCTGTTATAATATTTACAACAATAACTGACTTGTTTCTATCTGCTTCCTTTACTTCTGGGTAGTGAAATGGTGCTACTCACTTTCCTATCACACAGCAAACATCTATAGATGGAGAATACTGTCTTCTTGCCATTTGTCAAGAAGACCTTGCCCTGCGCCATCGCGTAAGTATCCAAAGTATCTTCTTTCTCCGAGTCTGAACCTGATATACTGGAGACATCATCTAGAACATAATTATTTATTAAAAAATTGGAATTCTCGTCAACTTTACTTATTCAAGTTTGCGAAACTAAATAGTTACCCTGTTACGGTACCTACTTAGTATTGTATTGTAAGCCAACTGAAACTGTTGTCGATCTACTGCCAATTAAAGGTTTTAATTAAGTAGAGGTTCATATGATGTTCCTTTGACGAAAATCCTCTTGTCCTGATGATGATTGTAAGATATTCTCGTTTTGGAGTCTTTTTTAATTCAATTTCTAACAACAGTGAAGTGTTTTTAAACTGATGTTCCTAGTAATGACTATGGACCAGCCCACGATCCAGATGTGGACTTATTAGTCAGTAACAAAGGCTTAAGTGAATATTTCATAATAAATATATAGTCACATTAGCTATAATGGTTTCAGTAATGGGGACTTATTGAGCTGAAATGATTTTTGCACAAGCCTCTGGTATGACATACTTCACAAAAGTGATTTTAGGGTTGTTGTAAGATAACAATTAATATCATATTAATAACAGATGAATCCATTTGTTTACACCATCTAACTTGCTTTAAAAAAACGATTGCTTGTTTCCATCTCGTTTAACACTAATATTATTTTAACCTATCCAATTTTCTATTTTCATTTGATCATTTTGTCAACTCGAGAGAAATATCATAAGACTTTTCATATGACCGGACCAAATATTCATGGCAACATTAACTCCGTTTTATAAAATAAATTTAGTATTGAATATTAACATTTTCTCTTACTAGTAAGTATTTATTTTGGTTGTTTGTTAGATGACAAAGGTTTCTGAAAAATGTTTTTGAATAAAACTTACTTTATCGAAACGATATATAAATTTACTTATGTAATATAACAACAAGTTTCAATGTCCATACTTCGAAATAAGAAACCAAATATCCGATTGGAATAAATAAAAACAACTTTATTTGATGGAGGACGGATATTTTGATGGACGGAACAATTACGCTACAAACCAATGCACTTAAGGAAGTGCCCTTTAGGGCAATTTTAGATAAAAAAGAAATGAGGCACTCTTCTGGGAATGACCGAGAGGGGACGCATAGTTTTATATAGGTATATATATATTTTAATGACCTGAATAGTTGTGTATGTTTACCGCTACAAAGGTACACTGTTGCTAATGCATCCTTACACCTAAAATTTCTTGAGTACCCAAACTAATTCCTTAAAAATAGTCATTATCGCAATCATATCACTGAGAAATAAAAAAAAAATAGGACAATTAGTGATAAGTTATGCTTATTCCACAGTTTCTTATTCCTATCAATAAAAAAGAATATTACTTTCCTTATTTAAGTATGCTAGAGCCAAAGCAACACAATGTTTAATATGTTTTATCACTGTTATATAAATATTGTTAACACAAAGTTTATTTTATATATTGATTGTGATATCAATTACTTTAATGTGAACCATATGGCATATATACATGCAATAAGTGTTAACCTAAAGCTAAGGGAAGTCTCACTGTTTTTGCAAGGTACCCCACTCTTACTAAAACAATTTTAATTCCTGTATAGTGCTGAAATATGTCATAACCTCAAAAAATGGGACTGTAAAAAAACATGAATTCATTTTCATCTATTTCACACTATTCTTTTTCCTGTATTGTTATACTTTATAAAGGGCCCTTCCATTAAATAAATAAACCTTTTACCGTTAACATTCCTCTCATCGAACTCCTCCTCACTCACAGGCGACCTGCCCCCTAAGGACTGCTTCAGATTGTAACGGTGCCAGTCTAACTTAAAGTGAAGTCTTTGGGACTGCAAATTGGGGAAGTTCACTCTGCAGTAAGAACAAGAGAGGCTACTCTCCGTTCCGGCAGTTCGCTCGGAGCAGCATGGGAGATCTATAGGAAACAACAGAATGGGGCTCATCCGGGAACTATTAATTTTAATCCTACCTTCTTTAAGGGTTGTCTCCAACTGGATGGTTGACAGGTCCCCTAAGATCTCCTGGAACACATTTGAGAATACACTCGTCCCTGCTTCCATGTTCAGCTGTTGATTCACTCAAACTGAAACATATCTAACCTATATGTCCTATACTGCTTTATTGCTAATATTGCGCAACATTAAAACAGAATGTTGAAATATATTTTGGATCAAGAGTAGTCAGGTAGTCCACCAAAAAGTAAGGTAAATTCCCTCAGTAATGTACAGGGGCAACTTTTTAAGTGCTATGATTGGTTTTTAATTTCAAATATTCCAGAACCTTGTAAAACTAATTTAAGAGTTTTGGATAAGGTCTTCGGGACTTTATTGGTATCATAATTTTCAGAAATAAATCGTAAAACATCTTGTGGTAGTTTTGTATTTTGTGAACATTATAAAAGAATTATGTATAGACAATTATACAATATATATGTTAAATAAAGAAGTAATAAATTATGTGTACATTTATATATGACAATTATTAATAAAGATTTCCATCAATACTCTAGGGAAACTCCTCTGAAGTACATGTAAGATGTCGTCATTACGCCTATGATGATGGCAAACATGTAATTTAAATGAAAAGTGTGTCCAGATCCTATCCTACAAAAGAAATAATAGCAATGCCACCATACCTGTGTAAACTTTTTCAACTGAAGACCATGTTAATATCACAGAAAACTAAGGAAACTCATGCAAACTGAACTTACTTATATTTCTGTGGAGACAATGGACTAGGCGGTTGCACCCCCGGTACATTTGAGTCCAGGTATACCATCATAGCGGTAAGGTAAGTAATGAGAAATCCACAGATCAAAGGAAACCAGACACTACTGTACCTAACAGCAGTCCTCCAAGAGTACATCAACATCTCGTTGCCTTCTTCAGTTAAAACCTTGTAGTCCACCAGTTTTCGTTCCAGAATAGCACGTTCCATGGCAGAGCCTAAATAGACCGTAACAGAATTTCATGTTTATTTCTAATATGTGATCGTCTCATCTCACTTACCGTAAAGGTTGAGAAGTTTCGTGCACATCACGGCTAGGGAGAAAACCAGACCGACCAGGGCGAGGTTCCTCTCGTTGAGCAAGGGAGGCTCATCGAACTGTTCACTCTTTTCGATACTGGGCGCCCTCGTCATCCCGTAACCGTTCGGACGTCCGCGAAACATCATTTGTTAAATATAATCGCCCTCGAAAAATATTTTACGCTAACGCTAAAACAAACTTACCTTGCACGGATATGGATATGACGTATGACGTATGACGCAATGGCAATGACACACAAATCACAAAATTCACAAAACATATATTAGTAAAAACCATAGAGATAAAAGAGAGAGGAGGTAAAAATTAGGGAGAGGGGGTAATAAATTTTGTAAACGGAACCGGCCATATTGAGAAGCAACTTTTCGAACGCGTGTTTGCGATTGTTTTAGTCGGAGAGCTAGCTACATAAAACAGCATCGATAAGGTACACGACATTTTGAGTTCATAACTGATTATAAAAAAATAACCCAACACCAAATGGCTATTCTGCCGGTTTGCATAGGCCGAATATGTAAATGGCGGCCAGTTTTCCACATTGGAAAAACATGCCTGAAAAACCGATAACGTTCACTCGTGAAATTTTGTTCATGCATTGTTTAGACATTGACTAAGAACGGTGTAACAGTGGCAGAAAATTAGCAGGTCGGAAAACCCTCGGCAGAAGAAACTGAAAGTCACGAAAAACGCCCTGTAGGAACTATACATGGCGTCATGTCGTTTATCATGACACTTATGACCTTCAGTTCCTACAGGGCGTTTCTCATGACCTTCTGCCGAGGGTTTTCCGACCTGCTAATTTTCTGCCACTATCGCACCGCTCTTCCTTGAGGACCAAAGAATGTAAGGAAAAAGTTTTTCACGTGTACCTTATCGGTTTTTGTCATGGTAATTTTCCGCGACTTTGAATCATTTCTGCCGAGGGTTGTCCGACCTACTAACTTTCTGCCATTGTTACACCGTTCTTAGTCAAGGTCTAGTTAATGCCTGAATGCCAAAATTTCACCCGTGCACCTTATCGGTTTTTCGCCATTTACATATCCGGCCTATGCAAACCGACAGAACAGCCATTTGGTGTTGAGTTCATGTTTTTACAATCAGTTATGAACTCAAATGTCGTGCACCTTATCGATACTGTTTTATGTAGCCCTTGGACTATTTGAAGTCGGCGATATGCAGAAGCCACTTTAGTCTGTGCTTTGGTCTATTTGTTCAACCACATTTGTTACCTCCTCTCTCTTTTATCTCTATGGTAAAAACGGTGGTAAAAACATACATATACGCGAGGAAAGTGCGACGTCAGAATTTGGTAACCATGGCAACTGTTTCTACAAAATTTTGACGTGATATACGTCTTAAGGCCGGTCCAGACACAACGTTTTGCACAACCTTTTGCCTGCGCAGTCAAAACGTTGCAGTTAAAACGTTGCGTGTGGATATGAAAACTGCGCAATTTTGATACAGACGCGAAGGTTTTATCGAAAACTGAGCTCGAGAGCATAGATATCCTGGAACTACGCGGACAAGACGGCGCGTGTAGACGGTAGCTCCGTCTTTCGATTCATTTTATTCCTCTATTGTAATTTTTAGTAGTAATAGAAAAAAAAATTGGAACACTCAACAATTTTTTATTACGAATTGTTAACTAAATAAACAATGAAATTATAAATTAAAAAAAATTTTCTCACATTCTATTAAAGGTCTGGCCACACATGGACGAGACGAGCACGGGACGATTGTCGCACGATACCCGCACGGAGTCCGTTTTTTATGAATTATACATTTTTGAATGTGATCAGCTTCACATCAACGTGACGAGCGCGAGACGGTCACGGGACGTGTACGCATTCCGTCGACGGCAACGAGTCGACGAGTTTTGTTTAATTTTTCCCGCACTCGTCGGGCGATCGTTGTCAGTTTTGATACCAGATTGCCATCGAGAGGTACGTATTTTGATTTCTTTTTCGTTTGGTTATTAATATTTATGATGTATAGTTTATAGAAGGTAAAAAATAGATGTAGAGAAACTTATAGAAAATGTTAGGCGTTATCCCGCACTATATTAAATATATAATATAAATACTATAAATGTTGAGAAGTCCGCTCGAACCACCGGCTCGTGGAGTTCTCGGTTCGAAATAAATCTAACGGGGTAACGTTTTCAAGATTTTTACTCTTTAGAAGAGACACGAGGTATTATACAAAAAACGAGGTAATGGCGACTTGTTGCTTGAAACTTAAACTTTTTTCGTCGTCATTACAAAACACGAAAACACACAAAATCATCTGTCTTATACATAGTCTTATAAAAATAATTCCATGGAACCACGCTCATGAAGCGTAGGCAACATAATTTACAACAATAAAAGTATAAATTCAAAAACACTGAAGTGAGAGAGAAGATTTGGAAGAAGAGGTCTCCAAAATGTGTCCTTTTTCTGAAGATGGTTTTCAACTTTTGCTAATAGTTCGTGAAATGTTGTATGGGTCATTCTAAAGTATTCATAAAATTTTCTTTCATCGTCCATTAAATGTGGATATAATGTCATAAATTCCCCTTCTTCACATCTACTTTTCCAGGCGTTATGTACCCATATTTTCTTTTTCGGTTTTTTTTCATTCTTCTGCTTTTTTTCCTTTTCTTCTAACGCTAATGCTACTATGGCTAAATCAGTGTTTGTAAAATTTGAAAACATATTCACATATGACACTAACAAATACACATTTCTACCGCGAAGAGTCGCGTGCCGTATACACGAACGTGTGATATAGTGACACGGAACCGGACAGGGTACGTATTTCGTAACAAAACTCGTCTCGGGCTCGTCCCGTCTCGTCCATGTGTGGCTAGTACGCTACCGGAACGAGATACGTACGAATCTCGTACGACACTCGTCTCCCATCCGTCCCGTGCTCGTCTCGTCGATGTGTGGCCAGACCTTAAGAGCCATTTATAATGATTTTAAAAACAAAATTATTCAATAACTAATTATTTAAATAATGAAAACATTAAAAAATCGATTATAAACTATACCACAATTTTTAAGAAATTTTTTTTATTTTAAAAATCTTAATTATCTAATCCTAAACAATAGAATGGTAAAAAGAGTTTTCAAAAATATTAAATTAAGCCGTTTATTTATAAACGATTCTTAAACAAATAGCGGTAAAAAAAATTTTCCACAATTATTTAATCCTTAGTTTGAATATAAAAACAGCCGTAACATAATACAGTATAAGAGAAAAACAATTTTTTAACAACAATTTCTGGATTTTGCGTTTTTTGTTGATTTTAAAAATTCGTTGTAAACTATATAAAGAAATTTTGAATAATTTTATGACGTCATCTTATTGAGCACACTCATAGAAAGGACTTCAAGAAGCAAAATATTTATGGAGAATTTATTTAAACATTTAGCCTGCTTTCAATGAAGGCGGAAGTACGAAAATAACTAGTTCGTTAACAATAGGCCAGCTTTATGAAAAATGCATTTAAAAAATTTTCCAAGGCGACCTTATTCTTTCAAGTGTATAGAATACACTAAAGTTTGTTTTAAATTTTTATACTAATACTTAGTACCTTAAAAAATAATTTTCTATGACGTCGTTGCTTCAGAGGCGGCGAGCGCATGTCGTAATGGTCGCGCGGAGTCTTACTTTCAGCACAAAATTAAAATTATAAATATTAGAGATAGAAATCCGGAAGTCGGGACTTTTTTACAGGAAATTCCCTCCTCTTTAAGAATCTTTTTTGAGAATTCCTCTATCTCTCATTGTTTTCGAGTTGTCATCAAAAAATTGAAAAATTTTATTTTTAGTTTTTTGTTAATAACAATTGCAATTTTTTTTAGCAGAAAAAAATCCTTAAAACGACTTTCTCATATTTGCATTCCGCGTCGAATGAGCTATCGCTCATATTTTTCCGAGCCTTCTAACTATTTTTCGCAGCAAACACACATCTTGACTAGACTAAATATGGGAAAAGTGCTGTCTTTCTAGAAGCCACTTCCGCGACCACTTTGAACGCCAGGTACTTCTGAGACGTTCCAATCTCTTATTTTTCTTAATAAGACAGCATTGCAAAACTGACTAGAGACTGACAGACATTCCTCCATGTTGTTTGAAAAGTGGTTTATGGTTAAGAGATTAAAGAGTGGTTTAACTTCTGCCCAATATTCCTAATAATACAGTTATAGTTCTTGACAACACTTCATACCATTCTCGTCAAATTAATAAAATTCCTAATAGTAGTTCCAGGAAATCACTAATCATAGAATTTCTTCACAGCAAAAATATTCCTATAGCTTGAAACATCCGTACAATAAGACAGCTTCTTGAAATTGTTAAATCGGGTACATTCAAAAAAGAGTATGCTGTTTATAAGCTTGCTGAGGATGAAGGTTATTGTGTTCTTCGACTACCTCCCTATTACTGTATCTTTAATCTTTTACTGTATCCCATAGAATTAATTTGGGCTAACGTCAAGGATCGCTTGCGGAAAACAAACCACAGTACTACTTTCACTAACATTGTTTTTGTGAACATTAAAACCGTTTTTAGGGATGATTCTTACAAACAAATTTGGTAAAATTGCGTTTCGCATGTAATTAAAAAAGAGGAAGATTATCACGTTGTACCACCTATTAACCCCATTATCATTCGTCCCGACTCCGAATCTTCTTCTGAAGATTACGATTAATTATTCAATGTTTAAACTCAATTATTCTTTGCAGGATTATATTTCGTTTTTTACTTTTTTTTATTTCCCATTATTTACTTATTTTATTATATATATATATATATATATATATATATATATATATATATATATATATATATGTTATTCGCAATAGCCGAAATCGGCCACTGCCCGAAATTTTTACCCACAACGCGTTGTGGGTATAGTAGTTTACCCACGACGCGAATGGAAACGTTTTTTCCGAACAGTGGGTAGAACGAATTACCCACAACGCGTTGTGGGTAAACTATGCTACCCATGACGCGAAATAACGTTCCACGCGCCTTTCTTTTGCATTGTGGACCATTTCGTTTACACACATCGCTTTCTGGCCATTGTGGTTTACTAAGAACGCGTTTCAAATAAAACTGTGAACAAGAATAAAAATGAAATATTTATTTAAACGCATATAACATAAATTACATGTTACTATATCTTGAAAAGAACACAAAGAAAATTTAAAAAACAACCCAAATAAAACTAGAAATAGAGGAACGAGCTTAAAAACAAACATCACTTATTTTTACAAGAAGAGCTCTCATGACATTTTGAATTACATTTTATATTTAATTTGATACATCTGCATGCCTTCATTTGACGTCCATTCAGGCAATTACGTTGCCATTTAGGTTGCCAAAAGGAGCTTGAAAAACAAGCTATTTAAAATGCTTACCCAATCGCATTTCAAATTCCCATCTGTTAACATATGTGACAACGTTTTGATAAACATACCAGAGGTAGATCGTGGACGTCTAACTCCTCGAAATGTATTAGCAATCATTATGGAAAAAACTGATCAAGGTGTGTATATTCTCGGCACTAAAAATGGACAATTGAAACGGTTATACACCCGAAATGAGTTTCAATTATCGCCTTCGGTATTTTTATCATTATCTGAGATCCCGTCAGGTCATTCTGTAAACGTGCGTGAAGAAGCCAAGTTGTCTTCTGGGTCTAAGCAAGGATTTGTACAATATAATTGCCTGAATGGACGTCAAACGAAGGCATGTAGATGCATCAAATTAAATATAAAATGTAATTAAAAATGTCATAAGAGCTCTTCTTGTAAAAATAAGTGATGTTTGTTTTTAACCTCGTTCCTCTATTTCTAGTTTTATTTGTGTTGTTTTTTAAAGTTTCTTTGTGTTCTTTTCAAGATATAGTAACATGTAATTTATGTTATATGCGTTTAAATAAATATTTCATTTTTATTCTTATTCACATTTTTATTTGAAAGGCGTTCTTAGTAAACCACAATGGCCAGAAAGCGATGTGTGTAAACGAAATGGTCCACAATGCAAAACAAAGGCGCGTGGAACGTTATTTCGCGTCATGGGTAGCGTTGTGGGTAATTCGTTCTACCCACTGTTCGCAAAAAAGTTTCCATTCGCGTCGTGGGTAAATTACTATACCCACAACGCGTTGTGGGTAAAAATTTCGGGCAGTGGCCGATTTCGGCTATATATTATATATATATATATTATATATATATATATATATATATATATATATATATATATAGAACTTTGTAGTCACGGCTGAATTAGTTAATAAACTAAATAGTAACGGGGATGCAGCCTTATCTTGGGACTTTTTTAAAAGAACACTCTTATTCCTTTAATACAGGAGCTTTCGACAATGTTTATTGTCTTTATCAACTGCAAAGAAAACGAGATTGCTGTTAAAACTATATAACACATCAGATCCAGAAAAAAAAATTCAATATTGGAGTGGAAGAGGCAGGTTATTTGTTCCGAGACGTTACAAAGATCTTTGTAACGTGGAGCTCCGATTTCTCGATTTCTCTTCGATTTTCTCCGAGTCTCGATTTCGGTAACTTCCTCTGCTCGCCAGTTGCAAAATTTCGAGGCAGCCATATTCCAAACCGTGTTCCGGATCAGAAAAAATATCATGATCCAATTCATTGCACAAATTATCCCATTTTCGCGGAAAACCACAGATCACCCATATAGTTCTAGATGGCCTACTCCCATACTGCGAAATTGGTCCACGTGTCAGCGCCATCTAGCGTAAATACTCGCGTTAAAGGCTAGATTGGTAAAAAGAAACCTGTAATCCTTAAACAGGAATGCGCGGGAATTTTGAAATTATTATGTTTTTATTTATTTCATAAACAAAGCAATTTCTAAACGAAAAATATTTAACTGTAATCGGGATAATCACAAATCTTAATTGGTTGAAAATGAGTCTATCGTCCGATCGTTCATTATCTCGATTACGATTAAATATTTTTCGTGTTGAAATTGCTTCATTTGGAAAGAGACAATAGTCGACCCAAGCATTACCTATCCTGGAAATAATAGTAAGAATAAGTATAAGGTAATCTTTATTAAGAAGTGTACGTGACAAAATTTATACAAAAAAATAACTATCCATATATTAGAATGTATCGCTAAAACATAATTTATTATATCATTCATCCAGAGAGACAAAAAAGAAACACGGTTTGTTAGAACCGTTACAAAAGCTTAAAAAATATGTATTCCTTCGAAAAGAAATAATGGTATGCCTTTATATCATGCCCATAATATTAAATATTTAGCTAATGAGGTATGCTTAAAACTGGTAAATGTTAAATTTTGAGATGTAATTTTATTTTGTGCTGGATGAACGACATGCACATAAAATCATTTATGTAACGACTAATGATAGATCCTGGACATTTCATCAAACATTAAAATGCAGTTCCCATCTATCGGTTTAAGTTTATGTTAATGCCACATTGAAATTTAACTTGTCTCACAAGAGATGACACAGTTTTGCTGGATGGAAAACTTAAAACTTTAGATAGGAACCGATAGGCTTTCGGACCTTGTTTCAATAAAGCAAGTGCTAACACCTTATCCACAGCCTTATCATACAAAGTCTAGCGTCTACCTTGTGGTAAATGTTTTTGGTTGCGCGTTTGGCATTCGAATAATTTAAAAGTGGTTTCATTAACATCATTAACATTGATTCAAAAATACAAATGTATGACGTAAAATTGATTGTGATATACGTACTCGTTGGTTGTTGAATTCTTGATGATGGCCCAGGGTGTTCGTCTTCTTCAATGCTGAACAGCCTCTTTCTTCCATATACCCTGTTAGGAGGTATAACAGATAATTTCCCTGGAGAGAGACTGCTCTGCTGAGTTCCATCAACGTTTCCTATATAGCAATTCAATTCAATGAAAATAAGTTATGTGATAATATAAGACATCAAAGAATTACCAATAATGCTATGTGATGCAGCTATCCTAGGCGGGGTAAGTTTTGAAAACCTGTCCTCAAGGGATCTAATAGTATAACCTGAACAAAAAAGCCGTAATCACTGCAGATAAATTAAAACGAAAATAATCTTACCTGTTAAGTTTTTTGTGGGTAAGGCCACACTCGATAGCCGCAAGCGGCCGGCTACTCCTGTGAAACAATCCGATTCAAAATGGCTGGAACACACCTTGCACTCCTGGCGCAGCTGGATCGGGTTCATTGCCGACAGTCTCGGGTCGTTGATGCGTTTCAGCCATATCTTCAGAGTGTGAGAATCCACAGGAGATGATAGCCTATACAAATCACATCGTATTATAATCCACATATAACAAGTTCTGAATAACTCCTTTAGAATGTTTTATCTCTTGATTTAAAATGCTCCTACCTTCTGGTATCTTCACCATCACATCCAGAAACTGGACAATTCTTCGGCATCACAAAATTCACAAATATTTTATAGTCTCACCTGAGAAAACATGTGATCTGACATCTGACGGTATGAACTGACGTATTCTGTCATGCCCGCCACGGCTACCCTGATTGTGTACACGGATTAAATATCGAACGAGGTGCCACCTCTTGACATAACATTCTACCTTTCGCATTTTCGTTTCCAGCATTTACGCCAGATGGCACAGTAAGTTCCCTGTCCATGTGCGGCTATTCAAGTGAACAGGCCCTGCGGAAAACTATTCGACGTACGAATGGCACGAATAATATTTTTTGAAGTTTGTTTATAAATATTTTCATCGTTGTCAAGGTAGTGGCACAGAAGTTGTCATCTTGTCATGATAATCATAAAATTCGCCTGTTTGATGACTCATCCTTAAAACGTTCTCTTCAAAATTGGACTCACTCCGCTAAACGTCAGTTTATATATGGCAAAATTGAACAAAACGTTGTATTACACTCGCGGACAAAATGAACGTTTAACTCGCGATATTAACGCGCTTGCGGCTGCGCGCGCGCGCGTTGAAACCTATCGCTCGTTAAACGTTCATTTTATCCGCTTGTATAATAATAGTTATTTATTATTTATATTATTATTTATATATTAAACGCTTGCTAACGTAACGGTCGTATATTTTATCATTATTACAAGCTGGATTAGTTTCTCTGGTAGTGAAGAATAAAATATTTAAATTTTTGACGGCATACGGTCTAAAAAGTGCCATACGTATCTGCCGGTATTGGCTACTCCTCCACCGCACTTATCTTATCAGGATCAACGGCGACTCCCTCTCTGCTCACTACGTGCCCCAAGTAAGAGACCTTCCTTCTGAAGAGCTGACATTTCTTATGGTTCAGTTTTAGCCCCGCACCTCGCAGTCTCTGGAAGGCGTCCTCTAAGTTTTTCAGATGTCCTTCGAAGGTCTTGCCCATCACGATGACATCGTCTAAATAGACTAGGCACGTTTTCCACGTCAAACCCATTAACACGCTCTCCAACAGCCTCTCGAACGTCGCTGGGGCATTACAAAGTCCGAATGGCATTACTGTAAAGTGCCACAGGCCGTTACCGAAGGTAAATGTTGTCTTTTCCTTATCGGCAGGGTCCATTTCGACTTGCCAGTAGCCGTTTTTAGATCAATGGTCGAAAATATCGTGGATCCAGCAAGGGTATCGAGTGTGTCGTCGATACGTGGTAGCGGGTAGCTGTCCTTTTTGGTGACACTGTTCACCTGCCGGTAGTCTACGCAGAATCGAGTAGTCCCATCCTTTTTCTTCACCAGTACTACCGGCGAGGCCCATGGACTGCTTGACGGCTCGATGACCCCGTCCCGCTCTAGGTCCCTGATGATTTTCTCGGCTTCCTCTCGTTTGGCCAAGGGTAGTCGTCTCGCTGTTTTGTCTAATTGGTCGTGTCTCGCCCGTGTCAATTTTATGTGTCACGACCTTAGTCTTTCCCAGCTTCCCATTCTCGGTGGTAAATATGTCCTGGTACTTATTTATTAATTCGTAGGCCTTCTGTTTCTGTGCGAGCGAGAGAAACGCACTGGTCTGGGAAAGAATTTGTTTCAAGTCCTGCGGACTGTGTCTGGATCTTTCTTCATTACTAACGCCCCTTACTATGGCCGAGGCGGCTATACACGTGCCCAGCTTCGTACCCTTCGTGATGGTAACCGGGTACTGATTGATGTTGAGTAGCCGTACAGGCACCTCGCTTAAGAGAGAAACGAGCGCCTTCCCTATCAGTACCCCCCGAGCCAGTCGATTGTCATCGTTTTCTGGTTCGATTACGGCTGGAACTCCCTCTTCCACGACACTTCTCAGACAGGTAATGGTAATCGTTTCGCTTCGTTCTGGGAGAATCACATTTGCGCCAGTATTACGTCCAGCACAAAATTGTCACGATTGTGTAGCAGTAATTCTTCCTGACCGATCCTCAAAACTCGCTGTCCGAAATCCAACTGGAATCCACGATTCCTCATGACGTCCATCCCCAGTATGACGTCTTCCTCAATTTCTGCTATGGTTACTGGATGGTCAAAATTCACTCGTCCCAACGTCATGCTAACTGTTGCTTCACCGTGAATTACTGCCTTCTCCCCAGTGGCAGTTCTTAACTGCCACCTACTTGGCCTAATCTTCCTACGGTCCCTCACAACTTCCGGGCGTACGATGGTCTTCGTAGCTCCCGTGTCAACAAGCATGGCGTGGGATCTCCTGTCGATAGTGCGATCGACGTACGCGCTCCCCAGTTGGTGGGAAAACGAGGCTATACTGGCCTGGGGGTTTCCACTGCTACGGGTCGACGCCCCCCCCCCCCCTCTTATCGGCCCGCATTAGTTTTTCTGGGCCTTTGCCGGCGCCGCCGTTTTGGACCGTTTACACGAACTCTTCACATCCCACTTCTGACACCAATGTACCGTTTATTTTCCAATTTATTTACACTATCCTAATTATACACTACACACTACTTAATTTATCTTAGACTATTACAGAACTAATTTATATAACACACTGAACTATTTCCTAACGAATTCATATCACTCTTAAATGTTAATTTATTTCACTGGTTCGTCTTTCGCTTGTCCATTTTTTTCACTCGCGGCTTCACGTCTCTAATCTCCTTCGTCCGCAGCGTTCACTTTTAAAGCCCCCCATAATGTATTCCAGAACCTACTAGTATTTGCTCGATAGTTCCAGGTCATTCCTTTCTAATAATGTTTATTCTAGAGAGCTCTGGAATGATTCCTTCTTTAATAAGATGTTGGCGGCAGGCTCAATTAAGCGTAGCGCCGTTCCTTTGAGGTAAGCCGCCGAGGTCCGATAAGATTAAACACGTCTCGCGCTGCTGTTTACTTTTCGCGTTACAATTATTTAAACTGCTATATAAAATCATAATGAGCTGTTCTGTTGCTATATGAAGTTGTTCTATGCTTTGCTCTGGTTGATAAAATACCCTTATTACTTGTATTTCATTTGACTGTAGTATTTTCAATTCACTTTTTTCCAATCTTAAAAAGTTCGCTTGTGGAATCGCATCCAACAAATGAATGAGCAAATAGAATGTATGCCTGATGTTCATTATCTTTTGTTAAATATAAGGTGTAAGGCTTTTTAGGCACGTCTTTCAGAAAATAGTATATATTATCATCTATTGGTGTTAGTGCAATACCGAGAATTAGCAAATCCACATCATTGCCAAAGATGTATACTGATACATGCGTTTCCTTTAATTCTATTGCAGTATTTTACAATCAAAGTATGTATGTGCATCTTCGTTACCAATCTTGGTATGAATACCATGCCTCTGCATATACTGTGATAATAACTGAACAAGTTTGAATCTGTCAGCTGCCATATGTCCATCTAATGTATTTCAAATACCCCTTAAAATTCATGTCAAATGTAGGTACCTGTTTGGAATATAAATTGTTATAAACAAGCCGTAGCCGGCTTACGTTTCAATGCCACGTGAAGTTTAAAGAAAAAAGGTAAATAAAAATTATAGATGACCCGGTGCACTTCCTACCACTTACATATATTTTTGAAAAGTATGGTCAAAACTTAGTACAAAATTTTTATCTACATTAAATTATATGCAACACAATTACTATACACATAATCAATTTAAGGCTTTCTGATCTACTATATTTTTTGTCTTTAAGATGATCGCGAACACGCGATGTATAATTGCCCATGAGCGAAACCGGGAAACTCCAAGTTGATTCCGCAAACTGTCCTTGTATTCGCAATGGAGGTGTCCGGTTTTTTCTGACCTATATGGTTTTTCCCATGAATCGATAGAGGGGAACGTGGTGTATCCAACGAGACCATTTTGACGGCATGAAATTGAAAGGGCGCTTCAAATTTTGAATTTGAAAACGTGATGACTCATCCGGTTATTTCCCTAGAAAATTTGTTTTTTTATATAAGCTGGCAATGCTGCACAGTATGATGGAACAATTCATTCACTCTACACCACACGTTTGACGAAAAAACAATGAGGTTATGCTTTCTACCAACTTCTCGCACGTTCTTAAAACATAAAACTTCAGAATTCTAACGGTCTTTTAGGCAAGTCGGCCCTCTCTCCTGTCGCCTTTTTACAGTTTAAGAGCTTCTTCATATTTTTTCCGTGCATTTCTAACTGACAGTATTAATGGCTTCGTAATTTCCGCACTTTTTTCCCAATAGCCCCAAAATTTTTCCAAAATCCCTGACTCTTCCCGATTTCCCTAACTAAATTTAGAATTCTCTTATTTTCCGACTGTGTGGGCAACCTGGTTATCAGCAAAAAATCGAAATTCTTTCATTTTTTGTTAATGACAATTGCAATTTTTATTGGCAGAAAAAATCCTCAAAACAACTTTCTCAGATTTGCATTCCGCGTCTAATGAGCTATCGCTCATATTTTTCGAAGCCTTTTAACTATTTTTCGCAGAAAACACACTTCTCGAAGTAGCAGTATTTCTTAAATGTATGTCCATATATGAACTTACACTATGCGTTGTGTCTTGTACACTATGATAGATAGCCACTCCAGCAGCTAAAACTTGTCTTTTAAAACTGAAAATACAATTGAAATTGGCAATATCTACAGGTTCTTCATTGCTCATATGAGTTCCTGTTAATATTAAAACTGTTGAGTTATTAACAATATTGTCACTAAGATCATTCTTATAGGCACGTAAGCTTTGAAAATTAAATGAAAATATTGATAAACCCGATCTGTTGGAAATAAAATCTAATAATATTTTACTCATTTGTTATGAGTGGATTCAATGAGAGTCATTTTAATTCCTCTTGCAATGAATTTACTGATGTTAAAAGCCTCCTACCGTGAAAAAATATATTGCTATCACTAGTCATGCTATCATAAACTATCTCATCAAAAGTACCTCCTTGGGATTTAAGAGTTGTCTTTGCACATACACATATTAATGGAAGATGTTTTCTTATTGCATTTATTGTTATTGAGTGGTATTGTTGATGTTCTTGTAAATATTGGAACTGTATTTGAATCTTATGTTATGATCTCTCGCATATACCCTTTCCATTTATTTCGTAAGTTTCTTCCAACTTTTTCTGGAAATAGCATCCAAATTATTGTAATTTCCCCATCATCATTTTGATCGACTTGACACAATTTACCAATAGTACCGTTAGCTAAGCCATCTGAAACATCAATATTTGTAGTTATACTAAAATCTTTGCCAACAACAAATATTCCTTCATATGGCAATCCTCTTTGTGTTACTTATGTATCTCGTACTTATAAGAATTTTGCAAATATACCTAGATGTCAATGCCACCAAGATCTTCTATATATCGAAGAGGGATTTCGACACTTTCAAGGAGACCGAGGAAGCATTCCAGTCTTTAAAAACTTTAGATGATTCTTATTATTATAATCAGATACATCAGGATATGTCAGGATTTATCCAAGAATTAGTTCCACACTTTTCAATTTTTTGTGCTAAACCTGGCTGTTTTGGAAATCGATGAAAAGAAATATGCACGTAATCGTCCCTGATGATATTTGAATACTATGAATTTTTGCAGGATGGATATTTACAGGAATACTTAAGGCGGCCAATGTAACCTAGAGGGCTGATAATAAGATGTATTACAATTTTAACCGCATCTCAAAACCATTATTGTAGGTTGCTTGAAGACACATTTTAGTATAAAGTTTGTTAATATTAATATATTCATCTAATATTTAATTTAATTAATATAATATTAATCTAGTATTCAATTCAGGTTATATTAGTACCTTGGACATATAAAAATAATTAAATCTCTACCACCGGATTACATTTTCAAAACTTATTTAAATCTACTGCGTATTTACCAACTACATATAATTTAGCACATACCTTTTGTCTTTGTAAATTAAATGAATTCATACAAATTCACTACTTAAACACATATGTATAGTTTAAATTAAATTAACTAATTAAAGGTAAGATTAATAATTTATTCACTGGTTATTGAAATTTCCCTGTGTTATTTGAAACAAGAGAGTGAAAAGTAAGTTGGATCCAGGATCGGTCAACAGTTCCTTGAGATGAGATGATCTAATAAAAGTCTTATTGCATATAAAAGTGAACATTTATTTGTCATTTGTATGAATGCGTAAGTGACGCTTTAAACCACTAGATTGAGAAAAACTCCTATTGCAGTATGAACACTTGAAAGGTTTTTCACCAGTATGTATGCGTAAGTGAACATTTAAATGATTCATCCGAGTAAAACTCTTATTGCAATGTGAACATTTGAAAGGTTTTTCACCCGTATGTGTGCGTAAATGAACTTTTAAAGAATGTAAGCGAGCAAATCTCTTATTGCAATGTGAACACTTGAAAGGTTTTTCACCTGTATGTATGCGTAAGTGAACATTTAAATGACTCAATAGAGTGTAACTCTTATTGCAATGTGAACATTTGAAAGGTTTGTCACCTGTATGTAAGCGTAAGTGAACATTTAAATGATTTAAACGAGTAAAACTCTTATTGCAATGTGAACATCTGAAAGGTTTGTCACCTGAATGAGTGCGCACGTGAATCAACAACTTACAAGGGTAATTGAAAGTTTTACCACAATATGTACACATAAGGTTATTATTAACTTTCTTCTGGAGAACCGTAGACTCTGGTAGCACTTGGCGTCTCAAGACGACCGGTAAAATTAACCCATCCTTTCCTTTGCTACCCGACTCTATAGGACAATCAGTATCGGATGCTCCTTCTTTCCAAAAGTCTTTATCATTCATGACATAATCCTCAATGTCAATAAAAGGTTCCTTTTTGATCTTTCCAGCCGACAATACTTTATCTATTGTAGAATCGCTGGACGTCATAGGAAAATTTGAGTAACCCGCTAATGTTTCTCTTTGAATGAAAACTCCACTCGATACTGCACGACGAAAGGAATTCGAGTCCATTTCGTTTGAAATTTCTGTTTTAATGAAGGGAGGATACCTGATGTCGATGGAAGGTTCGTCTCTGACCTGTCCCGTTGATAATAGCTCATCTATTTTGGATGTGTTGATTTTGCACCTCTCGATGTAAATCGAAAATCCTTCATAGCGTGATTTACATTTGTCACAGATATTCTTGTGGGAAGTTATAATCGGATCCTGAAAGAAAAGATATCAGTTACGTTTTGTGGATAAGTGAAGTGGCACAGAAAGACCAAATACATTATAACAATTCCATAAGTCAACGGTTTGATGTTAACTGCGTTACCCCCATACTCACTTCAGCGCTGATTATTTTCCAGAAACTCCACAACTTCTCGTCAATTGTATGCACTCGTGCTTCTTGTAAGCACCAGTCGCAAATAGTCACCACTTCTTCCGTAGTACTCATGGCAATTGATGTACGGAACTGATCGAGCAATCGAGCAATATACAAATTACAAAACCTATACCGCGTTTGGAAATAATAAGAGTGACTGACAGTTCGATTTTGATGTTTCGTGGATGTTTGACGTATATGGATTCCATAGGCGTGCGTAGAAATAAAGTCGTGACTAAAGGAATTTTTAAAAAAAATTACTAAAACATTTTTCCAAATAGAAGATACAAATACAAATCAATAAGAATAATACATATTCATGTTTTGTCAAAGTTTCCACGCCACCATGAGGTACTTGACCAGCGCGTTACTGTGGGAAACTGATGTGTTTTATGTTTTATATTATGTATTTATGTTGTTATATAGTGTGCTTTGATCGATAATGAGACATGACATATTAGCAATTTTGTTTATGTAAAAAAGCTTGACGTATTTTGTAAAGAAGCAGATTAAAGAAAAAAGGTTACTTTGTCTACAAACGGCTGTTTCTTCTATCGAACCGTCGTTCCTCGACTTACGGGTAGTAAGCAGAAGGGCGAGATATAGGAGCAGTATCAGTGCTCAACATTAGTGGCGACCGTGACAGGACCTTGGTAGAAGAAACTAAAGAAGCGGACTATTGTGACGACAAGATGCCCGGAGAATTAGACAAAGTGAAAAAGAATCGCAGTGTTCAACGTATGCTGTTCACCCGAAAGGTAAACGAGCTGGAAGCGCTTTGGCAGGCCGAGGAGGTGGACAAACGTCAATTCCTGGTCAGTTTGAACATGCTTAGTGCTAAATTGGAGGAGCTGCACGTATTAGACGCCCAACTTCGCGACCATATGTGTGAATCGCTGGAAGAAGAGGAGCTCATTGAGGAAATTAGCGCATGTGACTCATATTCTGCTAAGTACATGGATTTCAAGATTCGGTATGACGAGTTGGACGACCCAACGGAGAGCAGAGTAGACAGGATAAGCCAGAAAGCTCAAGAACAAGACGAACTGCCAATAGTGAAGCGTAAATTCAAGCTTCCTACTATCCAGTTCAAATGTTTTAGTGGAGATGTCAAAGACTGGTTGACGTTCTGGGCTCAGTTTCGGAAAATCCACGAAGATCCCGAGATAGACGACCATGACAAAATCGAATATCTCATACAGGCGACGGAGCCGAACAGTAGGGCGAGACAGTTGGTGGAGAGCTACCCGGCGATGAGCGAAAACTATGGAAAGATGATGGCCAGTCTGCAGTCGCGGTTTGGTAGAGAGGAGCTTCAAATCGAAGTGTATGTACGAGAGCTTCTGAAGCTGGTTTTGAAGAACACCTCAT
This sequence comes from Cryptocephalus moraei, assembly GCA_946251905.1. Lineage (NCBI taxonomy): Eukaryota > Metazoa > Arthropoda > Insecta > Coleoptera > Chrysomelidae > Cryptocephalus > Cryptocephalus moraei. The sequence goes on from OX276459.1 coordinate 303,768, forward strand.
CTCATCAAAAGTTGGAACTTCACGTACTGTATGACAGACTTGAGACACAACTGCGTGCTTTGGAAACTTTGGGTATTACTGCGGAAAAATATTCGGCCATGCTGTTTCCCCTAATAGAATCCTGCTTTCCCGATGAATTACTACGAGTTTGGCAACGATCGTCCTGGTGTAATGTTTCGAATTTGGCTGAATCCAGCACAAGTGTGGACTCTAAAGGAGACGTCAACCTGGAGAAGCGCCTAGATAGTCTGATGCAGTTTCTAAAAAATGAGGTGGAAAATGAGCAACGAATTAAGCTGGCCAAGGAAGGCTTCTGGATTTCTTCAGCTACTCGTCGATCTGGTGATTCTGCACGGACAGAGACATTAACTGCCGGACCGAGTGTTGCAGCTACTGCTACAGATCTGCTAAACTTTAATTCCCAGAAGTGTGTCTTCTGTGACAGATCGCATGACAGCGAATCGTGTTTTAAGGCCCAGAAGTACTCCATGGATGAGAAGAAGAAAATTTTAATGGAAAAACGTGCCTGTTTCCGCTGTGTAAGAGTGGGGCACCAGTCGAAAAAATGCAAAGCCAGAATGAAGTGCGTCGTTTGTGGCAAATCCCATATTACCTTGATGTGCCATGAACTTCCGATAAATAAACCGGTTTCGAACGATGGGGTGGAAGAGAAAACGGACAAGGTGGGACGAGAACAATCCTTAACTAACCAGACGAGTACCCACGTGTTCTTGCAAACCCTGTACATAACAATCCGAGGTGTCGCAGGAAGGCGCAGAGTGCGAGCGCTGATTGATACGGGTTCACAACGCTCCTATGTCTTGCGGTCTACAGCAGAGAAATTGGGGTGCGTCATTAAAGGAAGGGACAAGCTGGTACATTGCCTATTTGGAGGAACGGAGGCTGTCTACGAACATAATCGATATGAACTAGAAGTCAGCGGAAACAATTTCACTAGTAACATCGAAGCGTTTGATCAAGCGACAATTTGTAAGGGAGTGTCAACAGTTTTCCGTGGACCTTGGACACAAGAATTAACCAACATGTGCATCGAACTGTCGGACACAGGGCAGACAGGCCCTATTGAACTGCTGATAGGAGCAGATGTAGCCGGCACGCTGTATACAGGTGATGTACGAGTTTTGCAGTGTGGCCTGGTAGCTGTGGAGACTGTACTCGGATGGACGCTGATGGGTAAAGTGCCTAGTTGTAAAGGTGGTTTGACCTTGGCAAATACAGTGACTTCGTTGTTGGTCAAAGACGCCCCATTAGCAAGTCTGTGGGAACTCGACGTGTTAGGAATAAGAGAGACGTCAGGGAAGCAGTCACGCCTGGAAATGGAGACAGCAGCTAAGGAGTTCTTCACACAGACGACCACTCGTGACGAGGAGGGGCGATATGAGGTGCGACTTCCTTGGCTAGATGGACACCCCCCTATCCCGGAGAATTACGCCACTGCCAAGAAGAGATTGGATTATACTACGAGAAGACTACGAGGCGAGAATCTATTCGAGGCGTATGGTGCGATATTCAAGGAGTGGTTAGTCGACGGGGTGATAGAACAAGTAGGTGACTCGAGAGCTGAGGTAAGCTGTCACTATCTTCCTCATCGTGCGGTGGTGAAACCCAATAGCAGCAGTACCAAAATCCGACCGGTCTTTGATGCTTCCTCTCATTCGAAGGATCAACCTTCGTTAAATCAGTGCCTGGAAAAGGGACCTAACTTGATTGAATTAATACCGAATGTCTTATTAAGGTTTAGAGAAGAGAGAATTGGTGTCGTGACCGACATAAAGAAAGCATTCTTACAAATAAGCGTTCACCCGGATGACAGAGATTACCTACGCTTCTTGTGGATTGGTGACCATGGCGAAGAAGTGACTTATCGACATAGACGTGTGGTTTTCGGAGTGAGCAGCAGTCCATTTTTGCTAGCTGCAGTTTTGGAACGTCATTTGGATATGTGCTTGAGGGAGTGCCAGCGAAGAACAAAACCTTACTCTAGTGTTACTATTCAAAAACTGCTGATCAGTTTTTATGTAGACAATTGTGTGACTAGTGTTTCAGGTGAAGATAACCTTAATACCTTCATAAAAGAAGCCAAGTTAGCTCTCCAAGAGGCGCAGTTCGACTTAAGAGGGTGGGAGTTCACGAGGAGTACCAATGAGGACGAGGCGTGGATGCAGCTTCTGGGACTCGAGTGGCATCCTGGTAGAGATGTATTGAGGATCAGTAAGGATTTTATTGAAGACGATGATCTGGAAGGCCCAGTAACTAAACGAAAGATTCTTTCTATGGCACAACGAGTGTTTGATCCAATAGGGTTTACGTGTCCAGTGACCTTAATTCCTAAGCTGATACTTCAAAAATTGTGGGAGGTTAAACTTACCTGGGATCAACCTGTCGACGAGGAAATAGGTAAAGCATTTAAGGAATGGACCGAAGAACTGTCAAGTTTGATCGAAGTAACGATTCCGTGTTGGATCCACTTTGTTGACAGCAATATAACACACAGAAGTTTACACACCTTTTGTGACGCAAGCTGCAAAGCTTTTGCGTGTGTGGTATTTTTAAGGGTGGTATACGAGGATCAAGTTAAAGTGAACCTGGTGGCTGCGAAATCCAGAGTGGCACCGTTGCGACAACTGACTCTTCCCCGACTGGAATTAATGGCTGCTACAATAGGAAGTAGATTATACGCTTCCATTAGACGCGTCTGGGAACGATTGGTGGGAGTGTTGAAACAACTATTAAGGAACGTATTGGGACGTTCGAGCTTGCACTACGAGGACCTTTTAACTGTGCTTGCGGATTGTGAGTACATTGTGAATTCCAGACCACTCACTTACATATCCGGAGAAGCGGGAGAGGCAGAGGCGCTGACCCCAGCTATGTTTTTATTAGAACACGCAGAGCATGGTGTGCCAGATTGTGACGCTGTCAATAGAAACTTCTTGTCACGTAAGCTACGTCATCAGCAGAACCTTATGGAGACTCTACGTCGGCGATTTCGCTCAGAATACTTGGGAACGTTGAAGCTGTTCCACCAGAAGAGCAGTGGAAGACCGGTGCAAGTAGGAGATGTCGTTTTTATTGGAAACGATAAAGATAGACGGATTAAGTGGCCATTGGGAAGAGTTACAGAGCTATTGATGGGAAAAGACAAGTGCGCGCGAGTAGTCAAACTAAAGACGGCTAAGGGATATTTGGTGAGACCAATACAAAGACTTTTCCCACTGGAATGGATCGAATCTTCCTCAGCCAGCAACAGGACATCTGACGATGTAGGTGAAGAAGAAGAGGCCTCCAACGTCGAGACGAACGCCTGCAAGACAGAGGACTCTAGTACGGAAGTGAAAGACAACGCATCTGTTATGATAACGCGCGTGGGTAGAGTGTCGAGAATGCCAAAACGATATTTGTAGTTTATTTTGAATCATATTTCCTAAATATTCTTCAGGTGGGAGGATGTGGGAAACTGATGTGTTTTATGTTTTATATTATGTATTTATGTTGTTATATAGTGTGCTTTGATCGATAATGAGACATGACATATTAGCAATTTTGTTTATGTAAAAAAGCTTGACGTATTTTGTAAAGAAGCAGATTAAAGAAAAAAGGTTACTTTGTCTACAAACGGCTGTTTCTTCTATCGAACCGTCGTTCCTCGACTTACGGGTAGTAAGCAGAAGGGCGAGATATAGGAGCAGTATCAGTGCTCAACAGTTACCTTTTTGGTTGATTATTTATATTATTATTGACTTACAGCACCTACGTTCATGGAACGAACCTTGACGAAAGGATTGGTGCGTTGTTGCCGTTGTAAGCAATCTTTAGCAATATACTTCTATGGTGTATTTCTGGTTGCCGCCATCACCAACAATACTTTTTTCGTGGCTTGCTTAAAAGCACACGTTGAACCATTATAGTTTTTCTTTACTTTTATTAAAGTGTAAAGCTCAGTTAACCGACTGGAAAATGCATTTCAAAACATGATTTTTAAATGTTTCGAACAAACTTTATGATTCAAGAAAACCAAAGGTTGGTATTTGACAACGCCGCATGGCTTGTGCGATAAATTCACGATCTGTATGTGCGGCACATGGATTTATGCATTTGCTCCACACAAAACGCTCTATAGTTTCTTCAAAAAAGGGATTTATCGCCAAATGTCATTACTCCTATTATTTCCAAACGCGGTATAGGTAATCCTATACCAAAGACAAATCCGGTATTTGTAACCTAACCTGTATCTAACCGTATTTGTCTTTGCCTATACTTTAGGACCCCGAAACTCAAGCACCATAGAACGTAAAAGTAGAGAACGTGACGAAACGCATCAATTGACAGTTTTGTTGCCAGATTTATTTTTTGTCGCAGAAGCGAATGGTGTATTCAATTGTGTTTAAAGTATACAACCAACTATACGAGAAATTTTTAGAGAGGTTACTTCAATTATATATTATATGTTGAAGTTCTTCCAGCTGTTGAAATATTCTGTGTGTCCCTGAAATTGATCCCGGGTTGCTTGGTATTCTTACTTATAATGTTACAATACTAATTTATTTATTTATATGACCAGTTGTTAGAAGCAATTGGGTTTAAATTAAAATGCAACCAAAGACCACGTGCGATCATCTTTGATGCAACATAAACTTAATAGGTAATTAGGACTTGTACATGGATCCTGAACTGAAACTAAAAACAAATTTTACAATTTTATTTGAAGCCTTCCATCGCCATACTAATGTAGTGATTTTATTGTTTACTTGTTATTATATATCAGTAATAGGATACCTATATCAATATAGGTATGTACATTAACGAATCAGTATTAATATTGTCAGTAACAAAGTTTTCAATTAAATAGACAGTCTGCTAAATAATTTAATTGCAGCAATACAGCTGTTCTTGTCGCTCTCAACTTTAATCATTATGGATATTGGAATTTTTTATTTATTTCTTTGGCAGTAAATCATCCGTTAAGTTTGAATTTATCATACCGTCGATATTCCCAACACAAATCAGTGGCAACAGTGTGGAGGTTTCCGTACATGTCAAAGTCAAGGACAAATTTCGGGGTCCTAAAGCATGGCCGTCTATCCTAAAGTATAGGATAACCCAACTTTATATTAATCTGCGCTTACAATATCAAAAAACAACTCCAAAATCAAAATAAAAAACAACACAAGCTTTTCAGGCGTTAAGCGATTACTGTTACTAAAAATTAGGTTATGTCTTTATTTTGATTGTGGACGAGTCGACGACGACGTCGACGTCAATTTGGCCCAGGGATCTCAACATAACAACTCCAGAATGGTGAAACATGATTGGTCAATATCTATTTAATATTAGACATACGTATCAACACCGTTTCCATTGGAAAATACATTCCACTATATTCAAGAATACCGTTTCAAACAAGCATGTGAAACTAAGTAGTGGAATAATTTCACATGCCAACCTTTTCACATGAAATCGAGAATCGAGCCCCAGGGTGTTAAAGGGCATAGAACGGTACAATTGGCAGAGTTTGAGGTTATGTTATCAAAATCGAAATTTGTTTTGTTTAATTTTATCAACAATGATTGCTGATGTTAATGTTGTCGATAGAATTCATAGCATCGATGTATTAGATTCATCGTCGGACTCCGGTAGTGCTGGAGAGGAACCACTATAGCTATAACCAAAGTTTATAGGTTACTGTCATCTGTCATCACAAAACAGCTACATGCACAAAACGAACGGAATTCGGTTGATTACCAACATAAATGTTTAGTAATATTCTGTTAACAGTCTGTTTCATATCAAGCGAGTTCATTTCATGGTGAATACCATAAATTCTCATCAGACTGTTAACCGTTATCAGCCTGTTACATATCAGGCTGTTAAGTTAAGAATGGTGAATACGGCCGTAAGTGTTTAATGCATAATTTTGAAACCTAAGTTTTATATGTACCCGTTTATACAACTCATAGTGCACAATTCACAATTTAGTGCATAATGCACAATTCACAAAGTTGACCAACTTTTAACTTTATGCATTGGCCGTGTTTTTAAAGTGTTCGAACACCGGTTCGAGTACACGAACAGGAAAATCGCGTTTTAAAATGCAGTTCGAGCAAACAGTCGAGCGTTTTAAAATTAACAAACTTGCTCGAACACAATTTTCATGCAACGGATCGTGAGACGGTGCACCGGTGTATGAAACGACAGAACAACGAATAGACAGAAAATGGGACATCGAATTGAATGTTTTGTAATTTAAGTTGAAAATTATAGGTCAAAAGAAACTAAAATTATGGAAGTGACCAAAATATGGAAATGTTTTCTTAAATAGTAAGTGTAAAATTGGAGTCCCCGAGTAAAAAATTCATATTAATCAAATCCAAATACATTATAACTAGAAGAGTAATTAAATAAGGATTCAACATTTTGTTTTGTATGTTTTTGAGATGTATACAAATCGTTAGAAGTCAAAACATTACAACTTGTACCTTAGACTTGCATAGGTACCGTTTTTAAATGTCACTGATCGAGCAAGTGCTCAAGTGTTCGGTTGACTGTTCGAGCACATTGTGTTCGAGCAGCTGGTACACTTTAAAAACACGGCCATTACGAATTATGTAAATTATGCTTGTGGGCATGCGAATGTCAAAAATATCGACTTGTCATTTCTATGACGGGCTCGGACTTCCTGTTTCGTTTCATAATTTCATTATTTTCCAGAAGTTCCTTGAATTGGTCCTGAGTCATTCTTGTATATTTGAAAAAATCTTGTTTGTCCAGTTTCCACATATCTTTAAAAAGCGTCTTGAAGAGCCCTTCGCGTTCTTTTTTTTATTGATTAACACCCCAACGCCTATTTCTTTTTTTTATTCATACCTCTATTACGACTGATGTAACAAGTAACAAGAGACATAAAATAGAAGGCAAGATTTGCTTTCATCAATGTATCTCTTTTTATCTTCATGGTGATCACTTGTAGTCGAATTCAAAAGAGAATAGAAAAAGCAAAACCGAATTGATAATATTCAAAACACAAAAGTAAGGTTAACGATTACAAACGTCATTGATTTGTCAGTTTATTAATGCATAAAAGTTACGCGTTGTATAAACACAAATTTCTGTTGTGCATTATGCATAATGAATTGTCTATTATTCATTAAGCACTACAAGTTATCCCTAAAGCATTGAGAGCTGGCTAAACCCGCCTTAACCAGGATTGCTCACTTACATTTGACCAATGTTGAACAGTTTTGTGACGTCAACACCGGTGTGAAGGCGTTTACGTGTTGATCTGTGGATGACGGGATGTGGCTGGAATTCCTGAATAGGATGATTGCAATTTAAACACTTATTTAAGAGATTTTAAGGGATTTATGGATCCAATTATTATATGAAAGGTGTCCGGTATTTAAACTGCTTAGTAAAACGGATTCCAGGAGATGATGATTAAAATTTGAATTCCCTATTTAAGAGATATACTTCGTGCACATCTGATTTCATAAGTTATTGTCCGTTGTTAAGAGGTAATTTCATTAACAATTATATATAGGAAGTGGTAGTTTTTAACTGTCCGTGTCCGTTATTTGGAGGGTCCGCTATTGGGAGGTGCTAATATGTATAAATCCCTATTAAGAAATTCGGGAAATATAAAACTGTCCGTTATGCAGGGGAGTCCGCTATTGGGAGGTGTCCGTTATTAGAGGTTTTACTGTATTAAAATGTACATTTCATTGTGTTAAAAGTTAAAATGTATCAGAAGAGTTCTTTATAAAATATTCAGACTAGAATAAATTACTTAACTCAAGATCATATCATGATATACCACATAGAACAACAACTAAATAAACATGTTAATAAATAAAACAAAATATCCTGCATAGTTCTGACATAAAAACAAAATACATAATTAAAACAGTTCTGTAAAAAATACTAATCAGGAACACTCTTTGGTAATTTTGTAATAAAATCCCATACACCACAGTAACATAAAATAAAATATTTCTCTGCAAAAAGCTAATAAAGAACTTAATAAGGTACATTCTTTGGTAATCTTGTAACAAAATCTCATATACCACAGTAACATAAAATAAATAAAATATAGTAATGTATTATACAGGGTGGTCGTTATTATTAGATTTTCTGCCATTTCTCTAAAGTTTCACGATCTTAAGGACAGCGATGATATATTTCTTATTAGGAAGTTTTATATTTATGAAACTAAAATATTTGTTATCACAAGTAGGAAAGTGGCAAATGAATTAACACTTTGGAGTTTTCATTGAAGCTGCAGTAGGATATGACATTGCAAATTATTAAAGAAAAATAATACTTACCCAAGCACTACACTAACATGGCCGACGAAATGACCAGGCAGTAATGACGAAATTATGACGGATAATATTCCAACCAACCACACACTAAACCCCCCCTCAACGCCCCTTCATCCTCGTTAATCTAAGTGCTTAAAATGACAAGTGAAAGTGGGCCCTACGAAACTCATGTTACCGGCTCCCGTATGCACGTTTTGCACACCCCTGATATTTGCCGCCATGTTTTTTGCATTGCCTTCCACCACTGACCCTAGCGGGAAATTTGAAATCGGCGGAAAAATTTGAAAATTCGGTTGTACTTGCATATTCCACTGGTTTTACATGAATGAATGAGTGCCATTTTTTACAATGTTAAGGCCCGTATCCACCAATGTTATCTCTTAACTAGCAGTTAACCACGTATTTTCATATCCACCAACAAAATTTTGCTTTTAACCGAATGTTAAACTTAACTGGCAAATTTTGGCCGGTAAAGATAACAAACAGTCCGTTATTTCAAAGAAAGGTTATGTTTAGTGGACGCAATACGCAGGGTTTTGAAATATTAACAATTAGATTTTTTTAATAAATATCATCTCTTAATATTACTAATTGCTGGACAATGGAAAATGAATTATTTGACAATGACCTAGACATCCTCGATATAGTGCAGTACGGGTTTCCCAGAAATCGGTGGGAAAGGCCCGAGTATTTTAATAGTATTCCTGACTTTGGATTCTAAGATTTCGTCTGACCAAACCAACGGTAGCAGAATTATTGGAGCAAGTGGAAGAAAATTTGGGGTACTACACTACTAGAATGTAAGTTACAATATATTATAAAGTTCTATAATTAACTAGCATAGGTCATTTCCAGTAGGTACTGTTAAATACCTCATTTGTTAATTAAATGCTGCAATGATCAAATTATACATATGTAAGTATATGTTTTGTCGACTGATTTTCTTATTAATATTGAATATTTTATAGCATCATTCTCCTAGTCTCTCCAATGAATCAGTTACTGTTAACCCTTCGATTTTATGCTTTAAATGGGCACCAAATCTCCATCGGTGATTTTATGGGATGTGCTCAAAACACTGAATCTCGCATAATTAATAAAGTAACTCGAGCTATAGCTGGATTAAGGCCTATCTATGTGTATATGCAGCAAACAATGGAGCAGATATTGAGCGCCCAAGAAATGTTTTATCGACTAGCAAGATTTCCTAGGGTAATAGGGGTCATAGACTGTACCCACATTAACTGTATTGAGTATTGACTTCGGCTGAAAACATTGTGTAACTTGAAAATGGTCCAAATAATACATCTTTCTTTAAAACCACATGTAACTTTTTTTAAAGTACCTCGTTGGGTTTGTCAACAAACCTACACAAATGCGGAATTCGTAAAACTTTCATGAACTCCGTAAATCCACACATAAATTTCTAATTAATTTTGCATGTAAACAAAATTTGACATCTGTGGCGGGGTTACCAGAATGTAGCCTGGAGATAACAGGGACTTTCCTAACTACACAACAAAAAGTAATGGCGGATACGATATTAATGTAAACCTTTAGTTAGTGTTAATCCACAGTTACTTAACAAATGGTTAAGGGTGCTATTGGTGGATACGGGCCTAAGTAATCACAAATAATGGAGAAAACACATTCAAACCTAACCTTTCTATATTAGTGATAGTTAAATTGAAATGAAATTGTCTTATATCACGGATTGTTTATTAAAATCTAACTTTAATAACGAACAGTTCAGACACCTTTAGTCACAATTTTTTTTATAAGATTTGCAATCCTTCAGTTTTGATCTCCATTATTGCTAAAACCAGAAATATATTCTTAATTAGAGAAGTCATATATATGTGACAAAGTTTATATCCCCCTCTTTTAAAGGGGGAAAGAACTCATTTAAGTGTGCATCATTGTATTCAGATGAAACAAAAATAAGCTTCATAAATGTAACAATTCCTACAATTTGAATGCGTAAATTGTATACTTCGTTCATACTAACGAACTAACGAATAACGAAAATTAACTAATGAGAGAGATGGAAATTGCTTCGGTTTATAACCAGTAATAGTTATTTAAGTACCAAGGAATGTAAAGACATGTTAACATTCAAGGCAAGTGTATACGAGCCGAGGCTTGTCAATTGCCGAGGAGGTCATTTACATTCCTAGGAATGTAAACGACAGTATTTACATTCCGTCGCCTAGGAAAAATAAAACACGAATGATATTTACCATTTTCATGTTTATATCTAAGCATGTATGAATTATTTACATACCGGCAGCGTGAAATAGTTATTTGAGCAACAAGGAATGTGTTCGCGCCAATTGTGAAACTCCGCCAATTGGACGCTTTAGAAATTAAATTTTAAGTGTGCGCCAGTATGACGTTTTTAGATAATAAGCTTAAAGTGTAAAAGGCCGCGCTTTCCCTCAAGCGCCCTGTATGTCCGTAGAACGGTATGCAGTACGAATCGAATTGTGAATTGGGACTGTTAAAGTGGATGCGACGTTGCCAAGCGTCGCTCCAAGTATGATTAGCTGGGAATCGCGCTCGGTAGGTGGCGGGGGGGGGTGTATTTCGAAAAGAATGACGTAATGGAGGATGACGCACGCACGGAAAAGTCACCGAGAAAGGAAAATTACACGAGTAAGCCCAGAAGGAGAAATGCATTCAAGGGGGCAAGGAAAATCCTTGTACTTACGAAATATAGTCATCATCATCATCATCATCATCAAACAGCCTGTCTCGTCCACTGCTGAACATAGGCCTCCGTTAACGATCTCCATTTATTTCGATCCTGGGCATCCTGGATCCAATTTGGTGCTACTCTTTTTATGTCGTCCGTCCACCGGGTCGGCGGACGACCTCTGTTCCTGAACGCATCTTGCCTAGGTCTCCACTCTATGATCTTTTTGGTCCATCTTTCGTTGGTCATTCTTGCGACATGTCCAGCCCAGTTCCACTTTAAATATGTTATTCGCTGGATTGCATCGATAACCACTGTTCTCTGACGTATCTATACGAAATATAGTAGGCGGTTGGAAATAGTTCCCCAGCTAGCATCCAGAACTGATGTAGGCGTAGAGTGTCACTTGGGAATTGCGCGCAAGATGGTGACAAAGAACCATGGCGGCAAAGGAAGCCTAACAACGCTTTCATGTTTATGGCGATGTCGACCCGACATCCACCGCACGAGGGGATGTTCCGACGCAATCCGGAGGCTTCGAGTTCGAATTTGCTGGTTTGACGCGACGTGGAAGGCGTTGGTTCCGACATTTATAACGTAAATATATAAGGGACGACGCTCAAAGCGATCAGGGTGGCATTGTTTATGTTATCGGATCAATCAGGAACGCCCGCTAGGGCGTAGTCCATTGACACCGTAGATAGAAGTATTGTTTAAAATTGGCATTGCGAAAAAACGCTTTTTCGCGCGATATTAGCGGTACTTATCAAGTGGCAAGAAGGATGGTTACCTGTAACCGTGACGAATCAACAGGTGAACAGGTGATGTGAGAAGGGTGACGTTTGCGAAGATTAGCGCAGGGTTGCCACGTGTACCCTCTAAATTTCCTGGACAAGCGATGGCGAAGAAAGAAGTGGTGATGGCGTGGAACGAATTTTGCGATGTTATCAGCGGTATACCAGTGAAATTGAAAGTAATCTTCTCCGCTTTGAGCTACGGTGATCGGTGCTATATTGTAGCCTTCTGCTACCAAAATGGTATCGCACCTAATATTGCGGAGAGAGCATTGCGGATGAATGTACATTGTACGGAAGCTAAAGTGAGGAAAATAATAGAGTTGTTCAAGTACTGGGACACGCCTGGAATCGTGGGCCGGGAGAGGCGAAGTAGATATATAGGAAAAAATGGACGTAGATGTAATTTCCTATCTTATATTCACGTGTCTAATCTCCCCAAAAAAACAAAGTATAATAAATAGTTATATTGTCGGTTGCTACGCCGCCCGCACTTTTGTTTTTTCCACGATGTGTAGATCTAAACCGCCACAGATACAACTTGTACGATATCGTAATCGGTAGGATATGCGATTTGAATGGAACTATTGTTAGGAGTCGTTAGGACATTAGGAGCCGGCCCTGTACCAAACCGGGGCCCTGAATTGCTGACAAGGCAGAAACGGGTTCAGGAGTAGGAGAATGTTCGCGAGCGGTACAAAGAGACAGAACAGCGTGTGCTGGCGAATGAGAATGAATAACAAATTAACTATCATTTTGCGTAGAAGAGTGCCAATATAATACTTGATAGAGTTGAGGGGTGTCCTCATTTCAACCCTAATAACGTCAGAAGTGGGATAACGAAAACCATAGTGCCCAAAGTGCAGTGAGAATATCAGTTTGTGTCAAAAGCCCGGAACGGTATCTGCTGACATCAGCAGAACCAGAAGCCATGGACGCGGACGCGAGAAGCTACACGCCACCGCTGTCCGAGGAGCTGAGGATTCGGCTGAGACCAGAGTCGCTCGGAGGGGAAGAAGGCGACCTATCTACTTCCACGGAAGCATGGGCGCGGGAAATAAGCTTGCTCCGGCAAGAGATAGATAAGTTAAAGGACAATACAGGTAAGGTGACCAATTCTGATCCCTTCACCTGGGAGACGATACCAGACTATAATCCGGGCGAAAAGAAAATTTCCGTTAACAAGTGGATTAGACTAATTGAACAGAAAATGTACTTTGAACGGTGGGATGACGTTGCCGTGACTCGTTACGCGATTGGCAAGCTTTCGGGGCGTGCCCGCGAATGGTTTTTGAACTCCGAAGCGTCTGGTACCGGGTGGAACAAATTTAAAAAACTTTTGAGAGATACCTTTGATAACGATCCTCGAGCGATTGGAGAATTGTTTCGCGACGCGGCCGTGTATAATTCGTGGAAAGATGGTACTTTCGTAGACTTTTACGGCCACAAGTTGGCTAAATTAAATAAACTTCCGTGGGAAATACCGGAAATCGATAAAATTAACTTTATAATTTCCAGTATAATGGAAGACAATATAAGGCAATTAGCACTGGCGAACAATTACGAATCGTTAGACGCGTTATTCACATTTATGAAATCGTGCGATCAAAGTAAACGTTTCCGATTTAGTGCCAGTAGTTCAAAACTACCTGAGATGAGTGATAAGTCAACGGTGTTTAAAATTTATTGCTATAAATGCAATAAACCGGGACATAAAAAAATAAATTGTCCTACGAATAGGTTCATTGATAAACCAGGAACTTCAACTGATCTTAAAAGTTCTCTTTCTAACGGAAGGTGCAAAATTTGTAAAAAAATCGGTCATCTGGAAAAAGATTGTTTTTCTCGAAGAACTGTCAATTTTGTCGAACAACATGCTACAAACTTATTTTATAAAACTATCATGATAGAAAATATGAGATTCTTAGGGCTTATTGATACCGGAAGTGAATGTACTCTTATTCAACAATCTGCTGCAAAGAGGCTTAAGTTGTGTACGGTTAAAGATGCGCCTTATTTCGTAAAATCATTGTCAGGAAATGTAATAAGGGTGAACAAAACTTTAATTGGCGATATTTGCGTAGATTCTGTTGTAGCGGAAGAACAACTTTTAGTGGTACCTGACGAGTGTTGCCCCGCTGAAGTATTATTGGGCAACTCGTTTATTAACAAACCATTTGTATCATTTTACAAAGAGGGTGGTGATATTAAATTCATTGACATGTCAACTGACCTTTGTTCACAGGAGGAAGTGAAAACCAAAGATTTGTCGACATACCTTGACCCTGAGCAGAAATATAAAACCGAATTGTTGCAATTATTAAACAAATTTCAAATGTGTATCGCTACAAATCTAGCGGAGATGGGTAAAACAAATTGTACAGAAATGGTTATTCGATTAAATTCAGCTCAGCCGATACAATATAATCCGTATCGGTTATCTGAAGATCGAAAAACAAAACTAAGGGAAATAATAAAAGAACTATTAGATTATAACATTATACAACATTCTACATCGGAATATGCAAGTCCAATTCTCTTAATTCCCAAAAAGGATGGTTCATTACGGTTGTGTGTTGATTATCGAAGGCTAAATAGTGTCACAATAAAGGAAAAGTTCCCATTACCAGTGATCGATGATCAAATTGATAAATTGTGTAATTTCAAAGTTTTTACATCTTTAGATTTATATTCGGGGTATTACCAAATACCCATGGAAATGAATTCACGTGCTAAAACTGCTTTTATCACACCTGAGGGAAAATACGAGTTTCTAAGAATGAGTTTTGGATTATGTAATGCACCATTTACGTTTCAACGAATGATGTCAAACATATTGAGTGAATTACCTCCAGGAACAGCACTGGGGTATTTAGACGATATAATTATACCGGCAATAACGCCACAACAATGTTTGGAAAAAACGGAATTAGTGTTAAAATTACTGAAAAAATACAATTTAACGTTACAGCTTAAAAAATGTAAATTTTTTATGGAAACTTTGAATTACTTGGGGAAAGAAATTTCGGCAAAAGGAGTCAAACCAGATCAAAACAAAATTTTAGCACTGGTACATTTATCGTATCCTAAGGATAAGAAGCAATTGCAAAGATTTCTGGGTTTAGCAGGATACTTTCGAAAATTTGTACAAGGGTTTGCCGGCTTGGTTCATCCACTCACAAATTTATTGAAGAAAAATGTAAAGTGGAAATGGGGTCAAGAGCAGAGTGCAGCAGTGGATAAAATTAAACAGATATTAAGTACACCCCCTATCCTTAAAATATTTGATCCGAAATTACCGATAGAATTACACACAGATGCAAGTAGTATAGCTGTGGCGGCGATTTTGTTACAGCGTCATGCTGATGGTGTGCATCCCGTGGCATACTTCAGTAAAAGATGCACGTATGAACAGAGTAAATATCACTCGTACGAATTAGAAACGATGGCTATTGTTCTCGCTTTACGACATTTTCGAGTTTATTTACTAGGGGCGGAATTTAAAATTTTTACCGATTGTTCCGCAATCAGAACATCGTCTACGAAAAAAGATTTAATACCGCGTATTGCTCGCTGGTGGCTTGAAATTCAAGATTTCTCCTTCGAAGTCTTTTATAGACCAGGGGTAAAGATGGCACACGTGGACTGTTTAAGTCGCGACGTGCACGCCGAAAATTACAGTATCAATTGCGTGACAAATCTTACCGAAAAAGATTGGGTCCGGGCAGTACAAAGCCAAGATGAGACAATAACTAAGATTACCGATATTTTGCTTGGAAACAAAACAGTGGGTAATAAACATTACTTTGCTAACTTTGTCCTAAAAGAAGAAATTCTGTTTAGGAAAATTGAGAAAGTTAATAAATGGGTAGTGCCCAAAGCTTCTCGATGGTTGATTTGCAAATTGAACCATGATGAAGCGGCACATTTAGGTTTTGAAAAAACTTTAGCGCGGATTAAAGAAAAGTATTGGTTCGCGGGTATGGCCCGGTTTGTTAAGAAATATGTTCAAAGTTGCTTAAATTGCATGTACATGAAAGGATGTAAAGGTGCGAAACCGGGATTGTTACATCCGATACCCAAAAATTCCGTTCCATTTGAAACTTTGCACATAGACCATGTGGGTCCCTTTGTGAAATCCAAAACGGGAAATACGTATCTGCTCGTGTTGGTCGACGGTTTTTCCAAATATGTATTTATCGAAGCGGTTAAATCTACTTCATCTAAATACGTGATATCTACGCTCAAAAGTTTTATGTTTCTTTTTGGCGCACCGACTCGTTTGATATCCGATAGGGGGTCGGCATTTATGTCTAACACTATGAAAGATTTCACTTCTAAGCACGGCATAAAGCAAATTTTTAATGCGGTAGCTACTCCTAGGGCAAATGGCCAGTGTGAGAGATTTAACGGAACAATTTTAAATTGTTTACGTGCCCTGAGCACGGACGATCCGGATGAAAAACTGTGGGACACTCACGTGAAAAAAATTCAGTTTGCTCTTAATACATCTCCTAATAAAACTACGGGAGAAACTCCTTACAAAATCTTGATTGGTATTAATCCCAAACTTGGCGCAGATGCACATTTAACCAGTACGCTGGGAGAACAAGGGTGTCGGGAAAATTTAGGCGAATTACGTAAAAAGGTAGCGTCAAAAATGACGGAGGAACAGAAAAAGCAAGAAAGAAATTTTAATAAAAAACGCAGAAATGCACCAAAGTATAACAAAGGGAACCTAGTGTTGGTAAAAATCACCTCAATTCAACCCACGGGTATGAGTAAAAAACTTCACCCCGTCTTCAAGGGCCCTTTTCGCATTCAAAAGGTTCTTAAAAATGATCGGTACTTGGTTCGAGACCTCAGGGACAAGAGGCAACATGAGACAGTCGTAGCTGTTGACCATATCAAACCATGGATAGTTCTGGATGACCCCCAGGAACAACCATTTGAGTACGTAAAACATTTTTTTACGTTGGTAATCTTTGTTGCATAAAGTAATTCGCATTGGGTGTTGCCATATTACACCGGTAACACAGGGTGGTTACGGCCACAGTTTCCGGAAAGCTACGGCTTGGAAACAGGGTGGTTACGACCACAGTTTCAGGAAAGCTACGGCTTGGAAACATAGGGTGGTTACGGCCACAGTTTCCGGAAAGCTACGGCTTGGAAACAGGGTGGTTACGGCCACAGTTTCCGGAAAGCTACGGCTTGGAAACAGGGTGGTTACGACCACAGTTTCAGGAAAGCTACGGCTTGGAAACCCAGGGTGATTACGATCACAGGTTCAGGAAAGCTACGGCTTGGCAACAGGGTAGTTACGACTACAAAGTCAGCTAAGCTCCGACTTGGCTCTTCATTCATGACACTTGCTTGATTAAGATACTAATGCCGTGTTGGTTTCCAGATGCTCCGATGTTTCTTCGGAAGAGTTGTAGGTTGTTTCGAGGACGAAACACCTGTCAGGATGGACGAGCTGTTAGGAGTCGTTAGGACATTAGGAGCCGGCCCTGTACCAAACCGGGGCCCTGAATTGCTGACAAGGCAGAAACGGGTTCAGGAGTAGGAGAATGTTCGCGAGCGGTACAAAGAGACAGAACAGCGTGTGCTGGCGAATGAGAATGAATAACAAATTAACTATCATTTTGCGTAGAAGAGTGCCAATATAATACTTGATAGAGTCGAGGGGTGTCCTCATTTCAACCCTAATACTATAGTAACAAGAGATATAGGGAGACGGAGCCGAGTACGAACTTAAAGACACATGCAAGTGTTCGAAATGGCGCCAGGAGACGGAAGCGTACGAAATATTCTCGTATTAGGTGACTGACATTGACAATTTTTTTTCGGAAAATCATGCCGGAGGTACGCGGAATGCATTGAGGGGTAGGCGAGAAGCGGACTGTGAGAGTTTGGTAAGGTTCTGTAACTCACGCACGGAAGTGGTAAATCCCAACAATGACCTATAGTGGGCCACTGCGCATGCGTATATATCAAAATAGTGCTATCAGTATTACTGCTACAGTTTCTTACACTTCCAATAAGTCCCTATTCACTTGTAAATATTGCTGCATAATAATTCACCTGTGTGCAAGCTAGAGAAGTTCTAGTTATTACGCCGAGTAACGTGGGAAGCGGAGCAGCCAAAAGAAATGAGAGTTTGTGAGCCGACCAGGTTGGCGAGCGAAGAGTTGGGCAGTTGGTGAGGAGTGGCGTGTGAGCTGAGACAGCCAGGAGGAGAAAGAGCGCTGTGAGCGGCGTCGTTAGATCTCCGCAAGAGTGCGACAAGGACATGAGTGAAGTTTGTGCGTGTTTCGATATAGGCGTGTGCCTATACCGTCACCTATCGCCCAGGTGACCTGAGCGCGACCGGAGTACTAAACGTATGCCCGCCTCGGTTGGAGTGGTCGTCCTGCGAGAGGTCTGTGCGTGGCAGACGTAAGGCCGGGCTTGCTCGATGAGATAATGGTCGCTAGCCACCTCGGTTGGAGTGGTCGCTCCGCAAGGGCCTGTACGTCGCAGACGTAAGGTACCTACGGCCGGGCTTGTTTGCCAAGAAGACTTGTGCGTCGCAGACGTAAGGCCGGGCTTGTCCGATGAGATGGCGGCCACTTAGCCACCTTGGTTAGAGCAGATCGTTTCACGGGACCTGTGTGTCCCAGACGTAAGTTGCCCGTGTCTACGCGCTCGTCTACCTCACGTCGCAGTGCATTGTAGCTCGAATTTGCGCCTTAATTAAGAGCTCTGTTTAGGCCTTGAATGATCATTCAATCTTGTTCAACTTATAGTCAAGTAATTCGTGACCCTACCGGGTTATGTAGAATAAACAACGTTGTAATATTGTAAACTGTCATTATTGCCCGGTATATCTACCATTTGTACGCTCGATGTTAATAAAACTCCTTGTTCTGGCTTTTCCGTTTAACCGAAAGGGTTTTTATGCCGGAACAAGGAGGCACTCAAACGCGAACCGAGACTTTAATTTGTTCCAGCTATTCTCATTCATTCTTTTATCTTATTAGAATAACTCACGTAAGTAATAAGAACCCAAACAGAATGTAAAAACATGTTATCATTTGAGGCAACTGTGTACGAGCCGAGGCGAAGCCGAGGCTTGTCACTTGCCGAGGATGTTAGTATACATTCCGTGTTACGTATTACATTTTTCACGCTACCGTTGAAAATTTCCACAAAATTCCTAAAAAATGTAATGTTTGCTTTAGTTTGGACGGTCGTCAGTAGTAAAGCTAACGCGGTCTGGTGACAAATTGACCTTTGGACCCTCACGAGTGGATATGGAGGATGGCATGGGTCCTCCGAAGCGACCACCGCGCGAACGTACGCGAGGGGTATTTTGTGCTGAGTCACGCTTCTTGTAATTAGTCTGCAAGAAGTACTAATTAGTCTGCAAGAAGCACTAATTAGTGGTGAGATTTTAATTAAGATAAGCGATACGCAGTGTTTCTGCCGAGTCACGCTGCCAGGTGAGGGTGCTCAGTTGTGCCAGTGGTGACATTTACCTGTGGTGACATTTACCTGGCGTGCAGGTGTCACTACCTGTCAAGCTTAACCAGGTGTGCAGGTGGCACGCCCCCACCTGTGGAGGGGTGTCTTACCCCTACTCACCTACCCCTACGGGGGTTGACGGATAGTGCCCTTTTGGCATTTGGCCAGATGGGCGTAAAAAAGGCAAAATTGAATTTTTCGATTTTTGTTAGTGCCCTTTTGGCACTTTGTAATTGAAAAAATTTTCATGTCGCGAGTGTGCCTCGAACTCGGGCTCCTACGTATGGGAATCCGAGCCGTTAGCACTGGGCTACCGATGCTGCGTATCTATTGATATGTTACGTATGTATTTCAATATATAATACGAAATAGAGATGTGATGGTTATGCATGTGCCCGAACCGAATCCGAACCGGTCTGGAACCGTTTCGAACCGGTCTGGAACCGCTTTTGAACCGAGCATGTATTTAAATATAATACAAAATGTTAAACATGTGTAATTAATTTTTAAAAAGTGGATGGGTATCATGGTTTGTCACAGAGAATTTTAATAGGATTTTATTCATAAAGTCAAATTTAATATACAATAATAACCCATCTAAGCTACAGTACGAAACTTTTTATTTTACAACAATTGATACAAAAGCAGTTGTACACTGCACGTTTCATTTTTACATTTTGTGGAACATTCACAATATTGTTACACGTTTCACAGAACCGAAGATCTTCCACCGTTTCATCGGTACATGTCAACAACATGTCGAGTTCACAGATGGTATCCCAATCGTCTAAATCTAGGAGATGTCGTGCGGTATCCTCGATTAGTTGTTTCAGTTCGGTGGTGTTTTCCAGCAAACATTCGCTGGTATCCGCAGTTTCCTCAGAGTTGAAGGTTGCGATTTCAGTCTGCTGGTTCTTCTTCTTCTTCTGAGAGCATATACCTGCATGAATATGTTTGTTATTTATAATTGTAAAAAGTATCTCAAAGTACCTCTGCTTATATCCTCCTCCTTCTCCTCGGATGGTGTAGATGTGTCTAGAGGGGTGGATGGTGAGATTAAAAAGTAAAACAATAGATTAAGTTAATTTAAACCCCCACGGTAACGTGTCAGTAAATATATAGTTTACGTTTCTTTTATCGTCGTGTGAGGTTAGAGCGAGTTTTTTCTGTTCGATCGTGAACACCTCATGTTTGCTGCTGCGAATGATAGTTTCATTGACAGATGTGGTGACATTGTTAAACAAACAGTTATAGTAATGTTCAAACGTAATAGTTTTGAGCGATGCACGTGTGATTCCCTTATCTTTTGTAATAACATCTTCCTTCCTTAGGTCTACACGATGTGAATTTTTAAATTTTTTTAAAGCATACATTTTAGATTTTAATCCTACAAACTCTATCATTATATCACCCTCACATTCGTCCTTCATCAGACCGAGCACCTTGGCGTTTTGCAAAGGGATGTGATAGGGATTATCTGGAGGATAGTTGGATGTATCAAATTTGTGTATGTCTTCTTTGATATGTTTGTAAATATCATCTGTGAAAAAGTGATAAATAAGAGAATCCGTGTCTGTATACAAGAGCTTTGCAGTATCCTGAAACTTAGGTTTAATGTAATTGTAATGGAAGTCGTATAGGATTGTTTTTGAAATGTCTAAAATGGAAAAACCAACATAGATCGGCTTATTAAAACGAATAATAGTTTTCTTTAATTCTATGATTACCATATCATCATCGAAAACTGTCAAACTGTGAAAATTGGGTTTACTAATGTAGTTTCTGGCACCGTAACGTCCCTCCCATTGTGTAACTAGCTTAACGTCTTTGTACTTTCTCACGTTTTCCATGGTTTTACCAAATACTGCGTTGTTCATTAATTTATAGAAATTTTTTTCAAAATTATTTCTACTTTTTTGTCGTAAGTTCGTATTCAAATCGATATAATTTTTTAACCATGGCGTTTGTTTAAATTTTAAAATTTTATGAACTTTAGTAATTTTGAGACCTAAACTGACGGCTTGTTTTAAATTTATATAGTGGATAACGTAATTTTTTTTATCGAATAGAGTAGTCAACAGTTTTTGATGTTTCGATGATGCCATAGGTGGACGCATATGTTCGGGACATAAGGGTAAATCTTTGTGAGCATCGTGAAGATTTATGGGATAATCCAAGTCGACTTCGAGAATGTAACCGAAGTCGGAATCGTTAGGTGTGTTCAAAATATTTTCAGAATAGAAATCTATACTATCGACCCAGTGAAAATTGCCTACAGGTAGATGATAACACATTGCAGTACCGTAGAGGTTATTGACGTCATAGTACATGAGATATGACGATGGTAGATTAGGATCATATTCATTTCCCATGTAGATATTGTTCGCTTTCCCATAACGATTACTACACTGCGACACTCCACCTCGAATACCTTTCTCGATGAACATAACTTGATCGACATTATCGAGTAGTTCCAAGGTAATTCCAGATATTTTTAAACAACTGGCATAAGCTAAACCAGGAGCTGTATAATATTTTAAACATTCCAAATTGTACGTCTTTAGACAGACTTTTCTAAAATTTTCAAATACATCCGCTAATAGCAGAACGTCAGTTTTCAAATAGAGCTCCATATATTCACGTAAATTTTGAATGTTGAAAGTATTCCAGACGTGCTTTGCATGTTCATACTCCGATTGTTTTATACCACACTTTTTTAATCTGCTGTAGAAACATTCGATGGGTGGCAAGTTCTCTTCATTTAATTTATACCAGTCGTCTAAATATTCATAAGGAAATACACCTTTTCGTGATAAGAGCGTGAATTCTGTATCATTTTTGCAAAATTTTTTAGTTATAATTTTATCACAATCGTCGAGATAGGAACTTAAGTTATCTAGACTGCTCGCCATGAAGCGAAACGAATCTAAAAATCGAAATTGTATGGAGGTTCCGAGAATATGTTTAGTGAAAGATATATATTTCTCTTTATTTATGGGTAATAAATCGATACGTCCAGGTATTTGTGTGGCTAAAGCTTTTATGATGAAGTGACTATCATAACCTGATAAATTATGAAAGATTACAGGGATACAGTGCTCATCCTGTAAGTTCAAATTACAGGGGGCTGCATGAGCACTTCCCCTGTAATCTCCACTCAGGTGACAATGGTCTTTAACTTTAACATCACCTTCTTTAAAGGGCTGTTCACAAATGTGACAAAGTGTGGACGAGTTAAAATCGAGTCGTTGTTGCATCGTCAAAGGTTTCATTTGAACGGGATTGTTGAATCGTTTATTTAACATTGTAGCTATTGCATACAAACGTTTGACAAACCATTCGATACAATCCGTACCGGTGTAAATGTCGAACGTAGACAGGGAATCGTCAAAGCTACACAATAGGTAAAAGGCGATACTACATGGAATATGTTTTTGAAACCTATTCACCACATCTCTACTAGTAGAAGCATCGGTATCATGTTTTTTTAAAATGCTCTCGAGATCTGCATAAATGACGAATGGTTCTTTAAATTTATTCTTAAAGTTAGTGAAGGAAACGAATTTTTCTGTGCCAGTAGGTAGTACTAATTTATTTTTATTCATCTCCCAACACAACTGAGAATGTTTGGATAAAGACTCTGTAGAATAAAAATGGTTCAAACACCTATCACAATAAATTTTTTTATGCGTGGGATCATTCGATTGGGAATTTAATAAAAGTGAGAGATCTGTAATTAATGCAAAATGGTATAGCGGGTTAAAGTTGTGAATATTTTCATCTAAACCTACAGGCGAATTTTCACGGGTTGTAACATCATGATAAGTTTCGAAAATTAACAAATTTACCGTTCGTAAAACTTTTAATGGACTTAAACGAATTGGAACAATTTCATATCTCTTTTTCACTGTTTCCAAACCGAAAACGTTGACACGTATATCATTTAATAACTCAAATTTTGAGATGTCTTTTAATTTAATAGGGAATGTGATTCCATCATATTTCAGAACGGTGCTGAAATGTGGATAGGAAGATGTTCTGCATGGGTTATATTGGGATGAGCACGGGTGGAGAGCGGCGACGATCGACCAAAGAAAACAGTAACTATCATTATTTTGAATATTAAGGACTGCCCGTTTATGTTGAATAAATTTAGGTAGTTTAACGAAAGTGGAAATACCTACATTTATCGGTGTATAATTGTTTATGTTTACCTTTAGTTGTAAAATTTTATGAAGGCTCCAACCTGAATCTCTCTCTTGAAACTCCTCCAATTTAGTTAAAATGTTATGTTTAACATGTTCATTATAAAATTTTTTTAAATTGGTTGTACGATCTATGATCCGGTTTTTTGTTTGGAAATGTTTAATTTCCACATCACCCGTTTGCGGTTTAATGAAATCAGCTAGAAAAACTACATTTACCTTAAGTAATGATCTTTCAAGTTCACGTTTCAATTTACAAGAGAAAGATCGGAAGGCTTTCGTAAAGAACTCTTCGGGGTCCCTAATAGTGAAATTAATGATAGATCCGGAGCACGGACGATCCGGATGAAAAACTGTGGGACACTCACGTGAAAAAAATTCAGTTTGCTCTTAATACATCTCCTAATAAAACTACGGGAGAAACTCCTTACAAAATCTTGATTGGTATTAATCCCAAACTTGGCGCAGATGCACATTTAACCAGTACGCTGGGAGAACAAGGGTGTCGGGAAAATTTAGGCGAATTACGTAAAAAGGTAGCGTCAAAAATGACGGAGGAACAGAAAAAGCAAGAAAGAAATTTTAATAAAAAACGCAGAAATGCACCAAAGTATAACAAAGGGAACCTAGTGTTGGTAAAAATCACCTCAATTCAACCCACGGGTATGAGTAAAAAACTTCACCCCGTCTTCAAGGGCCCTTTTCGCATTCAAAAGGTTCTTAAAAATGATCGGTACTTGGTTCGAGACCTCAGGGACAAGAGGCAACATGAGACAGTCGTAGCTGTTGACCATATCAAACCATGGATAGTTCTGGATGACCCCCAGGAACAACCATTTGAGTACGTAAAACATTTTTTTACGTTGGTAATCTTTGTTGCATAAAGTAATTCGCATTGGGTGTTGCCATATTACACCGGTAACACAGGGTGGTTACGGCCACAGTTTCCGGAAAGCTACGGCTTGGAAACAGGGTGGTTACGACCACAGTTTCAGGAAAGCTACGGCTTGGAAACATAGGGTGGTTACGGCCACAGTTTCCGGAAAGCTACGGCTTGGAAACAGGGTGGTTACGGCCACAGTTTCCGGAAAGCTACGGCTTGGAAACAGGGTGGTTACGACCACAGTTTCAGGAAAGCTACGGCTTGGAAACCCAGGGTGATTACGATCACAGGTTCAGGAAAGCTACGGCTTGGCAACAGGGTAGTTACGACTACAAAGTCAGCTAAGCTCCGACTTGGCTCTTCATTCATGACACTTGCTTGATTAAGATACTAATGCCGTGTTGGTTTCCAGATGCTCCGATGTTTCTTCGGAAGAGTTGTAGGTTGTTTCGAGGACGAAACACCTGTCAGGATGGACGAGCTGTTAGGAGTCGTTAGGACATTAGGAGCCGGCCCTGTACCAAACCGGGGCCCTGAATTGCTGACAAGGCAGAAACGGGTTCAGGAGTAGGAGAATGTTCGCGAGCGGTACAAAGAGACAGAACAGCGTGTGCTGGCGAATGAGAATGAATAACAAATTAACTATCATTTTGCGTAGAAGAGTGCCAATATAATACTTGATAGAGTTGAGGGGTGTCCTCATTTCAACCCTAATACTATAGTAACAAGAGATATAGGGAGACGGAGCCGAGTACGAACTTAAAGACACATGCAAGTGTTCGAAATGGCGCCAGGAGACGGAAGCGTACGAAATATTCTCGTATTAGGTGACTGACATTGACAATTTTTTTTCGGAAAATCATGCCGGAGGTACGCGGAATGCATTGAGGGGTAGGCGAGAAGCGGACTGTGAGAGTTTGGTAAGGTTCTGTAACTCACGCACGGAAGTGGTAAATCCCAACAATGACCTATAGTGGGCCACTGCGCATGCGTATATATCAAAATAGTGCTATCAGTATTACTGCTACAGTTTCTTACACTTCCAATAAGTCCCTATTCACTTGTAAATATTGCTGCATAATAATTCACCTGTGTGCAAGCTAGAGAAGTTCTAGTTATTACGCCGAGTAACGTGGGAAGCGGAGCAGCCAAAAGAAATGAGAGTTTGTGAGCCGACCAGGTTGGCGAGCGAAGAGTTGGGCAGTTGGTGAGGAGTGGCGTGTGAGCTGAGACAGCCAGGAGGAGAAAGAGCGCTGTGAGCGGCGTCGTTAGATCTCCGCAAGAGTGCGACAAGGACATGAGTGAAGTTTGTGCGTGTTTCGATATAGGCGTGTGCCTATACCGTTACCTATCGCCCAGGTGACCTGAGCGCGACCGGAGTACTAAACGTATGCCCGCCTCGGTTGGAGTGGTCGTCCTGCGAGAGGTCTGTGCGTGGCAGACGTAAGGCCGGGCTTGCTCGATGAGATAATGGTCGCTAGCCACCTCGGTTGGAGTGGTCGCTCCGCAAGGGCCTGTACGTCGCAGACGTAAGGTACCTACGGCCGGGCTTGTTTGCCAAGAAGACTTGTGCGTCGCAGACGTAAGGCCGGGCTTGTCCGATGAGATGGCGGCCACTTAGCCACCTTGGTTAGAGCAGATCGTTTCACGGGGACCTGTGTGTCCCAGACGTAAGTTGCCCGTGTCTACGCGCTCGGTCTACCTCACGTCGCAGTGCATTGTAGCTCGAATTTGCGCCTTAATTAAGAGCTCTGTTTAGGCCTTGAATGATCATTCAATCTTGTTCAACTTATAGTCAAGTAATTCGTGACCCTACCGGGTTATGTAGAATAAACAACGTTGTAATATTGTAAACTGTCATTATTGCCCGGTATATCTACCATTTGTACGCTCGATGTTAATAAAACTCCTTGTTCTGGCTTTTCCGTTTAACCGAAAGGGTTTTTATGCCGGAACAAGGAGGCACTCAAACGCGAACCGAGACTTTAATTTGTTCCAGCTATTCTCATTCATTCTTTTATCTTATTAGAATAACTCACGTAAGTAATAAGAACCCAAACAGAATGTAAAAACATGTTATCATTTGAGGCAACTGTGTACGAGCCGAGGCGAAGCCGAGGCTTGTCACTTGCCGAGGATGTTAGTATACATTCCGTGTTACGTATTACATTTTTCACGCTACCGTTGAAAATTTCCACAAAATTCCTAAAAAATGTAATGTTTGCTTTAGTTTGGACGGTCGTCAGTAGTAAAGCTAACGCGGTCTGGTGACAAATTGACCTTTGGACCCTCACGAGTGGATATGGAGGATGGCATGGGTCCTCCGAAGCGACCACCGCGCGAACGTACGCGAGGGGTATTTTGTGCTGAGTCACGCTTCTTGTAATTAGTCTGCAAGAAGTACTAATTAGTCTGCAAGAAGCACTAATTAGTGGTGAGATTTTAATTAAGATAAGCGATACGCAGTGTTTCTGCCGAGTCACGCTGCCAGGTGAGGGTGCTCAGTTGTGCCAGTGGTGACATTTACCTGTGGTGACATTTACCTGGCGTGCAGGTGTCACTACCTGTCAAGCTTAACCAGGTGTGCAGGTGGCACGCCCCCACCTGTGGAGGGGTGTCTTACCCCTACTCACCTACCCCTACGGGGGTTGACGGATAGTGCCCTTTTGGCATTTGGCCAGATGGGCGTAAAAAAGGCAAAATTGAATTTTTCGATTTTTGTTAGTGCCCTTTTGGCACTTTGTAATTGAAAAAATTTTCATGTCGCGAGTGTGCCTCGAACTCGGGCTCCTACGTATGGGAATCCGAGCCGTTAGCACTGGGCTACCGATGCTGCGTATCTATTGATATGTTACGTATGTATTTCAATATATAATACGAAATAGAGATGTGATGGTTATGCATGTGCCCGAACCGAATCCGAACCGGTCTGGAACCGTTTCGAACCGGTCTGGAACCGCTTTTGAACCGAGCATGTATTTAAATATAATACAAAATGTTAAACATGTGTAATTAATTTTTAAAAAGTGGATGGGTATCATGGTTTGTCACAGAGAATTTTAATAGGATTTTATTCATAAAGTCAAATTTAATATACAATAATAACCCATCTAAGCTACAGTACGAAACTTTTTATTTTACAACAATTGATACAAAAGCAGTTGTACACTGCACGTTTCATTTTTACATTTTGTGGAACATTCACAATATTGTTACACGTTTCACAGAACCGAAGATCTTCCACCGTTTCATCGGTACATGTCAACAACATGTCGAGTTCACAGATGGTATCCCAATCGTCTAAATCTAGGAGATGTCGTGCGGTATCCTCGATTAGTTGTTTCAGTTCGGTGGTGTTTTCCAGCAAACATTCGCTGGTATCCGCAGTTTCCTCAGAGTTGAAGGTTGCGATTTCAGTCTGCTGGTTCTTCTTCTTCTTCTGAGAGCATATACCTGCATGAATATGTTTGTTATTTATAATTGTAAAAAGTATCTCAAAGTACCTCTGCTTATATCCTCCTCCTTCTCCTCGGATGGTGTAGATGTGTCTAGAGGGGTGGATGGTGAGATTAAAAAGTAAAACAATAGATTAAGTTAATTTAAACCCCCACGGTAACGTGTCAGTAAATATATAGTTTACGTTTCTTTTATCGTCGTGTGAGGTTAGAGCGAGTTTTTTCTGTTCGATCGTGAACACCTCATGTTTGCTGCTGCGAATGATAGTTTCATTGACAGATGTGGTGACATTGTTAAACAAACAGTTATAGTAATGTTCAAACGTAATAGTTTTGAGCGATGCACGTGTGATTCCCTTATCTTTTGTAATAACATCTTCCTTCCTTAGGTCTACACGATGTGAATTTTTAAATTTTTTTAAAGCATACATTTTAGATTTTAATCCTACAAACTCTATCATTATATCACCCTCACATTCGTCCTTCATCAGACCGAGCACCTTGGCGTTTTGCAAAGGGATGTGATAGGGATTATCTGGAGGATAGTTGGATGTATCAAATTTGTGTATGTCTTCTTTGATATGTTTGTAAATATCATCTGTGAAAAAGTGATAAATAAGAGAATCCGTGTCTGTATACAAGAGCTTTGCAGTATCCTGAAACTTAGGTTTAATGTAATTGTAATGGAAGTCGTATAGGATTGTTTTTGAAATGTCTAAAATGGAAAAACCAACATAGATCGGCTTATTAAAACGAATAATAGTTTTCTTTAATTCTATGATTACCATATCATCATCGAAAACTGTCAAACTGTGAAAATTGGGTTTACTAATGTAGTTTCTGGCACCGTAACGTCCCTCCCATTGTGTAACTAGCTTAACGTCTTTGTACTTTCTCACGTTTTCCATGGTTTTACCAAATACTGCGTTGTTCATTAATTTATAGAAATTTTTTTCAAAATTATTTCTACTTTTTTGTCGTAAGTTCGTATTCAAATCGATATAATTTTTTAACCATGGCGTTTGTTTAAATTTTAAAATTTTATGAACTTTAGTAATTTTGAGACCTAAACTGACGGCTTGTTTTAAATTTATATAGTGGATAACGTAATTTTTTTTATCGAATAGAGTAGTCAACAGTTTTTGATGTTTCGATGATGCCATAGGTGGACGCATATGTTCGGGACATAAGGGTAAATCTTTGTGAGCATCGTGAAGATTTATGGGATAATCCAAGTCGACTTCGAGAATGTAACCGAAGTCGGAATCGTTAGGTGTGTTCAAAATATTTTCAGAATAGAAATCTATACTATCGACCCAGTGAAAATTGCCTACAGGTAGATGATAACACATTGCAGTACCGTAGAGGTTATTGACGTCATAGTACATGAGATATGACGATGGTAGATTAGGATCATATTCATTTCCCATGTAGATATTGTTCGCTTTCCCATAACGATTACTACACTGCGACACTCCACCTCGAATACCTTTCTCGATGAACATAACTTGATCGACATTATCGAGTAGTTCCAAGGTAATTCCAGATATTTTTAAACAACTGGCATAAGCTAAACCAGGAGCTGTATAATATTTTAAACATTCCAAATTGTACGTCTTTAGACAGACTTTTCTAAAATTTTCAAATACATCCGCTAATAGCAGAACGTCAGTTTTCAAATAGAGCTCCATATATTCACGTAAATTTTGAATGTTGAAAGTATTCCAGACGTGCTTTGCATGTTCATACTCCGATTGTTTTATACCACACTTTTTTAATCTGCTGTAGAAACATTCGATGGGTGGCAAGTTCTCTTCATTTAATTTATACCAGTCGTCTAAATATTCATAAGGAAATACACCTTTTCGTGATAAGAGCGTGAATTCTGTATCATTTTTGCAAAATTTTTTAGTTATAATTTTATCACAATCGTCGAGATAGGAACTTAAGTTATCTAGACTGCTCGCCATGAAGCGAAACGAATCTAAAAATCGAAATTGTATGGAGGTTCCGAGAATATGTTTAGTGAAAGATATATATTTCTCTTTATTTATGGGTAATAAATCGATACGTCCAGGTATTTGTGTGGCTAAAGCTTTTATGATGAAGTGACTATCATAACCTGATAAATTATGAAAGATTACAGGGATACAGTGCTCATCCTGTAAGTTCAAATTACAGGGGGCTGCATGAGCACTTCCCCTGTAATCTCCACTCAGGTGACAATGGTCTTTAACTTTAACATCACCTTCTTTAAAGGGCTGTTCACAAATGTGACAAAGTGTGGACGAGTTAAAATCGAGTCGTTGTTGCATCGTCAAAGGTTTCATTTGAACGGGATTGTTGAATCGTTTATTTAACATTGTAGCTATTGCATACAAACGTTTGACAAACCATTCGATACAATCCGTACCGGTGTAAATGTCGAACGTAGACAGGGAATCGTCAAAGCTACACAATAGGTAAAAGGCGATACTACATGGAATATGTTTTTGAAACCTATTCACCACATCTCTACTAGTAGAAGCATCGGTATCATGTTTTTTTAAAATGCTCTCGAGATCTGCATAAATGACGAATGGTTCTTTAAATTTATTCTTAAAGTTAGTGAAGGAAACGAATTTTTCTGTGCCAGTAGGTAGTACTAATTTATTTTTATTCATCTCCCAACACAACTGAGAATGTTTGGATAAAGACTCTGTAGAATAAAAATGGTTCAAACACCTATCACAATAAATTTTTTTATGCGTGGGATCATTCGATTGGGAATTTAATAAAAGTGAGAGATCTGTAATTAATGCAAAATGGTATAGCGGGTTAAAGTTGTGAATATTTTCATCTAAACCTACAGGCGAATTTTCACGGGTTGTAACATCATGATAAGTTTCGAAAATTAACAAATTTACCGTTCGTAAAACTTTTAATGGACTTAAACGAATTGGAACAATTTCATATCTCTTTTTCACTGTTTCCAAACCGAAAACGTTGACACGTATATCATTTAATAACTCAAATTTTGAGATGTCTTTTAATTTAATAGGGAATGTGATTCCATCATATTTCAGAACGGTGCTGAAATGTGGATAGGAAGATGTTCTGCATGGGTTATATTGGGATGAGCACGGGTGGAGAGCGGCGACGATCGACCAAAGAAAACAGTAACTATCATTATTTTGAATATTAAGGACTGCCCGTTTATGTTGAATAAATTTAGGTAGTTTAACGAAAGTGGAAATACCTACATTTATCGGTGTATAATTGTTTATGTTTACCTTTAGTTGTAAAATTTTATGAAGGCTCCAACCTGAATCTCTCTCTTGAAACTCCTCCAATTTAGTTAAAATGTTATGTTTAACATGTTCATTATAAAATTTTTTTAAATTGGTTGTACGATCTATGATCCGGTTTTTTGTTTGGAAATGTTTAATTTCCACATCACCCGTTTGCGGTTTAATGAAATCAGCTAGAAAAACTACATTTACCTTAAGTAATGATCTTTCAAGTTCACGTTTCAATTTACAAGAGAAAGATCGGAAGGCTTTCGTAAAGAACTCTTCGGGGTCCCTAATAGTGAAATTAATGATAGATCCGGAGCACGGACGATCCGGATGAAAAACTGTGGGACACTCACGTGAAAAAAATTCAGTTTGCTCTTAATACATCTCCTAATAAAACTACGGGAGAAACTCCTTACAAAATCTTGATTGGTATTAATCCCAAACTTGGCGCAGATGCACATTTAACCAGTACGCTGGGAGAACAAGGGTGTCGGGAAAATTTAGGCGAATTACGTAAAAAGGTAGCGTCAAAAATGACGGAGGAACAGAAAAAGCAAGAAAGAAATTTTAATAAAAAACGCAGAAATGCACCAAAGTATAACAAAGGGAACCTAGTGTTGGTAAAAATCACCTCAATTCAACCCACGGGTATGAGTAAAAAACTTCACCCCGTCTTCAAGGGCCCTTTTCGCATTCAAAAGGTTCTTAAAAATGATCGGTACTTGGTTCGAGACCTCAGGGACAAGAGGCAACATGAGACAGTCGTAGCTGTTGACCATATCAAACCATGGATAGTTCTGGATGACCCCCAGGAACAACCATTTGAGTACGTAAAACATTTTTTTACGTTGGTAATCTTTGTTGCATAAAGTAATTCGCATTGGGTGTTGCCATATTACACCGGTAACACAGGGTGGTTACGGCCACAGTTTCCGGAAAGCTACGGCTTGGAAACAGGGTGGTTACGACCACAGTTTCAGGAAAGCTACGGCTTGGAAACATAGGGTGGTTACGGCCACAGTTTCCGGAAAGCTACGGCTTGGAAACAGGGTGGTTACGGCCACAGTTTCCGGAAAGCTACGGCTTGGAAACAGGGTGGTTACGACCACAGTTTCAGGAAAGCTACGGCTTGGAAACCCAGGGTGATTACGATCACAGGTTCAGGAAAGCTACGGCTTGGCAACAGGGTAGTTACGACTACAAAGTCAGCTAAGCTCCGACTTGGCTCTTCATTCATGACACTTGCTTGATTAAGATACTAATGCCGTGTTGGTTTCCAGATGCTCCGATGTTTCTTCGGAAGAGTTGTAGGTTGTTTCGAGGACGAAACACCTGTCAGGATGGACGAGCTGTTAGGAGTCGTTAGGACATTAGGAGCCGGCCCTGTACCAAACCGGGGCCCTGAATTGCTGACAAGGCAGAAACGGGTTCAGGAGTAGGAGAATGTTCGCGAGCGGTACAAAGAGACAGAACAGCGTGTGCTGGCGAATGAGAATGAATAACAAATTAACTATCATTTTGCGTAGAAGAGTGCCAATATAATACTTGATAGAGTCGAGGGGTGTCCTCATTTCAACCCTAATACTATAGTAACAAGAGATATAGGGAGACGGAGCCGAGTACGAACTTAAAGACACATGCAAGTGTTCGAAATGGCGCCAGGAGACGGAAGCGTACGAAATATTCTCGTATTAGGTGACTGACATTGACAATTTTTTTTCGGAAAATCATGCCGGAGGTACGCGGAATGCATTGAGGGGTAGGCGAGAAGCGGACTGTGAGAGTTTGGTAAGGTTCTGTAACTCACGCACGGAAGTGGTAAATCCCAACAATGACCTATAGTGGGCCACTGCGCATGCGTATATATCAAAATAGTGCTATCAGTATTACTGCTACAGTTTCTTACACTTCCAATAAGTCCCTATTCACTTGTAAATATTGCTGCATAATAATTCACCTGTGTGCAAGCTAGAGAAGTTCTAGTTATTACGCCGAGTAACGTGGGAAGCGGAGCAGCCAAAAGAAATGAGAGTTTGTGAGCCGACCAGGTTGGCGAGCGAAGAGTTGGGCAGTTGGTGAGGAGTGGCGTGTGAGCTGAGACAGCCAGGAGGAGAAAGAGCGCTGTGAGCGGCGTCGTTAGATCTCCGCAAGAGTGCGACAAGGACATGAGTGAAGTTTGTGCGTGTTTCGATATAGGCGTGTGCCTATACCGTCACCTATCGCCCAGGTGACCTGAGCGCGACCGGAGTACTAAACGTATGCCCGCCTCGGTTGGAGTGGTCGTCCTGCGAGAGGTCTGTGCGTGGCAGACGTAAGGCCGGGCTTGCTCGATGAGATAATGGTCGCTAGCCACCTCGGTTGGAGTGGTCGCTCCGCAAGGGCCTGTACGTCGCAGACGTAAGGTACCTACGGCCGGGCTTGTTTGCCAAGAAGACTTGTGCGTCGCAGACGTAAGGCCGGGCTTGTCCGATGAGATGGCGGCCACTTAGCCACCTTGGTTAGAGCAGATCGTTTCACGGGACCTGTGTGTCCCAGACGTAAGTTGCCCGTGTCTACGCGCTCGTCTACCTCACG
Source organism: Cryptocephalus moraei (assembly GCA_946251905.1). NCBI lineage: Eukaryota > Metazoa > Arthropoda > Insecta > Coleoptera > Chrysomelidae > Cryptocephalus > Cryptocephalus moraei. The sequence continues at coordinate 337,497 of OX276459.1, forward strand.
TCGCAGTGCATTGTAGCTCGAATTTGCGCCTTAATTAAGAGCTCTGTTTAGGCCTTGAATGATCATTCAATCTTGTTCAACTTATAGTCAAGTAATTCGTGACCCTACCGGGTTATGTAGAATAAACAACGTTGTAATATTGTAAACTGTCATTATTGCCCGGTATATCTACCATTTGTACGCTCGATGTTAATAAAACTCCTTGTTCTGGCTTTTCCGTTTAACCGAAAGGGTTTTTATGCCGGAACAAGGAGGCACTCAAACGCGAACCGAGACTTTAATTTGTTCCAGCTATTCTCATTCATTCTTTTATCTTATTAGAATAACTCACGTAAGTAATAAGAACCCAAACAGAATGTAAAAACATGTTATCATTTGAGGCAACTGTGTACGAGCCGAGGCGAAGCCGAGGCTTGTCACTTGCCGAGGATGTTAGTATACATTCCGTGTTACGTATTACATTTTTCACGCTACCGTTGAAAATTTCCACAAAATTCCTAAAAAATGTAATGTTTGCTTTAGTTTGGACGGTCGTCAGTAGTAAAGCTAACGCGGTCTGGTGACAAATTGACCTTTGGACCCTCACGAGTGGATATGGAGGATGGCATGGGTCCTCCGAAGCGACCACCGCGCGAACGTACGCGAGGGGTATTTTGTGCTGAGTCACGCTTCTTGTAATTAGTCTGCAAGAAGTACTAATTAGTCTGCAAGAAGCACTAATTAGTGGTGAGATTTTAATTAAGATAAGCGATACGCAGTGTTTCTGCCGAGTCACGCTGCCAGGTGAGGGTGCTCAGTTGTGCCAGTGGTGACATTTACCTGTGGTGACATTTACCTGGCGTGCAGGTGTCACTACCTGTCAAGCTTAACCAGGTGTGCAGGTGGCACGCCCCCACCTGTGGAGGGGTGTCTTACCCCTACTCACCTACCCCTACGGGGGTTGACGGATAGTGCCCTTTTGGCATTTGGCCAGATGGGCGTAAAAAAGGCAAAATTGAATTTTTCGATTTTTGTTAGTGCCCTTTTGGCACTTTGTAATTGAAAAAATTTTCATGTCGCGAGTGTGCCTCGAACTCGGGCTCCTACGTATGGGAATCCGAGCCGTTAGCACTGGGCTACCGATGCTGCGTATCTATTGATATGTTACGTATGTATTTCAATATATAATACGAAATAGAGATGTGATGGTTATGCATGTGCCCGAACCGAATCCGAACCGGTCTGGAACCGTTTCGAACCGGTCTGGAACCGCTTTTGAACCGAGCATGTATTTAAATATAATACAAAATGTTAAACATGTGTAATTAATTTTTAAAAAGTGGATGGGTATCATGGTTTGTCACAGAGAATTTTAATAGGATTTTATTCATAAAGTCAAATTTAATATACAATAATAACCCATCTAAGCTACAGTACGAAACTTTTTATTTTACAACAATTGATACAAAAGCAGTTGTACACTGCACGTTTCATTTTTACATTTTGTGGAACATTCACAATATTGTTACACGTTTCACAGAACCGAAGATCTTCCACCGTTTCATCGGTACATGTCAACAACATGTCGAGTTCACAGATGGTATCCCAATCGTCTAAATCTAGGAGATGTCGTGCGGTATCCTCGATTAGTTGTTTCAGTTCGGTGGTGTTTTCCAGCAAACATTCGCTGGTATCCGCAGTTTCCTCAGAGTTGAAGGTTGCGATTTCAGTCTGCTGGTTCTTCTTCTTCTTCTGAGAGCATATACCTGCATGAATATGTTTGTTATTTATAATTGTAAAAAGTATCTCAAAGTACCTCTGCTTATATCCTCCTCCTTCTCCTCGGATGGTGTAGATGTGTCTAGAGGGGTGGATGGTGAGATTAAAAAGTAAAACAATAGATTAAGTTAATTTAAACCCCCACGGTAACGTGTCAGTAAATATATAGTTTACGTTTCTTTTATCGTCGTGTGAGGTTAGAGCGAGTTTTTTCTGTTCGATCGTGAACACCTCATGTTTGCTGCTGCGAATGATAGTTTCATTGACAGATGTGGTGACATTGTTAAACAAACAGTTATAGTAATGTTCAAACGTAATAGTTTTGAGCGATGCACGTGTGATTCCCTTATCTTTTGTAATAACATCTTCCTTCCTTAGGTCTACACGATGTGAATTTTTAAATTTTTTTAAAGCATACATTTTAGATTTTAATCCTACAAACTCTATCATTATATCACCCTCACATTCGTCCTTCATCAGACCGAGCACCTTGGCGTTTTGCAAAGGGATGTGATAGGGATTATCTGGAGGATAGTTGGATGTATCAAATTTGTGTATGTCTTCTTTGATATGTTTGTAAATATCATCTGTGAAAAAGTGATAAATAAGAGAATCCGTGTCTGTATACAAGAGCTTTGCAGTATCCTGAAACTTAGGTTTAATGTAATTGTAATGGAAGTCGTATAGGATTGTTTTTGAAATGTCTAAAATGGAAAAACCAACATAGATCGGCTTATTAAAACGAATAATAGTTTTCTTTAATTCTATGATTACCATATCATCATCGAAAACTGTCAAACTGTGAAAATTGGGTTTACTAATGTAGTTTCTGGCACCGTAACGTCCCTCCCATTGTGTAACTAGCTTAACGTCTTTGTACTTTCTCACGTTTTCCATGGTTTTACCAAATACTGCGTTGTTCATTAATTTATAGAAATTTTTTTCAAAATTATTTCTACTTTTTTGTCGTAAGTTCGTATTCAAATCGATATAATTTTTTAACCATGGCGTTTGTTTAAATTTTAAAATTTTATGAACTTTAGTAATTTTGAGACCTAAACTGACGGCTTGTTTTAAATTTATATAGTGGATAACGTAATTTTTTTTATCGAATAGAGTAGTCAACAGTTTTTGATGTTTCGATGATGCCATAGGTGGACGCATATGTTCGGGACATAAGGGTAAATCTTTGTGAGCATCGTGAAGATTTATGGGATAATCCAAGTCGACTTCGAGAATGTAACCGAAGTCGGAATCGTTAGGTGTGTTCAAAATATTTTCAGAATAGAAATCTATACTATCGACCCAGTGAAAATTGCCTACAGGTAGATGATAACACATTGCAGTACCGTAGAGGTTATTGACGTCATAGTACATGAGATATGACGATGGTAGATTAGGATCATATTCATTTCCCATGTAGATATTGTTCGCTTTCCCATAACGATTACTACACTGCGACACTCCACCTCGAATACCTTTCTCGATGAACATAACTTGATCGACATTATCGAGTAGTTCCAAGGTAATTCCAGATATTTTTAAACAACTGGCATAAGCTAAACCAGGAGCTGTATAATATTTTAAACATTCCAAATTGTACGTCTTTAGACAGACTTTTCTAAAATTTTCAAATACATCCGCTAATAGCAGAACGTCAGTTTTCAAATAGAGCTCCATATATTCAC